>KB671576.1:621508-717997 GCA_000349105.1 Anopheles epiroticus | reverse complement strand
ACCACCACCACCACCACCACCACCATCCCTACTACTCTGTTCCGCAATGTTTCTTCGGACCAAAACCCCCTCCACTGAACCACTGATACCACTACCACCACTACCACTACCACCACCACCACCACCACCACCACTACCACCACCACCACCAATACCACCAAAACCACCCCCTGCCCCCTTTTGTGCTGCGATGGCTTGCCCGCCTTGTCCCGTCAACCCCGGGTACGGTACGCTTGCCTGCAACTTTCTTTCTCTTTCCACTCCACAGTGTCCCGCCCGTACATCCAGCACACGTACCCAGTATTACAATCACACAGAGACTTCGGACGCAGGCTGCCGCCCCGACCAATCAAGCCGACGACGCTGCAGCTCAAGTCCACCAACATCAACTTTCCGCAGCTCAACACGAGCCCTACGCATGTAAGTTCCCCGCCAGTCACACGCCGCTTTGCAGGTGGTGAAATTTTGGGGAAAATGTTCATGTTGAATTCACCCTTTTCCATCCCTTCTGCAGCAAAATCTACATCTGGCATTAAACACTCACACCCTGCCGTACAGTGTTCATTCGTTGCCGGGTTCGCGGGGCGATATACCGCGGGATCCACGCATCTACCATCACACCGAGAGCGAGCGGGACCGGGAACGGGAGCGGTTACGGGAGCGGGAACGTGACTACGGCTCACGGTACGTGTTCCGTGACACCGAGCGGGAGCTGTTCGAGATTGAGCGCGAGCTGGAGCGCGCACGTGATTCAGCCCGGGACACGGAGTACGAACGGTATGTTTGACCGGAAAAAAAAAGTCCTAGTGCACTCCTATTATTACTAAGCATTGAAGCGTTGTTTTTTTTTTCGCTTTACTTCGTGTGCCTCAAACCAAATTGCAACCAAAACTAAAACATGCTTTTTAACCTTCGTTCATTTTTAGCGTCGAACCCCTGTCCTACGAGCATCTGTACACGCTGGGCCGTACCGGCGGTAGCTCGTTCGGTTCGTCCGCGCTGAACGGCTACAAGCCGAAGGTCGGCATGCATTCCATCTACTCCGAGTCGGACGAGGGCGACTGGTGCTAGCACCGGTTACCGCAACACGACACAACGAAATCAATGCAACTATCCAACAACAACTCCACTGCCAAACCAGCAGCAACAGCAATGAACGAGCATATCCGGGTGGCACAGTGCTCCCATGCTCCCCGCATCCACTATGCCCCTGGTGGCGGGAGGGAAGCCACCAGCACTGTTCCGCACCAGCGCAGCTTTGCACCGGAGGTGTTGCACCTGCGGCGGAGCCTTCCAGCACACCTGGCAGACCTGCGTACGATTGTGATCAAACTAATCTCCGGTTAAGTTGACGCTGCACCTCACCGTCGTGCAGGTGCAGCTAGTGAGTTCGTAACGCTTAAGATAACGCTCGCTTTAAGCATACATCAGACACGGGACGTATTCAAACGATTAACGCATCAAGTTCCATCCATTAGCACACACATACACACGCACATACGCTGTGGGAAGAAAGTGTGAGCATACTTTAGTACATTTAGTGCACTCAAATCTCTTACCTTAACATCGCGCCATGGGAAAAAATGCAGAGAAAGTGTGTGAGAGAGAGAGCGATAGAGAGAGAGAGAGAAAGAGAGAGAGAAAGAGGGAAAAACGAAAGGTTAATTTGAAATTCATTACCGTAAGATGTCGCCAAAAGAGTAAAGTGAGAGACGGGATGTAATGCGCATGTAATATAGTAAACTGTTATAAAAAGAAAAACGAAAAAAAGACAAGAAACAGCGTTTGGGGTAGCAGCAAAGCAAAAGCAATATGGCGCACACGTTGTTGTTGCATTCGGGATCGGACAAATCGGAATGGAGGGCGAGAGATAGATAGTGAGTGAGATGAAAAAAGGGAGAAAATGTTTAAGCAATCTAGTTTTTAGTACAGGCGTACACAATGCGTGTAGGGTCTGAATTTTTGAGATTTATTGTTTGTTTTCTTGTCTTGATTGAAACGAGGAAAGAACGAGTAGTAAAGAGCAGAAGTATTACGTACATCCGTTCATAGTGCATCGAGCAGTTAATTTTTAGAACAATTTTGCAAACCCCGTTCGCGTTGAGGGTGGCTGTTGGTTTTACGTTAAGCAAACTCGTTGCTATAGTTTATATGAACGTTAGCCGAAAATGTAACGAAAGGTATAAATGGTGCGAAATCGTAGCAATTCCTTGCTGTTCGTTTGTTTTCATGTTCCACTGTTAACAGCTGTTCTACCGCCAGTGAAGCGTTTACCGTAAAACAATCAAGCGTTTATGTTATGCTGTTTCGTTAAGCAGAATACTTAGACCTATGCAGCAATGCGGTCCGGTTCGGGCTTTTGACTTCTTCGTCTAGTTTATAAAAATCTCCTCATAATGATGATTATAATAATAACACTAATAATAGAAATAAGCATCTTCAAATCAGGCGGGTAGTTCATGAATAGGAATTGAATAGAGTGAGTTCTAAGAGTCTACGATTCACGATAGCAAACACCTAGCGCGTTTAGAAACATTGCTTAAAGAGTGGTCGTTCGTTTTCAGTTTTAGCAATTTTCTTCTGGGCAACAACTACACAATAATGAAACAAAAAATACAATCATATCAATCATACTCACTAGTGCACACATTCCATTTTCTAATGCCAACTCTCCGCATCTACCGCGTTCATCAAACCCTGCTGCTTTTCAACACATACGTGGAACCAAGAGCTGCGTGGTTTTCACTAGCATAAGTTGCATATGTTTGCATAAGTTATTCTGTAAGCAATCGTTATTTAATCCATTTTGCATACATACAGTACCACAGGCATTAGCGCGAGTACGGCTTGGTAGGGAAACGCACCGTCATAGCCTTCGCACATTGTAGAACACTCAATGATAGCAGCTGAAAGTGACAGTGTTTTGGGATGTTTTATTTAAATGCTTCATTACGTATCGTGTAGGCTAGTTCATAGAATCTCTCTCGTTGCAATGGCAGAGTTTAAATAAAGCTTTAACAAATAGGACGGGGGTGGAGGGTGGAGGGGGTGGATGTTATGGAAACGAAGCTTACATTACACAGAATGGGTCGTGGCGAATTGATATAGCGTAAATTGGGCGTAGGCATTGATAGACGCGATTGATCGATACAATCATAAATCGATTGCTTCAACATAAGACAACAAAACATAACAATGAGTGAAAACATTTTTGCAAATATGAATCGGTTATAGCAATAAAAAGTAAAATCATACAACCACTAGAATCCAACCAATCCTCCCTGACGGTTCTAGCATTGCGATATAAAGTTTACACATTAAAAATTGAAACCAGAGTTAAATTAATAAATCCCTTTTCATTTTACTTTTGCCAGTACACCCATAAGCATGGGTGGATTCTGGATTCTTCTGGATTGGGTAGTAGCAAAGAAAATGAAACAAAATTACAGTTTTGATGTTTGTTGCGTTGTAATATTATGCATATATTTCATAGAAACCGTTGATAGTCCTCGAATTCAACACCTCTCCCATTGAAGGGTCCCTCTAGGAGAAAATCCATCGACATTCGTTCGAAATCAAGAAAGCAGAGTTTACTTTCAATATACTCATAAATAGTATTCCATGAAGAAGTAAAGTAGAGTGCGAACGAAAGTAGAATGCGAGACAACAACAACAAAATGAAGCAATTATTGAGCAAAAATAAAACACACAAAACGCAATTTCGTGCAAAATGGACAAGAAAAAGCAAAGAAACAACAACAAAATAAAGACAAAAAAGAAAACAACAACTGGAAAAGTGATAAGATAACATTTAGACATTTAGCTAAAACCAACCAATTTAGTGCGTAGGTTAATCTAAGCTAATTCAAATCGCGACCTCCAAACTTTGCCGCAATCTTAGGAGTTAAAACAAACATACAAACAAAACAACAAAGGAAACGTTATAAACGAAACAGTCACGACACGCTATAACAAAAAGTCCCCAAACTGGAAGGAGTATAACAAATAGAACATAACGATAAAACAAAACAACCTAAGCAGCTACTTAAAATTCGAAGCAAAACTAAAACAATACTTAAAGAACCATACCTACACACATCACGTACAACAACACACAACGCAAAACGACTCAACAAACAAGAGAAACAGGATGGTGAGAAACCCTGGACAACCTGAGAACTCATGTTAATATATACATAAATATATAGGAAAGAGAGCATCCGCCAGCAAGATAACGTTTACTAACGCAAGCAACCAATTGAATTCTCACTAGCTAAACGAAATAATTCCAATTTCATATTTGCAAACACAACAGCAAACAAAATTATTATTACAGCCGTAGGCCAGCGTACTGTACATAATACATAGGCAATCGAGTTTAGGAGGAGCGGACATAGCTGATTTAATGCTCCATGCGTAGTGCAAGCAAGAGTGCAATGTCACATTTACCAAATCGCAAAAATTATTATATGAAATTGCCCGCCCTTTACGTACCTTCGACGGCGAAATAAATGGGAAAATGTGAGAGAAATGCAACACATTTAGCAAATCTTTTCCTGCGTCCCATTGATCATTTGCAGAGTTAAGCTGACAAGCTGGAAGCTGCGCATTATGAGTAGTTAACTTGTAACTTTTGATTAAATTGGAAAATCGATATCGAGCTGCAACATCCTCTCTTACTGCCAATCTTTCATTGACATAAATACAGGTTTCTTCTTTTGTTAGCTTTTTTCTTTTACTTAGCTAGCTTGATTAAATGCAAGCGTCAGTTTTAAGTAACGATTCTTTTGAGTTATTCAAAAACTCAAAATATTATAATGCGCCAAAACGGGGCTTACAGTGTGATGTTCATGTAGAAAAATTAATAACATCACCATCATTAACAAAAGGAATGGGATTTTCGATAGAAACGCATGCTAGACCGGCAGTAAGCAATTTGTGTTTGTTTGATAATGATAAAGGGAGCATTCTGTTTTTAGCCAGCTGCAGTTTTGCAAAGATGGCACGAAAACTATGAGCAAAAAATAACAAGTTGGCAATGGTGGTTCTTAAAGCGCGAATCGAACGCATTCACTGCATTTGTACATTTTTTCACTATTTTATATTTAGCAATATTTCTGATGAAGAAAACAAAAATCAACTAAAAACAACAACAACAACAACAACAGCCGTTGGAGTGATGAAAAAGTTATGAAGTAATAAAAGAATTTAAAATGATCAGAAAAGAAAACCCGGCTATAATTTCTTGGTGTGAACTTAACGATCCCATAGCACACATTTAAAGCTAGATATGTTATGTTTATATTTTGCTAAAACACGCTATTTTTCAACAATATGCTTTATCTTTTTATCGTTATAACCCGTTAAATAAGAAATTCGCTATCAAATTCATTCAACTTGTAACGGTTTTCTTGATTCTAGCTGTCAAATTCAAACGCATCCCGTTCTCACGTTAAAATTGCTCGCTGGGAATGCGCTTATTGTTCGCGTCGCCCTGCACAGCGCTACAAACGGAATAAAATCGAAATTAAACGGCCATACAATAAAAACCACAAAATAATTATAGTTTCACTGTTTTCCTCATCTATTGTAACATTTAAATATATTATATATATCTTTTAACATCTTGTCAGTTCACATATCTTAAAAATTGGAATTTTCGCGCTTGTCCCTGTTCGACCCTGTGCCACTGTAAACTGTCAAAAGCGGTTCGACACAACAACAACAATGGTGTAAGCACTTTTCTGCTGCCTGGTATACCCGAAATTAATTTCGATCGCGGATGTTGAGGCAGCAACATTGAAAATCGGTGCGTGCGTCGTGTGCGAACCATTGCGTCGGAGGTCTTCGCTTTTCCGTGCTTTAAGGACGAATCGCAACGCACGAAGGCCGAAGCGTGTGGTGTCCGTACCGTGCAGGAAAAGCTTCCCCGTGCTACCATTCATCCGCTTACAATGCTCGGCCTGCACCCGTTCGTCCGCCTGTGCTGTGCCCGTGGTACCTCGGTGAATCGCGACAGGTGCCAGCGTGAATTAGTGTGCTAAATTAATAATGTCTACAGCCAGTCGGGTGACGCGCGAAACTGCTTCCCATCGTGTGGCAGGGTGTATTGGCGCATTGGTGCTGACGGTGACTCCATCAGGCTAGTATGTTCCCGAGCGCCGGCTGTCCGTTGTTGAAGCGAGTTTGGTCGTGAGCGTACAGAAAAGGTGTAAAAAAGGCGACGAAATCAACCATTTATGTGAGCTTTCTCCTCGGCTCTGCGGTTGTAAAACGGGTGACGAAACGGAAGCGATTAAAAGTTAGTCATACAATCCGGGTCCGTCTTGGTGTCCCGGGTCGGTGAAGTGAGCCACAGTGGCGCGTTTGCGTGTGAAATTGAAAACAAAAGCTAGAATTAATTGCGACCCGTTGTCCGTAACAACCGGTACAGGAGCATAAAATCTACGAGAGGCGGCATCGACAACAAAGGTCAAGGCAAATCGAAGCACGCGCGCCATCCGCAATTGCCACATCCACTGCAACAGGGGAGAAAGTAAAGCCGAGCAGAAGGGACACACAGAAACCAACACACGATGGATTTCGTCAACTTGCTCCTGTTCTGCCTGATGTCGTGCGTGATCGGTGCGGTGGTAATGCTGCTGATCCAGTACTATGCCTTCGTGCGATATTTCCGCTTACCGGAACTGGACCAGGAGCAGGAAAATCAGCGCAAATCGGCCTTCAGCGAACGATACGTTCTGCCCGATGTAAGTCCCAGTCGGGAGCCCAATTTCCGTTTGGTCTTTTTGTTCGATTTTTGTTTTGATTTTACTGCCGCCCTATCGTTCTAGCCCTTTTGTCCGCCGATAGTTTAATCTCTGAAGTCTTTACTGGGTTTTCTTCGCCATACTGCCCGAGGGAACGGCATTCGTAAAGTAGGGAAAAACAACAACTCGATAAAGCATTCAAGAGAAGGGTGAAAATCCGGGGAAGCAACACGAAAAAAAGACACCAAAAATTCGTGACCTAGTTTCGTCCCTTCCCGAAAGGCAGTTTCCTTCCCTCCGTAGAAACCCATCGGTGGAAATATGGTCGATGAATGGGAGAGACCTTTTATTACTAGCTGGCTGCGCCTGTGTATGAAGACACCGTGAAGACACATTTTCGGGTATGTTTCGCTGGCGGTAGGGCCTTGTACCGTTGGTCGTGTACAAACCGTTCCGGTTAAATGACGCACCGGTGCTGCATCGCACCCGATTGTGCTTCTGATTGCGCTTGTCAGCAAGACAACCGCTTTGAGCGGCGCGTTGTTACCGAGTTACTATTTTTTTAGCTTCCTTCGGCCGTTTGGTTGATAGCGCAAGTTTCACTTTTTTACGACAGACAGACATAGTGGAAAAAAAGATGTCTTCATGTTGTTACGGGCACCCGCGTTTCGATGGGCTCATCGATTGCGTTTTTGTCCGGGAGCGGATTTCGGTGTGTCTGTTGTCCCGAAGGGTCTGCACAGACAAGGGGACAGGGGCAGAACACCGCTGTGGAATGAAATAATGGGGTTTGCGTGTGCCATTTGTTCCGTTGTCACCATGGGTTCATGACAAATATTCAAATCGTTGATAAGAGAGTTGAATGTTTTGTCTTTTAGAATGGTTGAAGCACGAACTCACGAACAGAGAGGCTCTAACACGTTCTACGTTAATCTTTACTTTTTAGGTTTTTCTAGACTTGTTACGGATCAGTTTTCACTAACGTGGGACCCTCATGTACATTTGAGGTATGAAAACGATGAAATATGTGTCCCTTTTTTCACTCCGCTTCGATTCCCTGCAACTACATCCACGAGATTATTAAATATGCATAATCAAAACACGGGTACGATAAATGATGCAGAAACGGATTTAAGGCGAAAGACCGAACAGTCGGCGAAGCATAAACGAGTCAAGCTCATTGAGATTTAATGATGCTCCGGATCGATTTTGCAACCTTTAGTTCCACCGAGGTAGTTCTGTACAGTACCCACCTGCTTTTCCAGCTCTCAAACTTTCCGCCAAATTTGGCAACCATACCGGGGGCTAGGATTATGCATTTGTGCTTTGGAAACAGCCATCCCGCATAATCGTAAACTGTTGCTTGCAATTGTTCTTTCCCCGAAAGGAATGGTATTTGAAGCCGTTTCAAATCACAGATTGAAAAGCTGCAACAAACCGGTATACGATTTACTATCCCTGCTTTTCGTGCTACGCATGTGGCAGAGGAGTGCTGGCAGAGGGTATTTATGTTAATGTTGCGCTTTCCCACGAGAAAACGCTGAGACAGATCAAAAGCGAAAAGGATTGTACAAAACCAAACATCCTTTTTTCGAGCGAAGGCGGTGACGACCGACACGGCTTGGCTGGCAAAACAGAGCGTGGCCTCTCCACGCCCATGGTGTTGGCAGGAAAGGTTGCAAAGTTTGTGTCTCGCTTTCGTCGCCTATCCAACGTTTCTACCCAGTTAATATGCCGAGCTTTTTCCCCGGAAAAGGGTGGCGGTTCTCGCACTGTAGAATGGATGTAACCTTGTGTGCGGAAGAATGTTTCATCATCAAACACTGGTGTTGTGGGCGAGGTGACGGAGGGATGGGTAAGAAATTTTCCAACAAATCCTATCGAAATCGGGGGGAAAAGAGATGCCACAGAATACATCAGATGTTCACTTCCCTGCCTTTTCGTTTTAGCAAAATCCGGTCGCTGCGTCTTAGCTTCGTTCGTGTGTCTGCTGCTGATAAGACTTTGCCGCACAAGTTAGAAATGCTGGCCGTTGTGTGGAGGGGGCATGGAAGAGATTGGTTTCAAGATTTCGGTGTATCACGTCGAACGGTAACCGCAGAAAGCTTTCTGTCACTACACGTACGACACGAACACACCAGCCATCTTCGAAATGTCCTTTAAACCGGCCACAAGCGACTGAAATAAATTTCCCACCATCTGAACGTACCACACAAAAGGAACTAGGCAGTATGCCCACATCTGAGCGAGCTAGCGGAAGCAGAATAGGTAGGATGAACGAACCCACCGCCCATCATTGGTTCCCGGTTTTCATTTGTCACCGTTGCGTCGCAACCCATTTGATCCCAGCACACTCGGCGCTCGTGTCTTTCGGTGGATCCAGGCCCGTACCAATCTGGGCGACCGACCCACTTGCTGCTGCAAGAGTATGCACAGCTGAGAGCTGGCCTGCACCCCGGCCATTCCACACGTTCCCGACTGCACCATCACGATTTCTCAATTTCTTTGGGTACATGAATTGGAAACTGAAAAGCGCCGTTTTTGCTGCTCAAAAATGAATGGCCACCCTGCGGTGGAAGCTTGGTTGCCTCGTATTAAAGTTGCTTGCTCACAATGGCAGCACGACAAAAACTCTCGAAGCTGCATTCTCCATTGTTAGTGCTTAGTCATGGTTCTCCTTTTTTTTTTTGAAAACCCATAGGAAAAGTTTCGCTGCTTAGAATTTCCACCAATTCCTTCCGGTGCCTTTGTGGGTTATGTTGGCTTTGTAAAATTCTTTACGAGAAATCCTCGTTCCAGCTGTTTAAACTTTCATTCCATCATTCCTGCGTTGGGTGGGTAAGGTAGGCCAAAGTAAGAGAAAAACAGAGAAAAGGAGTAGAGAACACCAATACCACTTCCAAGGGACACCCTCGCTGTAGCAAGTAGATAATGAGAGGATATAAATAGTATGTCGAATGTTGTACAAGGGTTAACCTGTTCCTGTAAGCACGCTTTGCCACCTCGGCGAACCGTGTGCCCATACCATCGCAATGACACAGTCATCAAGAACCAACCTAACCATGTTGAACGAGAAGCTTTAGCGTTTTTGTAGCTTTGCTTCCACTGCCTAGGCACGCCATCCAGCCAGGAGAGGATCTTCCAGCAGCGTGCAAGACGGTCGCGCTTGTAGGAAGACCCCTTACATATCCCGGCTGTGAGAGCTGGTGCTAAGTTATTGATTGCAGTTAAAACACCTGCAGCCTCGTGATTTGGGCCATCGCCCGTCACCTCCCCCTAGGAGGGCTTTTATTTAAGATTGAACAGACGGGACGGATGCCGTACCGTGGGGACTTCTCATCTCCGGGCGCACCAGTGTGCCAGCGTGGAAACAGTCTTGCCCCGGCCCATGCAAGACAAACATCGTTAAAAATGTTCACATCGGTTAGCGTTACAATCAGAAAGCTCACCGTTGCCTCCTGTTCTTTCCCCGTTTCTGTGGTTCATAATTTTCATCATCCTGCAAGGGCGCCTCCGAAATCACTCGACGGGACTAAACTAATAAGAAAGTATGTTTGCGCCGTCAGCAGTGGAGAGATGTTGGTGACGATTTAATGCCGCTGCCACGTGGGTTACCTGTCAGATTGTAATGGGACACAGGTAGGGAATGGTACAGAAGAGAAGTTTTTTTTTATCATTCCATCTCCAGTGAAATGGTTTTCCTCATTATCACTTAGGAGGTTTTATTGCGGAAGACGTCCGGAAAGGCGTGCTCTGGGTTTGGTTTGGTCTGTCATAAATTTTACGACTTCAATCTGAATCCTTTGGGGACGAAAGCAGGGGTCGGAGATAGTTTTGGAGAATGAAGTGGAATTTAATACCAGAATTTTAATGTCCTGCTAAAGGTTCTTGTGATTTTTTGGGGAAATTGTGGCTAGTCACTGTGCTTCCAAGATAGTTTTGTTCGTCGAGAGTTCTCTCTGAACATCGCACCAGTGTGTGCGTGCCTTGGGCTGTAAGGATCTGAACCGGTTCTAGAAAGTCCTCACCCAATTGCACAAGACACGAATGACCAAACGTCCAGGTGTAATTTCTTTGTACACAAAAATGAGGAAACCCCAAGTTTATCCTCAATTATTATCTCATCAAAGGCATCCCCTACTTGTGTTGGACACCTTTTCAGGAGTAGTCTCTGTTGGGCACCTTCCGCCTCCTGTGTCAGTCTCAAAGCAATACTACAATGCAACACTTCTCGCTGCAATATCCGGTGGTATGCTGCTTGACCGTGCAATTTTTCGCCATCCTTCACGGAACCGTTGGGCAATTTCTGGTAGGCCATAGTATGATAACGGGTAAACGATGGGAGCACCCCACAACACTCTCGCCGGTCGAAGTTTCGCAAGAAATGATGAACGCAACTCCGGCTGTCCCTACCCAGGCCTGCCAAGTGCGAACGCTCGTCATCCCGGACTCGAACGCGTCCTTCATCATTCCGGATGTAGTCTACGACATCAAGACGCTTGACCAACGGTCCAACATGGATCTGCCGGCCATACTGCAACCGGTCAAAGACTACGAATGCATATCAGTGCGCGTACTTTCGCAACTACAACCAAACGCGACGGACCTCGTCGAGGGTGTGCTGGAGATATTTTGCGGGCTGAAGCTGCTCGTTCGCTTTAACTTCTGGATCGAGCTGTCCACCGGTTGTACGGATCTGTTCCTCGAGAACGTGCGGGTGGATCTGGAGCGCTGCGGCACCATCCAACAGGACGTACCGAGCTCGTACTACACGATCTCCATACATACCGGATCGCGAATTGTGTTCCGTCTTGGGTATGACATTTCTCCGACACTCGAAGAATCGCTACCATTGCCGAGGTCGGACCAAAATAGGGTAAACAGACAATCGATTGAAACCATGTGGAAGTGCAACTGTACCGTGCTGCGGGAAGCGTTCAAGAGCCTGCGGATGTGCATCGTTGGCAGTGTAAACAACATTACCAAGCTGGTCATACACATCTCGCTCATCGTGTCGATCGGCATCGGCACGACGTGCACGCTGATGCTGATCGTTTGGACGGTGCGACGAATTTGGAGAATATTGGAGAAGCTGTAGCGTAGTTGCGTTGCACTAACAATAAGCGCACCAAAGCCTTCGGCTTGGTTGTTCTGTTTGCGCCTAGAGAATTGGCAGTTCATCGCGTTTTCCTAGGAAAGACAATCACGAAGACTACCGTTGAGATTACGACCGCATGGTAACACAAATCAAGACATTGCCCAACTTAGAGTATTAACCTTTTCGAAGGCCATAAGCCGCATCTGCTGGGCTTGCTTGGTGTCTTGCGGCGAGTCGACGAGATGGTCGTCAAATTGAACGTTCTCGAAGCACCAAAATTCATATTGCAGATAATTCACTGAACCCGTCGTAATTAATTAGCGTCACTCGTGACAACGGTGGTGACTTTAAGTGTGCAAGAATATCTGGAGGCGTGCTCAACAACAAACACGACAGCAACGCCAACGACGACGACGATGACGACAGGTCAAACCAGTAAACGCAAACACAATTTTCCTTCGCAGAAAAGGTGTCCTTCTCGTTGCCCTGCCGTTGCCCGAAGGCATCAGCTAAGAGGGAGGATACAGGAGGCTTAGGTGGGTCGACGAACGCTACCGGTGTGTCACACTGTTGCTGCAGAAGGAAAAGTCCTTTGGAAGATTCGCAGAAGCATCGTTCAAGATGAAGATTTACATTTTTCTTCTACCTATAATTTAAGCTGGAAGGAAGTTCAAATGAAAATAAAATGAAAAATCTTCGGAAATGCTCACGCTATTTCTCTCCCAGTGGCTTGCGTTATCAAAGAATATCTTTTTTGTGTTTTTGTAGCCTTCCTCAGGACCACATCCTTAACATCCGTGGGTGATTAATTGCGTTAGAATTATTTTTAGAACCGAAACCTTTCCGGTCCCACGTGCGCTATGAAACGGTGAAAACAAATCCACACTTTCAATCACACAAAAGAAGGCGTCACGTCCTTCAGAAAGCGTTTGCAACAACCCATGCGCCCGTTGGACTGCGGGGACAGAGCTGTGAAGCCCCCGTGGCGAAGGTCCTTGTAGGCAGTAGAAACGGCACACAAAGAACAACAATACGAAACGAGGGAACGCTACACGTGGGCGATATCCCCTGCCGCTGGCGTGTGACATCTTGATGGGAGGATTTCTTATCCGCGAGCTGATGATGATGCTGGGGCGACGTATGATTCAGTATGAATTGTTTGTGCGCTTATTATTTCCCGTTGATTGCATCCTCGCATCAATCCTCTAGGGAGGGTAGTGAATGGAAACGAAACTAGAAAAAGGGGAGCGCACAACAGCCGCTAGTCGTTAACTACCCACAATTGCTGTCGCGTGTTTTTAATTTGTTTGCTTTCCATTTTCTCCTGCTATATTGCTCTCGTGCCCCAGACGCTGCTGGAAAACATAAAGGCGCCGGATCAGGAAAGCAAATCCACGATAATGGCCATCAATCTGATACTGCAGTTTCTGTACTTTGAGCTGCGGCAATCGAATCGGGTGCGCAAGTGGTTCCATCGGAAGCTGTCGCTGGAGCTGGACGAGCTGATTAGCAAGACGACAACGGGCAAACTGTTCGACAAGCTGACGGTAAATGCCAAGTGGAAGGACCTCAACATCAGAGGATGACGGTGTCACATGCTAACGTATATTTTACGCACGATCCTTTTCCAGATCCGGGATCTTGATTTGGGCAGCCAGTTTCCGGAGATCAAAAACTTTCGTCTGCATGCGGTCGATCTGCACCCGGACGAAGGCCACATCGAAAGTTTGGATGTACTGCTGGATCTTCACTACGAGGGCAACTTTCGGCTAACGATCGATGCCGATATGGTGCTGGGAAAGAAGGGTTCGCTGGCACTGCGCGTGAAGCAGGTGTCGGGGCTGGCAAGGTTGCAGTTCACCCGCAAACCGTACACGCACTGGTCGCTTAGCTTCATCAACGATCCGAAGGTGGAGCTGGACGTGCAGTCCCATTTCCAGGGTCGCCAGATGCAGTCCAACATTACCAGCCTGATCTCGAACCAGATACGGAAGGCGATCCGACGGAAGCATACGCTTCCCAACTATAAGCTTAGGTATGATTGTGTGTTGAATGAGGGAGGGAAGAGTACCCAAACTGTATGTTTTAAATATATCCCTTCTGTTCTTACCTTTTAGATATAAACCATTTTTCCACCGTGTGGAAGAGGACTACGAGCTAAACGAAATCATACCGAACGGTTCGCTGGAGGTGACGATAGCGGAAATTTCCCGCTTAAATGCGCCGATTCGCACGCTGACACACGTCTACTGCACGTTGACGTTGGCCCACATGCCCTGGGTGGTTGCCCGCCAGCAGGACGACCAGAGCGCGATGATCGTGTCGCTCGATATCGAAATACACAAGGCAAAGAACCAGCAGATCGGTATCGTGTTTAAGCAGACGGACCAGAGCGTGCTGATCGATGCGGTCTTGCCGAACACGCCCGCCTCCAAAGCGGAACTACGCCGCGGAGACGTACTGCTCTCGATACAGGGCAAGCGAGTGACCAACATTAGCCAGGTGCCAAAGGTGATCAAGACGCTAAACCGACCGATGTTTGTGCTGCGTATCGAGCGTCTTGTACCTGGGCAGATAAAAAACGATGCGCTGCTCGAGGACTTTGAACCGGAGTTTGAAGAGATCGATCCGAATCTCAACATAACGTTTGTGAAAAACGTGGAAACGGTACAGATAGGTACCAGTGGCGGCGGCACGGTGCTGCGCGAGCGGAAGCTTGCACGACGGAACTCGAAAGACAACAGCGGTGGTGAATCAAGCCACTCGAACACACCGGGCACGACGCCGGTAAAGAAGGCATCCATGGTGATCGGTCGAGATGCAATCAGTCCGGCGATGGAAATGACGCCAAGGGGCAGTTTTTCCGATCCAGCTACCGGGGGTTCGGGGAAAGCCAAAGCGAACGTCGATTGCTACCCACAGCATTCGTCCGTTGATGCGGAATTCAATTCCTTCATCCGACTGGACGATCCGTGCACGTTCCAGCTGATGGAGAAGTATTCCTACCTGAATCTGAGCGTCTTTGGTAAGAACAACGAAGAGAACCGGCTGCTTGGCTATCTCAACATCCCGATCAACAGTATTCTGGTGGAGTGCAACGAATCGCATCTGGGGCACCATTTGAAGAAGTATCCACTGTTGCCGCCGGAAGCAATCGATGTGTAAGTACAATTGCAAGGCGCCTGCTATTCCTTCAATGTTAGTTTACTAACGTATTCTCTGATTTTTAGATCGAACCATCCCCTCTCGATGCAGTCCGGATTTGATCAAAACTATTGCTATGGCGACGTATTGCTTTCATTCGTATGGAATGGCAGTGCGCTTGCCTTTTCCTCACCACCCACCAGCAAGGGCATGAGCGCCGAAAACAAAAAGCAGCGGCTCATTACCATCAGCCGCGGCTCAGCTGACAAGCTGGACGACGATCGAACGGACGGGTTGCTGGAAACAAAAACGGCACCCTCGGCCACTTTCACCCATCTTCCGGCGCAAGGGCAACAGCAGCAGCACGATTTCATCCGTACGCACTTTCACCGCACCACGCAGTGCGATTACTGTGGCAAGAAAATTTGGCTCAAGGACGCGGTCCAGTGCCGCGACTGTGCGATGTGCTGCCACAAAAAGTGTATCAACAAGTGTCAAAGCTCGACCGTGTGTACCGCGAACGAGGCGACCGTGTCCGCGACGTCCGTGCATTCCACCACCTCCTCATCAACATCGACGGGCATAGTGGCAGCCGGTGCAGCTATGGCATCTACGGTCGCGGCCGCCTCACAGCAGCCTGAATTTAAAGTGACTGAACCGGAATCGCCCACGATCGAGGTGGAAGATTTCGTAGACATTGCGGAAGAGCAGCAACAGGAGCAGAACAAACAGCAGCAGCTGCAACAGCAGCAACAGATTATACCGAAATCAAAGCTCGAGACGCATCGTCAAAGCTTTAGCGATCTGCTGGTGCAGGGGCTGAAGCGCGTCAACTCAGCCAACAACCTGTCGATACCGACGATGGGTGGGCTCAATCCGAGCAGCAAAAGCTTGCCCCCGACACCGCAGCATACGCCCCGCAAGCAGTCGCTCGCGAACGTGAATGCCAACCCGTTCCTGCTGGTGACGCAGCGCCTCGAAAGCCTGCCGGAAGACGTGAACGAGCTGAACATAGAGCAGATCGTCGACCTGACTGCACCGCTAATCGAGTACGGACCCTCTGATACGCTGATGGCGCTGGCCAAGAGCAGCAGCAAAGCGATGTACGGTGACTGCGAGCCGGATGTGCGGACGGAGAAGATTAACAAGCTGGTAGGGAACGGGGGTGGTGGTGATGACAAAGATAATATTAGTGGTGCATCCTCGACTGTGCGCCGTACTCAATCCTTTCCCTGCACTCTCTTTGCAGCTTTCCAAACTGCACATAGCGTTGGACTACGAAACCATCAACCAGTCCGTGCTAAACGCGACCAAGGAGAGCAATAGTAGTAGTGGTAGTGGTAGTGGCGCAGGTGCAGTAAACGGCAAAGGTAGGTCGGCAGATTTATAGCGTTATTTGTTTTAAACTCAAACCACCATAATCAATTTCTTGACTATTTGGTACACCCACCCCAGTTCTGTACCAGTGTGATATATGTGCAATTATTCAGTAACAGTTTAGTAGCTGTACACTAAGAGAGGTTCTAGAGAAAGAGGGTCAGACTCGAACCCAAAGCCGTGCGGCATATTACTTAGGGCATTTACGGCTCCTTTTTAACTGATCGCAGAACGATCAACTGAATGGATGTGATGTGTGTTGTGATAATCGTTTAATCTCGCAATAAGCAAAATTGCAATAAATATACTCCCACTTTTGTTTGCACGTTTCGCAATATTATTATTTGTTTGTTTGTTTGTTTTATTTTATTATATCTTATTTTCTTGTGCTTTTTGGTCTAGAGCTTTTTTACACATCCGTAAAAAAAGTTTTGTTGTTATTTCTTTATTGTTGAATGACTTTTGCCCTTCTTTTATTGTGATTTTTGCATAATTTTAATATTCCATTGCTTTCTAACTAATAACCAGCATCACTCCACTTTTTGATAAATGTTTACCTCCACTTTTAATATTTTGTAACTCTTTTTCTTTCTACTCTTACACGGCTTTCGCTACTTCTAATGCCTAAACATGTGTTGGGGGTTAGACATTAACGATGGCAAAGGAAAGTCGCCGTCAACACAGCAGCAGCAGCAGCAGCAGCACGACAGTACACGATCTGCCTTCCTGGCGGGCCAATCGGAAGAGCGGGTGCAGGCGCTTAGCATCATCATGCTGCATCTCTGCTCCGGTCTGCAGTACGTCCAGGGTAATCTAGGTCAATGAGAATAGCATTTGCTTCGGCAGTACTCGCTGGGCTCGTCAATGCTAGATCCAACTACCACCACTAGTAGTGCTGCCGGCAGCAGGCTACCGATGCATCGCCAACGCTCACAGCAGTACGATGCCGGTCCGTCGGGAATGGACCATCCCGGCAGCACCGGTGGTGGTGGTAGTGGTGCCGGTAGAAAGAGTCCCTTCCGCTCGCGTCGCCTTTCCGTCTGTCGCAAACGGGCGCTGGGCATATTCCAACGCTCCGCTAGTGTAAGCGCTTCAGCGAACAACAACGCTTCAGCCGGGTACAAATCGGAAAGCGCTAACTGAACGATCGCTTCGTCGTTTCCGTCATCGCAAGTACCGAATGCCTTGGTAGTAACCATATGCACCGCTTATCCCCATTCCATTGCCACGTTCCCAATTTTCATATTGTCCAGCTGTAGGGTTGAGTGAGAGGATCCAACAAATCATGTAGAGTACAGCATTTTAGAGGTAACTTTTACACAAAGTCGATTCGCTTAATCTATTTTTAGAACAGACAGTCATTGCTACACTCAGCAAAGTTTTGTGGAGCGATTTTTTCCCTCTCTATGTGTGTAGAAAGTGAACGCAATTTATGCATCCAGCAGGGACAAAACCCAGTCCAGCCAAAATTGTACTACTTGTCCTCCCTGCAGTATACTAATTGCAACTACAATGCTTACGACACCAATGTAACGCTTGGATCTCGACAGGAAGCAGCGCACGCTCTATGTGAAGCTAAACTTTGAGCAAAACACTTGTATCGCTACTAGAAAGGTCAAAAGTTTTAACGCTAAAATCCCCTTAGTATGTGAGACTGCATTATATCAAATTGAGTGGCAAATACTCCTTTTAAACAATATCCCTAAGCAATCATGCACACAATCCAGCTCGAGAATGATGGGAATTGATCAAATCTTACACTCTTATTGAACGTCTCTTTGTGTCTACTGTGTACTGTCCATCCGCAACAACAACAAAAAACGTATCTTGCTCTAATTAACTACACAACAATCAACCAAAACTCAACCACCAAACACTCTCCCCCAACAAAAATTATATACCATCCACACAAAATACAAAGGCGAAACCCTACTGACACTGGCGACGTGGGAAGCAGAGTTGCTGCAGAAGCTGAAAACGGTGGTCGGCAAACCGGGCCACCACCGGAATCCTTTCTGGCGAAGGAAATTGAAATTGAAATCATAAGGCTGTTGTATGGTTTAGCGTTATAAGCATAAGTTAAGCCTTTGCAGGGCACGTTATGTAGGGTGTGAACGTGTTAAGAAAGCTCGGTCAGAAGCTAGCAAGGTTCTTAATGTTGTGTTGATATGTTTGGGTGATAGATACATTAGCTTTATTCTCATACACATCTTCTGGTGCAATCCTTACCGCTTAGGACGGCTTTCCTTATTTATTTCTTACGAATCGTTTGCGACATTACTTCCAGTGAGCTGTTCGCGAGAACATTAGCTGCATTTTTAATTTAATTTGATGTGTAGTGTAGTAAGAGTAAGCTTTTCACACACTTTAAGCATTTCGTTAAGCACGATCAAAATATGCAAGAAACGTTTCACCGTTCGAAATGTGATTTTGTGCGTTATTGCGGTAAACGAGAGATAGAGGTTCCACAGGTTGTTTGCAGTTGAAAAATGCCAAAAACACATCAGCGCAAACCATTTATACTGTAGTGTGTTGTACACATTGTCTATTTTGCTGTTTAAAAGTGAAGAACAGTGGCACACCGGTATCGTAGCAAATCACAAACCACAATTATTGTTCCTGATCGAGGGACGACGGTGGGCGGTCCCCGATCGCAGGACAAAATAATCAAAGTGTAATTCTAACAAGACTAATCTTTACGACTAATAGTTAAACGTTTTTATTCCGTTTCGCACGTTAAACAGCTGCAACGGTTCGCATCTTACACCTTCACAATGGATCTGCATTTGCATTTGCAAAAGATAAACACATGTATGCAATTTCTTGCTCTCTGTAATGTATAGCGTCTAGCGAAGTTAGCATAATACAATAATCATAGTGCAGCGCCGAGTGATATCAACCGAGAGGGAAGGGAAAATAGGCAGAGAAGGCAAAGGAAATGTAAACATCACCACAGCATAATTCATACCAGCGCCCTCACGAACCCCCGTCTGTGGCGTGTTTTGCTCAGACGGCGGGAGGTGAGTTTAGTGGAAGTTAGTTTTCATCCATCACACACATCGCACACAAGGAAGTGACCCTCCCATTTTACTCGTTACGATGGTTAGGCGACAGAATCAGGTAGGAGAAGATAGGATCATCTTAGAAACGGTCAGCTCGTTACACTGTTACACGTTTGGTTTCGGTTAAACAAAAAAGAATGCACACACTCACAACACACAAAACATGTAATTGTTAACAGTTGTTTTTAAATAACCACAAACACACAAGCAAAGCACAGACAGACGCAACTGGAAGTGAAAATATTAATTATATGAGTACACTTTTAGCACTCTACCTACGATAATATAGAGAGCAGCACCGTCACGCAATTGATCATTTGCAACCGCATTGATAGCGCGTGATGGGTGTTTGATTTTTTGTGCAACGGAAAAAAAGTATCGATAAAGTTGTGTGTTTTGTGTGCGCTGTATCGTGTGATACACTCGCCGATTGGGTTTGGTGTTTCTGGTTTTTGTATCGTTTTTCGGCAGCGCGTCCACTTTGTTCGTATGTCGTTTGTGAATGATAAGAAAGAGAGGAAGAGGGTAAAGGTGGCAGCACCGACTCTGCACTCTCTCTTTCTCTCTCTCTCGACAAAACATTGACTGGACATTGAGGAAAAGCGTAGCGAACATTACAACTACAGTGCGCCATTAGGAAAATTTGAAAAATAAAACGACAAAACACTTGTACAAAAGTAGACAAGAAAATGAAGAGACTTAAGAACATGATGACAGATTGAACGTGGTCACTCTCGGAATGGTCTAATCACGGCGACTGCCGTTACCGTTCCAAAATATCCCTTCATATCCATTCATTGCCGATTCTCCTACTCACATGCAAAACCTCATGCTTAACAGATTTCGTGTTGCCTGAAACGAACACGGAAACATAAGGGGTGAACGAAAAATGTACCCCAAATGCAATTGCATTTCGAGTGCTACCTCTCACGACACAACGTTCGGACATTCTCGGCCCCTGGGTACTTTCTAGTCGGTGCTTTTAGGCTGCCCAAAACCGCACTCCAATTTATGGAATGAGGTGCCACTTTTCCGGCTCCAGCACGCCATACTACTACGAGCCTAAGTGAGCTGCAACTACCTCAGACGAAGCACGGTGGTTACGAGTGTGGCCCAGTGACCGATGGGTGAATCAATCAAGAAGCTCCGCGAAAGGAGTGTGCTCAACACAAACTAGACAAACTCACTGAGGTCCAAGCGTGCGATTTTTGGGACCGGTTGGTGCCGGGGAGCGGCCATCGAAGCGTTAGAGAACGTAATGCGCACGTTACGCGGTGACCCACACGCCTCGAACGGTGATTATGGATGGAGCGCAGCAAATAGACCACAACGAAACAGTTGCTCGATTGTTTTTTAGCACTCGAATGCACCGATTTGGTGAAAATTTGGAGAAAAAGTGAATAAAAATAAAAGAAAAGCGAAAGTGTTGGAGCAGGGTGGCGGAGAATTCTTTACGGGCCGGAAAAGTGAACAAAGAAAACGTCGTCTGCAAACAATAATCATCCTTGACACCTTGGGTAAGCAACAGCGAGGGAGTCTCGTTCCCCCCGGGAGAGGCGAAAGCTAGTACACGGCACGATGGCTTACCTTGGAAAGAAGAGTATCCGTCCCGCAGACTGTATGTGAGCGGACAAAGACTGTATAAAATGCACACAACCTCGGGAGGGTAGTTAAATTTTCCTTCGCTTGCCATCGAGGGTGGTTCAAGGGAACACATCGACGTCGAGGGTAAATGATGGATGGATGGAGTAAATAGACAGTGAGAAAGGGTAATAACATGAGGTACGATATTCCATGATATGGGTAGACTAAATTTAAGTAAGTCACAGCTCTTATCAAATCAGTTGGAGACTGTCTGGGTACTCCTAGAGGGAAAATTAAACTACGCCAACAAAAGAACCTGTCCAAGGGCTAAGATTCGGCCATCTGAAACAAACTGAATGGAAAAGTGTATTATAATGCAAATATCCTTTATCTTTTCCTTTCTCCTTTTTTATGTCACGCTAAAATAGCCAGGAGTCTCTAGTTTTTTTTCGTATCAGTAACAAAAGTGTTTCTATTTCGTACAAAAAAAGACATAATTGAACTAATTCTTACCTCATCATCGCTCCACACCCGCTCGAGTGTCTTGAACTTTGTGGTGTACGGTCGTCTATCGCCCTTAGTTCCGTGACATTCGCAACACATCACCTTATCTAGCCACCCCCTGTCATGTCCATCACCAAGGGCCACCCGCTGCATAGGAATCCCCCATCGAATCATCATCAAACTGCACCCCAAGCTAAACGTCACTTATCAGACCACCACCCACACCCCACTGCTCCCACGCAACGCACTAATTAGTAAGCTGCTCAACTTGTTGCGACAGAGTCACGAAGAAAACAAAGATCCACGACGCGCCCCAGCATGTTCCCTTCCCTCGCCGCGAGCAGGGCGACGTTGCGTTGCGTTTGTGATGGTCGCTTTTGTTTTCGTTCCATCTCTTTCATTCGCACGCGCAAACAACACGCGGCACGCGGGCCTTGCGAGATGCGTGAGCTCAGCTGATCGTGCGCGCTTTTCATTTCCGCCAGCTGGCGCGTGCGCAGAAGGAACGGGATGACGTTGGTCTTTCGTCTCTGGTGACGAAGAATGTTTCCACACAGATTTTCCACCGCGCAATTGCAGTTTTCAAACGAAAAGTGGGTAAGCAGAGGGTAGAAAGGGGGGGGGGGGGTGAGTTTACCACTGGAAGGTAAAACCGCAGAATGAGCACAACGAGAGGAAAAACGGGTTAAGAACACACAAAGAGAGCTTCTTTCTTATTACTCTCTCTCTCTGTCTCTCCGCTCTCGGATGAAAGGAAAAACAAAACAAACTCGGGAAAACTGAATCCGGATGGACAGCTGGGTGACGATGGAAGACGCGGCCGTCCTCGTTTCCGAAGGATGCGGAATTTCTTTTGCGCCCTTTTGTTGCCCTTTATCCCTTTAATAGTGTCATGTGCTGGTTTCAAGACTTGTTGCACATTTTACTTACTCAGTTATACAAAAAATATTTTGATTTTTTAATAAGTACAATTTTGAGTAAAGCATATTTCATTACGTTTTAAGATTTTCCCATTTTAGACGGAAAAGCAACAGAAAAAAAGAATGCAGTACTCTCGCAGTAAATTAACATCCGAAACATTGCACTCCGATGGCAATGGAAATTTTCAATTGCGAAGCAGGGTGCTGCAAAACTTTCCATTGCCAGCCATGCCCCGATGCGCAGTTTTTGCCCGCATCCCGTCCGGCACCGACACGCCAGGAGCGTGTGTGTCGCCAACAAAAACATCCCTCCTGGAACACGCGTGGCGGCGTTAAAGCGCCAAACGCACGGCAGTGAGAAACGCTCTTCCATCCCTAAACTGTCACAGATGACCCCCTTGAAGCCCGGTGAAGGCCATTTCCCCACACTCGCAAACCGGCGGGGGGAGGGCGGAAAACACAAAACCCGGGAAACTCTTTCTTTCCTTTGTCCCGGTGCGGTGCGGGAGTAAATTTTGGAGAAAGAAAGGAAAAGTACACCAAACATCGTTTGTGTGTGTGTGTGTGTGTTTGTTTGCATGTTTTTGCTACCACTCTCTGGGGAGATTATTAATCGGAACACTAGTGCGCGGAAGGTGGCGGTGGAGCAGGCCCCCATCACAAAGCAACGCGGACATTTAAACGCTGTTTTGGGAGGGGGAAGGGTACGGCATGCGGCACGAACCCTTTCAACACACTGCCATACACCCGTCGCTACAACGCCGCGTCGTTAGTGTGACGGCCGGCGTGGTCATAAAGTCAGCCGGAGAGGGAAGGTGATGGGCGCGGGTGGGGAAGGGTGGGGTTTAATTGCGCGGTTTTTCGCCTGTCGGTCGCGCGAGCGGATCGTTCGTCAGGTCCGCGCACTCGAGAGCAGAAATCATTCGCGTTCGGTCGGTGGAACGGTGCACATCTCGCTAGTGCAGCGCTGCAAGCACACACTTACAATCCCTTTTTCACTTGACAAAGAGCAAAGCCTTTACCCTAAAGCTTGCCAGAGCCAGTGTCGTCGAGGTAATAGTCGAAAGAGCATGAAGCAGGCTCCTCTAATCTCCAAAGTGTAAAGCAATCTCGTCTTACCGTGTAGATCCGTCTCGATCTGTTCGGAGTGCGTGTTGCAGTGACACGAGTGGTTTACACTAGCGCCAAAAACGGGTGCATCCGGTGCGATAGAAACGTGTGCAGTTTGTGCTTTCAGTTGTAAATTTCCTAGTGCAACAAGCCTACCGCATCCAGGATGAGGCCTCCGACGCATTTCGGCCATGATATTACCAACACCGAAGCGAACGGCGATGATCAGCAGAACAACAATAACAACAACAACAACAATGGGGGCGGAAATGGTGGCAACAATGGTAACAACGGCGGAAACAACACCGACTACATCGTCGAGCGGTTGACGCAGATGGGCGCCACCATAAACTTCCCGAAGGTGGCGGGCCGCGGCATCATCCGCGTCGTGGAGCGGTGTGACGACGCGAAGGAGAACAACAATTTGAGTAAGTGGAACGGTGTGGCTATGTTTTTGTTTAAGCACCTTTGGAACTGTATTAAAGAGTGTGAGATGGGGAGATACAGTGGAATACACCATCCCCGGTGAAGTGTGATCAGTTGAGGTGGGACGAGAGATTGTTTTGCATCGAGTAATTGGTGTGGAGCCTCCAGGAGCGGAAGTTCCAATCGATGACGAAGTTGAGTTACTCTGCCCTTTGCTGGTACCTTTTCTTGGTATTCCAACAAATTTCTTTTTACAGATCGTATGATTCATCTACCATACTTTTGCGTCTCAT
Organism: Anopheles epiroticus; assembly: GCA_000349105.1. Classification (NCBI taxonomy): domain Eukaryota; kingdom Metazoa; phylum Arthropoda; class Insecta; order Diptera; family Culicidae; genus Anopheles; species Anopheles epiroticus. Next base: position 693,730 of record KB671576.1, on the reverse strand, counting down.
TGCACAATTCTCCTGGGCCTCGTAGTGGATTACCTACTGTTTGATATCTGAGTATAAATGAGCAGTGAAATTATCAGACCTTTTTCTAAATTGAATCTTATGGTCATTTTACGAATATCTTTGCTTCGCATGCCGTCAAAGCTAGTAACGATGTGAAAAAGATTTAAAAAAGAGAAAAAGAGCGCGCGAACCGTACTTTGCCGACCGATTTCCTAGACCAAAAATACATGAAAGAGTAATTCTAGAGATGCCCTTTCTAGAACTCATCACAACAGACTGTCTCAGGAAATCACTGAACACATTTAAATGTGCTTCAAATATCGATAACTGATCAAAAATGATTATCTAAACAGAGTCATTTCTTTGATTCAAATCTCACACTTTTTGACCACTTTTTTACATAATCTAAAAAACCAGTAAACTTGTTAGTATCAAAACATTAGAGGCTCTGATTGTTCTTCATTAAATGCACGCTTTACGCAATAAACGATAATTTTTTAAAGAAGAATGTTCAGAAGAATTTTTGACCTCCAATAGGCCCTCAAAATCCTGTTAAACTGTAAGACTAGCGGAGACACTGAAGAACTAAGTGCAGTCAAAAGCCGTGAGCTTTTCCAGACATCCCGACCACTGAGATGGATTTCTTATAGGAAAGCTCATGAAGGCATTCCAACTGGATTGTTATTGATGCAAGTCGTCAGCATTTTGTTTTTTGTAAATTGGTTTAAATTCGTATTGCTGTATACTGAGCTGCTTTACCAATGCTCGATATATTATCCATCCCAACCATAAACCGGCTTTCCCATCTCCAAACACGCTGCAAAAGCATCGCACGAAAAGCCCCAAACAGTAAGTCTATTTCGTCAAAGCCATCGCTGATAGCACCCGCAGCTCAATATTGCGTAGTTCGTTGCGTTGCGCACGGCCATCCAAAGACGCGATTGCGCATTACACACACATACACACACGGTGCGCCTGCAGCAGGTCTCCGGCACTGGGGTGGTACCACCGGTAAGCTGGTGATTGTTCTTTCTGTCTCGCGATCATTCAACCATCTCCCTGTCCCAAACGTCCCAGGGGGCGAGGGGGGGAGGGGGGGCTTTAGTTTGGAACGAGACTCCCGACCGACGGAGGGAGTTAGCTAAGCGGGCCGCACATTTCCCAACAATTTTCGCGTGTGTTTCGGACCGCCGTCGAAAAGTGGTCCAATGCTTTTCGTTGGTTGAGGGCAGAGCGAGACGGGAGCGTTGCAGACGTTTCACAGTTTCGAGGTTACTTGGGGTTTGGACTTTAAATTGGTGATCTTCACGTCACCGCACCGTTCGGATCCGAACGGATAGCTTTTACGGTCGGTGGCGCTGTGAGGTGCAGTTAATGCTCGCATGACGGTTGACCACCAAAATGTCTGATCACAAAGCTAATTGAAAGGAAAATGTGTCTGTGTGTGTGTGTGTATCTTTGCATACGAAGAAGACATCCTATGGTGGATTTTACCACCAATAAATGTAGCTTCTCATTGATCGATGATTTAATTACAACCCCGCCAACGATTTCATAATCGGTAATTAAATTGTAATCAAATGGCAAACGTTGCTGTGCCAAAAATAAAAACAAAGCTCCACAGCTTCCGTTTTAGCTTTCGCTCGATCTGCCTTGTGGGTGCGCTCTTACAACCGATGAAAATGAAAGTGAAATTCACAACAAACCTCCCCTCCCGGCCACTCTCCCCACAACCGCCGGGACCATCCTGCTACGGAGTGTCTGCACGTGCTAGCGCGAGGGACGAATTCGCATGAATCAGCAACACACGACCAGCAGTCCGGATGTTTCGTTCTCTGTGTGACCTAAAATTATCACTTCCCGAGCAGCGAGCGGCCCCAAAAAGCCACGATCGACTTTCGGGCCCAACCCGAACACAGGCAGGAGGGTCGAAACGGTAAGTCGAAGCTGGCTGAGTGCGGTTTCCCAGCGCGCACCAGCCAACCTGCCTGTAAAGTGCATTAATTTATGCTGTGTGTTATGCTGCACGAGCACGTTTTCAGGGGTGAGACATTAGCATAACTGGGTCAGGTCGCACTGTCGGTGAGGGACCCTGCCGGCCCTGCTCAAGGTGTGTAAAAGGTTGATGTAACCCGCGTTGATGTTACGAGCTGACAGGAAGGCTGTTTTCCTTCCTTTCCTTTAGCAAATCGATCGTCTTCCATCCGGCGATGGAGCAGCAATTTGTTTATTTACAAACACCACACCAGTCCGTGAGGCCGCCTTTTTACTTTAATTCAATCCATTCCATTGCATAATGAGCACAATCGACACCCCTCTTCTGTGCCGTGTCTTTCTGCTGCGCTTGTACCGAATCATTCCTGCGGGCTCACAAGCAAGACGAAAACGACCACCGTGCACAGGTACTCCAGCTTTTCTACTCCACCGGTCTTGATTGCTAAGTGGCGCCTTCCTTCTTGCGGGGCATGAAACGCCACTACGGCTTCCCGATTGCCGAGAGCGAGGTCAGCAGGGTTGGAGCGTTGATCTTTTGCGTGCTATGAGGGGGAGGGGGGGGGTGGATGACTGCCAGTAGCGCCAGCAGTAGTTCCCCAGGTCAGAATTAGCCCTTTTATGGTAAAGGCAACCCAATAAACACAACACACACGCTTAAGCACAGAACCACTGCAGGGTATGCTAATGTGTCCGGCGTGTTTTTTTTTACGAATAAACGGTACACCCCGTGCCCGTTTGGAGATGTGTCGCAAAAGTCGTGATCATGCGGGGACAACTCATAACTCGTCGCTTTGGGTTCTTTGAGGCCTATTCACCCGCAAAAACTGAACTTCCCCTTGCGGGGTGAAAGCGAATAAAGACAACAGAGCGAAGCAACCAAAACCCTTTGAAGTGAGGTGGTGGTCATGCCGCCCGCTATGACACATGTCTACGCCGATTAAGACATCTCGGTACGTGCGCCACGATCGTGCAGTGCATTTGCCATAACCCGGGGCAGTGCCATACCTTTTACGGCATGAAAGACGCACACGACGTGAACGGATGATTTAGTGGTGCAGCCGCGCGGTGAATGATTTATGATGATGAGCATCTTCGCCGGGGATTGAGGTAGGCACCTGTTCTCCGAAAGGGAGAGGTGGGCCGGTTTTTTTTTTTGCATATATGGCGAAATATTATTTATGCTTTTAATTTTCCATTTCATTGTATCGCATTTATGCCACCAAAGCTGAGGTTCGACGCTGCTAACCTACAAAGGCGCGAACGCTGTAATGTCGAGCGGATTTATCTCAATTATTTGCAACTATCTTTTAATGAACGGAATCGAATCTTTGGCCTACGTGTTACGATTTCCTACAATTATTGGTCCATTTTTTTTAATGTGACGCAATTCGTCGATGCGATCAGTTCCATCAATTTGCTACATTCAGTAATGCAGGCTCAAAGATTAGCTGAAGTGTGTCACTGGTGGACAGTGAAAGAGAGTGATTTAACCAACCTCAAGAAAATGCAACAAGAGAAAATGGATGAAAGAGCGATAATTGTAAATAAAGTCAAACCAAATCGCTGATAATTCAATAAAAATAAGCGTTTTCCGTCATTACCCTCCCCTAAAAGGGCGCTAAACTGTGGTTGAAACAATTTTTCCTCCTCACCCCGTTGGCGAAGAAAAATTGCTCGCTCATCTTGGCACAGCCTGCCCTGGGAACGATGTGGCAATGATTTATGTTTACCCCGTCATATTGTTGTTCGATTGTTTTCCCTTTCTGTTGCCGCCCGCTGCACAATGCACCAACGGGCAAAAGGGACCACGCTGCACATGCACCACACAACCCTGGCATAATGGCCCTCCGTACCCACGATGGCAACGTTGGTTTCGCACGGGTTAGCCCCGGTGGGCGGGCGAGCCACTTTCAGCCATTTTATATTTATTTATTGACTTACTTCTAGCGCCATCTGGGTAGCACGGTACCGATATTGCTCGCACGCTACTGCACAACCGTTGCCGGACCGATCGACAAAAATCCAACGATTGAATAAGTGTGGCTTAAGCCAACCCGTCCCCGTTGCATGTGTTTCCCACTCTCATCCACCCTCCCCATGCGAGGCTAGGTGAAGAGGGAGGAGGTTTGCCAAAGCGCATCCAAAGCGTGGCCCGCGCTGGCGCGCATTACGTCAGCCAGGCGAGAAAGTAAGAGCATCAAAACAAAACGGAAAACTCGGAGCCAGTCGGCGCGAACCTAGCCTGAGTTGTGGCCTAGTTTTCCACGCCGGCGTGAAACTGGCCTGCGGGCTCAAGTGATAAAGGGTCCGTATGGTTTTGTGTGTGTGTTTTTTTAGGTTTGAAAGCAAAGACACGGCGAGTCTGAGGTAACAGCGCACTGGGGTTGTGCCGAATCATGCGAGCTGACCTTAGACTAGTTTGTTCGTCTTTTAGTTGCAGTTGAAAGTCAATTAGTTTAAGACGGGGGGGCTGTAACAATGTTTCGAAGCTTCTTTTTTCTCATCGTTTGGTGGAGAGGATCGCATTTAAAGCTCGATTGAAGTTGGCGAGTGTCAATCATCGATTTTATTGTCCTTTATTGCGTTTTGGTATCACAAAATGGTTTGGAAATTTGGATTGTTTCTCGCCCTGGAGCTTGTAAAAGTATAAAAAACGAAATTCGACAGTTACAAGTCAGGAAAATCCATCTCGGTGTTGTCAATCAATGCAACGGTCTCAAAGAACAATGATTGAACATTTGGAGATAAACGAACGAAAGAGTAAATAGAAAAAGAACATCTATTTGATCACTAAAGATCGCCTGCTTTATATAATCAACCTAATAGTTTAAATATTTGAAACACTACGAAAAATCACAATTTTCAATTTGTTCATACTAATTTCCAGAAACATATGTTAGCTCATTTGTTAACCTTTTAACAAGCGTAAACCATAATGGAGAAGTACGCAAACGTGCCCGAACGATACAATGTCGCACCGCCGTGAATGTCCATAATTATTCACCGATGCCGCCAAGCGCGAATTGTTTGGTCAATCTTGCACGCCTCTCCAACGGGTGTTTATCTGATCGCAGGTCTATCCATTACGACTCGCATCTCGAAAAACGCTTCACGATCATTTACATCTTTGCTGCATGCCGTACTGGTTGCTCATTTTCTCCCTATTAATCAGTCTAATCAACCGTCCAGCATCACTGGCATCAGTCAGGATGCTGCATCTTGGAATGGAAATGCGTGATGGCCTCTCCCGCTCCACCGGTCAAGGCGTTTTCATTGCGCGCTCCTATCGCGATGCTGACCATTTTAAGGCGATTAAATCAACACGCTGCCGCCACCACGATGGTGCTGTAAATTATGTTTAAAATCACTTTCTCCTCCTTTTTCTAGCACGCTGCCGGATTGAGATGGCAAATTTCGAGCGTCTTGTGATTAAAGGAGCGAGCCTCATGCTACACCGCGGTATGATGGTGAGCGATAATGCTAACACTTTAGCTGATGATCATGTACACGATCAACGCAAAAGTAAAGCCGCTTGCTAGTGGCTTGGGGATTCCCTTTTATTTCTTTTTTCGAAACGAGGATCATAAGCGTTACAGCATAATTTCATAAGTAAATGTATGCTGTACACGCTCGGCTTGATGCCAATGGGCTCGCCCAAAAGGGCACTCTTCAATCGGGCAAAAGCAAACAACACTCGATTGATGTGCAAATTACGCCACCAATTGCGTACCGTATTCAGGTCATGCCATGGTCATAAATATAAAAAAACACTTTCCCGGTTGCGTTTTCCTGCATCGATTCGCGGTCTATTGGGTGGGGATTTGTTTTCCATTTTGGACATGAAAATGCACTGTTGTTCGTAGTTATCGCTTTCACGCCGCAACTGCTGCAATGTGTCCCACATAACGACTTCTTCGCTTGGCAGTTCGGCGTTGGCGCATACGAGAGGAAAAGTGAATGGCGTCGTCTTTGTGCAATAGTCCTAAAAGAAAAGGCAAAAACAAACGTTGCAATAAACCAAGAATGATATTTTACGCAGGAAGGAAGAAACCCCCGCCGAAGCGGATGGTCTGCCAATTTGCGCGTTTTGCGCTTGCTTAAACCGTAATGGGAAGCAAAACTGCCGGTGCCGTGTGTGTTTGGGTAAATAAACTCAATCCCCCGAGGGACGTTTTCTTTGTCCACCTCTGGTTGGCATCGATCGAAGGAAAACCACCCGAGCTTCCAACGCGCTCGGGGAGGGAAATTCCGTTCTGACATGTGGATCGTACTCGTGTTCCCGTTCCGTTTAGCTATCTGTTAGTGGTGGGGCTTGCTTGCGCCATTTCACTTCACTCCCCTCGAATATTCTCGTGCCGTGATTTATGAATTTTCCGGTGTCCACGATCGGTCGCATTGCGCACTTGCGGAAAACCCAACTACGACGATCACCGCCCAAGGGTACTCGGGGTGTTTGACGCATCGTGCGAGAAAATGGATTTTCCGTTGACTCGCTCATACACGCGCACACCTTCGCTCAAACGGAGCGTGCGCTACAGTTTTCCGCAGTGCAAAAAACAACATGGAAACGCATTTAAAGTTGGCAACGAGTTTTGCGTCCAGCGTTCGGCATGCACGTGGAGGAGCCTCATTAGCTTCGCGTGGTGATGTAACGCTAACAATGCGTACGGAAAATTAGCCTCACCGGGCACAGGCATGCCCGGCCCCGATCGGTTTCGGTGGCGCTGCTGATGAATGATGATACCGATGCTCTCAACATCCTGTTTCGTGGTACGATACGCATTTTCGTCATCGTTATGGTTTGTGTGTCTCCTACCCTTCCTTTGCCCGCCACATTCCACCAACGGAATTCACTTCCGAGTGTTTGGGCTTCTTGAGGCCATACGAGGGGGGATCGTAATGGCGTCCATGCGGATCTTCCACCTTGTCTCTCAAGAAAATGTGTGAGTGTTATGATCGTAATGATGATTTGACGTGCTCTCGCTGATTTACCTCACTCACCTGTTATATGCTGGAATTGAGATTTGTTTTCATTTCTCTGCCGGAACCAAATGATGCGCCATTGATGAGTTGAGCCGAGGCTCGAATGTGTATTACGCGCTAACGATCGGATGGAAGAAAACACACAACATTACGTTATCTCGCTAAGTATCATTATTTCACTGTCCCTCTCTGAAGAAACGGCGGACGGCTCTCGAATGGAGCGGAATAAGATTCGCAACAAAGACTCCGACCAGTCTGCTAGTATGACGGTCGGTAAACAAGGGCCCTTGGTAATTACGCGCCAATCGCGTCCGCGTACTCTTTGATATCGGTAGCTGAGGGTACTGATAACACTGAAGGGGGCCTAAACAATCGGTTTATGGTGGGATGCACTGAGCCGTGAACGAACATGTGTATCCTATCGTCGCTTTGTTTTGATCTTGAGCCAGGCTTTACTTCCGTCTACTATTGGGATAGATCAGTGCGGTAGCGCATGTGCTATGAGGGTGTTTTATGTGGGTCAACATGCAGGGTTGTTAATATGGTCGAAGGAAACTATTTATAAGCACTTTCTTTGATTCGCTGTAATGTTGGATTAGTGGAATTATTGTCTGATTGATAGTGCAGCCAAAGCAAAAAAAAGAAACACTCCACCAAAACGATTGACGGACGACACAATCAGAATAACAATTGAAAATCGTTTCTCCTTACACGTTTAAGCTTCAAAAAGAACAATTTTATGATTACAGAAGCAAAACGACGATTTTTTCACAGGAGAGATTTATCTGATCTTGAAATACCGCTCCACAAACTACATTTTCTGTGCAAAACACCCAAACGCTTCATTCACAACTCAATCCGAACGCTTCAACTCGCTATTGTACGCGTTGAAGCGTTTGTCGGCCATTTGACAGCTTGAGTGTTTGTTAATCTGTCAAAATCATCTGGTTGAACGTAAACAAACCTCAATCGGGAAAATCGTTGCATTTCCCTACCGAGTGAAAACTTTAATTTAATTTAATTTTAGACTACCGTTCAGTGTCAAATCGGGTAAAATTTTTAGCAATTAACAAAAGGGCATTCGAAGAACAGTTACTATTAATTTTTACATTCAATGTAATGTATTATCATTCATGAATTGCATCATCTTGAGTAAAGTTTTCGCAACGAATTAGACTGGGCGGTCGGTGGTGCTTTGTGAAGTCAGAGCTATTTTTAACCGCACCTACTCTTACGCACTAATCATTCGAAATTCCCCGGTTTTGTACAAACCACCAGCTGAAGCGATTCAAAGCCAATTTTAGAAAAAAAATTGGAGTTACACACGGTGGAAGTTGCACTCGGGAGTTTCGCTGCTAAACCGCAATGGCATCATTTGTAGCGAAAGTGGTTACCCGGTGCGAGGAGGCACTAGAATCTAAGAATTTAAGTAAGATGCATCTTGAGACAGATAGTATATTCGGTTTATGTCTTAAAAATATCATTGTATCTTACAATTTTATTGTTCTCCTCATTGCAGACCTTTCGGAATGCGAGTTGATCCAGGTGCCCGATGCGGTGTACCATCTGATGAGACACACCGAGCTAAAGACGTGCGATCTTAGCAGCAACGTGATAACTAAGATATCACCCAAATTCGCTGTCAAGTTCAGCCTCATCACAGGTAAAGCACCGCGCACACCGCATCCACTTCTCGACCAGTTCACTAAAACAATTTTATTTTCTTCCACAGATCTCAACCTGTCCCACAACCAGATGGCCCGTCTGCCGGACGAGCTGGCCGATCTACACTCGCTGGAAATGCTGGACATTTCGCACAACTCGTTCATCACACTGCCCGCCGTCGTATTCAAAATGCCCAAGCTGCGCGAACTGAAGGCAAACAACAATGCCATCATCGACATCGATCGGGACGAGATCATTGCGTCCGATTCGCTCGAGCTCGTCGATCTGCGACACAATCCGCTCACCCCGAAGTGTCACGATCTGCTGAAGCACGCCGTCGTCTCCTTCCGGATCGAGCTGTCCGAGCGGGTGAAGGAGGAATGGGAAGACTTGACGGAATGAGCAGGCTTCGGTAATGATTTGAGCGTCGTGTGAAACGCATACCACAGTCGAGTGCTTTTTCCTGCCTTCAAAACGTTAGCTTTAAGAGCGCGCTGTTCAGTGCTGCAACACTGTTGGCGCGGTATTTTCTATTTAGCTGTGCGGAACTGACCACTCGTGCACGTGCTTTGGAGGAGATGCTGTAACGCAATTTTCCTTTGAGTGTGCGTCGAAAGGTGCGAATTGTCCAAACTACTTATTTTGATACTAACCACCTTGTAGGCCGCGTGAGGCCAGTATGTTTTGTACTGTACTTAAGCAAAGCTGTATTATAAAAAAAACCCATACTCATATTAACCCTCCCTCCCCCTAGCTTTTAAGGCACACTATGCGTACGTTCTTTAGCTCTCTGTTTGTCTATAATCACACGTTCTGCTGAGTAACGGAGGAAAGCGGAAAGCTGGAATAGAGTCCGGTGTTCTAGATTTCTCAATGCGCTCCTTATACAGAGAAAAATCTGATTTTGATCTAGTCATTAGTCCTCTGCATTCCTTCTATTACGAGGTATGAGGTGCGAAGGAACACGCACAAAGGACAATCAGCACTTGTGTGGTATCAATGGAAATGGATCAAAAATCATCTCGCGAGGAAGGCAGAGTAACAGTCCCTAGACAGTGGAGCAGCAGGAGTGTGAGAACCGAGAAAATGAACTGCAAAACGCGCTAGAGTGTAAATTATGATGGTGCAATCATAAACGAGTGATATTAAATAAGTCAATTTGTGTAACAAGAAAAACCTGTTTCTCTTTAGCCGCCAGAAAAGCGTTTTTGTACTGGAGATTTTGTTATTTTGGAGGATTTAAAATGTAAAACAGGAAGACTTACTGTTGAAGGAAGGCAATGCGTGCAACAATTGATATGGCATATCAAAAAACGAGCACATTGTAGGAGATCTGTAGTGTATGGCAAAACGGAATAATAAATTCATGCTTCGATAAAAACACGCTTCAATTTTTTCAACTAAACTAAAAACTTTATTTGCTTTGTTTTACCACCAGTACATTTGTGTGGCACCGTAATAAAAGTCTGGTTCATGTTATGCCCATCAAAGCACCAGACTGATGGCAAACGGATGTAGGCGCACTTTCTACTTTCTGTCACCCTCTCTCTCTCCCTCTTTCCCTATCTCGATCAGTTACTGACTCTAGTAGTTTTGTAAATAATAATATAGTATCAGCTCCTAGCAGCAAGTAAATACAGTTCCGTTAATATGTGTGCTTTTTGTTTTCGGCTCTTTGGTTTGCGGTCGTTTTAACAATGTTGTAATATATAGATTTTTTTGTTGCTGTCTAAGTTTGTTTTGTGTTATTCTATTGCATGTGCTTTCTGTAACTCTGCTTCTGTTTCAGCATATCTCATTTGTTCAACATTTTTCGACGGATCGGACGAGATAGTTTCCTTCTTAGTTTTTGGGGCAACGAACTGCTAGGTTAGAGACAATTTCTAATCAACTTCCTAAAGATGCTTTGTTTTTTTTTTTTTTCTTGCTTGAGTGCGTGTGTTAGTGTAGAAGGGTTAATTCTAACATTTATCTTTTGTAATTTTTCACAGCGCAATGAAAACAGAGTGGGGAAATAACACCGTGGCTGCACGAGAGAGAAGTGTGTAAAAAGATAACGCCGGCGTTGGTCTTCTTCTCTGCGCGAACCGTGCACGTACCGGGATGGTCGTCATAGGGTTCCGTGGGCTAATCATTTGTAACTTTCCACCTTACCCTTGTAATGGCGCTTAACGATCATGTGTAGAGCATGATTATGTTTCGTAGAGTTTTCGCTACTAGTTAATACTTCTGATGAGCACATGGTATTTACGGTATGGCAAACACGTGGTTCCACGTTTCAACTTTAAACCTTCTCTAATAACCGGCAGTCAGTCGGCCTCAAAACGGTGATATATGTGGGCTCTACACTCACACGCACACACGTACAATACCGTGGATAGGTGTATTAGTAACTGGTAGTATATGGTTGGTTATATTATTTGCAGTATAATGAACAATTCTTCCCTCCACGCTATTGTATTTGCAAGTTATAATTATGATCCCGTTTGTAGGCTTATACACGTCCATCGACAATCATATGATCGTCCCAGCTTCTTGCTTTTTAACAAACAAATTTAACTAGCACAGAAATGGTCTTGGTTCTGATGTTCCAACGCTCGATGTGACCAATCCAAGGGGCTCTGTTGAATTGATCCTTCCTGACTTTGAGGAAACATCGGGACCAAGAAACCATTTCAACTTTCCGGATCTCTCCCCAAACAAAGAATTACATCAGTTCCTCGAGAGATCCACCTTGCTGCGCTTGGCGACTTCACTCTTCTTCCATTCCTGTACACCGGATTCAGTACGATCTCCCGCGCTCAACTCCACGATTCGTACTCCAAACATCAACAAAACGCAGTACGCGCGTTCAATGATGAAACCATTTGCTTAAGGATGTAATCTCAGGTATACTGCATGCACTGCAGCTCGCTCGGGTCAGCTTACAGTGGCGTCAGGACCGAACTGCACAGCTCGTCCTTCTCCCGCTTGTCTTTCATGCTCAGCTCCTGCAGATCCTGCTGTATCTGATCGAAGATGCTCAGCGCCGGTGGCACGCTCACTTCGGGCCCCTCCGCCACCTCCCCGTGCGACTCGTCCGACGGCGAAATGCCCTCCTCGTCCTCCTCATTCGACGACTGCAGCTTCCGTACCCGTTCCTGGGCACTTTCGCTTGGCCGGGTAACGACCGCCGCCGCAATGGCCGCGCTCGGGTGCATCTTGGTAGCGATGGCGATCGGTTTCTTGGCAGGATCGTTGCTGGGATAGTGATAGTGGTGCGACTGGACGTGCGTGCCGGTCAGATTCGTCAGCGGGATGCGATAGATGCGCAACGGTTTGTTCCCGGACGCCCCGTTCGAGGGCGACGTTTCGCCCTCGTTCGATTGTGACTTGCCGAGGTTCAGTGTAGGCTGTCGGATGAAGGATTTGCGCGTCGGCGAACTGGGTGACGTACCCTTCACGATTGTGCTGTTGCGCGGCGAGTTTGGTGGAACCGACGCTTCTCCAAAGTGCCGGCAGAGATCCTTTGTGTTGGGCAGGGGTTGGGCACCGAAATGTTTCGCCAGATCTTTGCTGCAGGTGGTCGTCGGGATGGAAAAGGATGAACCGGCCTCACCGTACGAATTGCTCTTCGAGATCGGTAGCTTCAGATCGTCCACGGACAGGGTGACCTCCTTTGGTTTGCCGACTTCCCCCTCCGGTTTGGGGTTCTGGAGTGACTTTGCGCGCTGAATCTGGGGAGTCGTTAGTTGACCATTGCCACCGGTCAGCTCCTTGGTGGCTTCTCCTGTTGGATCCGATTCGGTCGTGCCGGACGGTGCCGCTCCACCCGAAGAGTTCTCTTCATCTGAGCTGAGTCGACTGCGACCCGGGCTGGTAGAGGATTCGTCCTCCGGTACGACGCGACTCTCCTCGATCCGGGGTTTGTTCATCTGCTCATGATCCTCCGCATCGAGACCACGCAGTTTGGCACCTTTGGGAATAAACTCGGGAGCAGTCGTGACGAAGAAGATGTCCTTCTTGGAGGTGATGAGCTGCAGCTCGGCCATCGTTACCGTGTGCACCAGGTTGCCGTTCACCAGCAGCCGGATCTCCATCGTGTCGGGCGTGAATGCGATAATGTACGGGAAGGCGCACACAACCGACGACGGCGGTGTATTGAACTGGAAGTCAAACTCGGTGCTGTTGTTGCACTCTTCCGACAGCTTCTGAAAGTGGCAGGTGTCTGAAAGGAACACACGAATATCGTTAGCACAATGCAGTACACCTCAGCACGGAAACTTACGATTGTAGCACAGCAGCAGCTCGGTGTCCTGGCCGTCGTAGAGATCGAGCGCCGCCACCAGATGCGTTTGGGTGCGCTTGAGCGTGTCCGTTTCGTGCAGCTTTGTCGCATGCCCCGTCAGCTCCGACACGATCTCAAAGTGGTGCCGATACCCGACGCATATCAGCAGGCCCGCGTTCGGGCACGAACCTTCCAGAATCGTCATGATCGTCGGGGAGTCGTGCAGGTGGATCTCCTTGAGAAAGAGGAATCCCTCCACCGTGTCATTGTCACTGTTCGGGCACCAGGACGTCCACGCCGCCGTGTGCTTCCACTGGTAGATCAGCAGCTTGCGCCCCACGGCCACTGCCATCCGCAAGTGGGCCTCGCCCGCCCGGGATATGGCGTACAGGTGGCAGCCGCGCGTCTTCTCAATCCGTCGCTCCTTCACATCGACCCGCGACCGTTGCACCAACCGATCGTCCGAAAACTCGTTCAACCGAAACACGTGTATCCGATGGCCGTCCTTCTGCAGGGCGGAACCGCCCCGCACCAGCATGATACCGTGGTCCTCCACCACATTCAACTGCTTCACGCACAGCGTCCGGTCGAACACGACCCGGTGCGTTTGGTCCTCCTTGATAAGATATGTACCTTCGTCCGAGGCGAGAAAGAGCTGATCCTGGCCCCAGCTGTCCCCGACCAGCTCGTTGCGCGGCTGGAACGTGGGATAGAAGCAGTGCGGTTCCCAGGGCGGACGCTTGAAAACGGTACCGGCCGACGCGATGCTCGTCGGTGCATCACCCCGCACAATCGCCTCCAGCTTGAGGGCTTGCCCGATGCGCACAAACTCCACCTGGCGGGCGTCCTCCTTCAGCTTCGAGGTGCGGGGCGCATCGTACAGCACCTCCGAGAACGCTCGTCTGTTCAGCATGTTCTGAAAGGCGACAAAATACGGATACGATCAAAGCAAATGTCGCTGCAGCTTTTCAACACCTCGTGACATCTTGGACGGATGGATACAGTGGACTGAGAGGATTCATTGGCTCGATTGTTTGCTCGGTCAACAGAGTTGCCCTTTGAGTGTAATTGAGCACGGAAATGGTAATCCAGCACCGTACACAATCTAAATACTAGTGTGTCCCGCAAAAGGATGCCATTTCGGAAAATAATCTATGCGTCTGGAATCGCATCAAGCGTGTAGGAAGAGAAATGGATGGACCTACGGTCGGTGTGTTTTTTCTTGACCCTGCCAACCGGCTCCCGGTGGGAAAACATCACACCACGAGCACGGCAACCCATACGCACCATTTTATTGTCATGCACATACTCCTCGTACAGATCCTTTATCAACATTTCCAGCGTCCGTTCACGCTTCCGTGCAAAGGTCGGCGTTTGGAAGGTGGCCTTCTCGCCGTTGATCAGCTTCACCAGCAGAAAGTCCCGGAAGACGGCCGGGTCCTGTACCGGTAAGGCGGATGGGTTGTAGTTTCAGTTCCGACGGAGGGTTTCAGTCCAGTCCAGTGCCGAAGGTCCATATTTTGATGGCCAGTGAAAGCGGTTGACATTGTTGTTCGGGTCCGGGCAGCGTAAAGTAAGAGAAAAAGACGAAGGAAAACTTTTACTTGACCATTTGCGGGGTTTCCATATGTTGCAAGGCCTAGCCGGTGGATGTTGGATATCGGGTTTTATTTCCTTGTTATTTTATGCTTTTATTTTGGTACTCTAGTGCCTATCATCTTTCCAAATGACCGGACGGGGACCATTTCGTCATTTTAATAGCTTTTAGGGTGAAGAGTCGCTTGTGAGACTCGTAATAAAAGTAGAATGATACATAAACATGCTGTTAGGTTCCTCCAAATGGTCAAATTTTGATTGAAAAAACGTACAGGGTGTTGAAATACAAACTGTTATACAAACTGTTCTACACCCCGAACACCGCACGCCTAATTTACTCGTGAAACTCTTTCAACTTTGTTAGAGAGGAAAAGCACACCCAACAAATCAAATTTTCATCCTTCCATCCACGATCCAATTTCCCGAACAATTAGTACCAGCTAGCAACCCACAAGCGCCACAGTTTGTTGGACTTTCCCTTCGGGGGTTTTACGCTACTGTTTTTTCATGATGTGCCTGTTTTGTTACGCGTGTTCCGGCGGATATTTCATATTCATTTATACCGCCATTTCATTTGCTCCTCGGCCCTGGAGGTGGCGAAAAGGATGGCACCCCGAGTCCGGCCAGCCGCGCACCGGAAGGTTTCCATTATTGTGTTTGTTACGTCGGCGTTTTTGACCCGCTTTATGTCCGAGCTAGTGTTTCGTGCATTCGCTATACCTTCCGCTACGCTAGGTTCCGTGCCTTAGCCAACCGCCAGAGGAGTAATAATCTGTAATAATCCATCAGGTCGGCTCATAGGCTTACGCGGGCTGACTTCAGAGGGTGGCATTCCCCCTACCCAGCTTCGGTAGGTGTCTGTCAATTTGTTGTGGTTTATTTTCATCTTCCAAAAGGGTCGTCCTTCGAGCGCCCTACGTTTCTACGCCGCGTGGGCCGTCCCGTGATGGCGTTCGGACATTTTACTTCGTGAGCGTAACGATTTACGAGTCACGTGATGCGTAGTTTTTCTTCTGCTTGTGGCACACACAAAAAAAGCATAATAAGCATCGAAACGGTCGCCCAGCACAACGCCTTAGCAATTATTATGAGGACAGACTGAAATGAACAACGTGAGTAGAACATACACACAAACTACAAATGGACAATTAACGAGGATGAGATTTGCATTCTACGACGGTGTCGGTGTGGAGTGGAGATTTAGTGGCACTTCGCCACTCCCTCCTCGCTCTATCTACTTTAACAATGTGTTACATTTTCAGCGACACTGATACAAAATAGTGAACATTCTCACCGTTTTGCCAGCTTTAAGGTGGATTGGATAGCTTTACATAGAGTTTTATCATCGAACCGGGCCAGGGCGATGTGGTCGTAAAATCGTGTGGCATATGCACGGCACTAACTTACCTCGAACTCGGGCGGATTGGGCAGCGTGGGGCCAAAGGGTGGAACCGTTTCGTCGCAGTACACGGCTAACCGGTAGCGCGTTCCACGCTTGGTGACGACGGCGAACACATCTGCAGGAAGGAAGAGCAAAAACCGGAAAGGGCTAGAGCGTGACGAATATGATTTATGTGTCGAGTGATGTGGTGCGGGTTGATGAGTTATTTCTTTTGGAGCTGCGGTTGGGAATTCCTTCGTTAAAGAGAAATACTGTGTTACTATTTCTCTTCGATTAGAAATTAATAACGAAGATATGTTTTTCATCTTACTATGAAGTATGATTCCTTGCTTTTCCACTTTAGATTTTCTGACTTCCTTGAGGATAGCTTGACTAACTTTGCTCAATTTTGTTCACACAACGATTATGCTACTTCTAAGCTACGATTGCTATTATGAAAAATTAGACCATTCTCTTTAAAGTTGTAGGATACGCATACATTAATTTGATAGACATAGAATATTTGAGGTTCACCTAAAGTTGGAAACCTTTTTCTTTTCGCTTTTGTTAAATTAAAACTAACCTTCAGACTCTAAACATTGGGTAATAAAGAAATATACCGGAATATCGGTGAACGCCATCAATCTGTGGGTTTTATACATTATTTTATGGTTTTCGAATCGCTGTAATTTTTTCACAGAAAATTGAATACGTAAAGACCGTCTCCTTGATCCATGTGAAAAAATACAGTGCACGACTTTAGATGATAACAATTATTAATTATAAACGCCTAAATGTATGCAATTTACCAGTGCGTAAAGTAATAAAAGATTTCGGTTGAAATTAGACAAATGCATCTGGTAAATTTATTGTGTTACAAAAACATGTTTTTTGCTACACGCGTTCTTCCCGGTGCAAAACAACACACAAAGCAAAATTGATTTCTCTGATACAGCAAATCCCTTACCAAAGACACACACACACACGCGCGCTCTCCTCGTGGTTTTAAGTAATCTATGATGAAATTTAATTTCAACGCTTCGAAAGTGTTTTTCCCACGCGCGTACAAGTGTTTAGCTTACAGCCGCATCAAAGCAAACGCGACCACCCGCCGCGGGTGAGGTTGTACTTACGCGTAAATTGACTCTTTACGTTGTTCGGTATGAACTCCGTCTCTTCGCCCGAGGACGCCTCGTCGATGAAAATGATGTTGACGATATCGTTCCCGATGTGCCGTTTTCGCTCGACCTGAGCCAAGATCAATCGACGCGTGTGTTACATTTTTGTGGAAGAGTTGTTGATTCGCATCGGGAAATCATGGAAGGGATTTAAATTGAGCAACAGAAGAAAAACAGTTTATATTAAACAGACAATCTGCCATTGTTATAGAAACATTCATATCAACAAAAAAATGTCAAATGCCATCCACAAAACATAAATTGCAACAAAATATCGATTGTTCCAAATTGCCATGAAAATGAAAATGAAATGAAAAGTTAAAAATGACCTAAATGAACTGATCAACCAACACTTGATTAAGTTCTGCAAGACGCTTAGATCTGTTCTTTAAAACAGATTACATACTTTTAGGCTGAATTATTAACCACCCTTACAAAGTATGCAAACTGCATTTCAAAGCGCTCGAATCGTTTTTCACTGTTAGCACACAATTCCCCCAACACGCCCGAAACACACAAACGCGCTATTCCCAGTCCCAAATTACTACCCAGCTCAACGTTACAAAGTAGCAGTACGCCTTCGCACGGAACAAAACTGCGTAAATATCGCACGACGGCACGAGCTTATCGCATACCGTCACCTTAGGGCCGGCGGGCGTATTTCGAGGCAAGCAAATTAGCACATAAATTAACGCGAAACCGACGGAGGCCGACCGACAGCCTCTCCGTTCTCACCTGCTGTCGATTATCTCGGCTAAATGGTAGCAGTGTCGATACGTGGAACATTATCTCGTGCCCCTCGTACAGCGTGTAGATGGAGTACTTTCCCGTCATGTCACCTGGCAAATAGAGAAAACCCCGGAAAGATAAGCTCGGTAATATCCCACCCAGCAGCAGGATGGCGGTCGTGTGTTGTAGTGCGCGCTGTAAATTAGCACTCGTGCCAGAGAACGAACTGTTACTGCTGCCCCTGTCTGCACCGGTGTAAGCGCCACCTTTATTGACCGTGCGGTCGGACACGTGTCCTGCACACGCCTACCTTTCACATCCAGCCCGCCGCGGTACCGCTCCCAGTCCTTTAACCGAATCTTTTCACCCAGCAGCGTAAGAAAATCGTCAAACTCCGGACTTCCGGTTTCTGTGAAACAATTAAAGAGCGAAAGAATGTCTAAAGCATGCCCCCGGTCGATGCTTGCGCCCAACCCGCTGCTTACCATTGCTCAGCATTTCATCGTCCAACTTTTGGCCTGCCTTCATGTACACCACGCCGAACTTGAAGTTTACCGAGCCCTCCTGCTCCTCGAGCAGCAGCAGATCCTTCTGGATGTCGGCGGAGAAGATTTCCTTTGGCGATTTGTTCGAGTCCATCAGCGTGAAGTTGGATAGGATCTGTTTCACCGTCAGCTTCTGCTGCGGGTTGTACGGCAATGCCAGCTTCTGTGCTCCCTGTGCGTGTGTGGGTGTAATCGTGAGTGAGTGAATATTAGTAGCTATCCCGCTTGTAATCGTTGGGCAGGAGCAGTTTTTGTGTTCCTCCCGAGCACGATGTTTGTCGGCAGGATTAGAATTAAAACATGTTGTACAGCCCACTGCAATGTCTGTTCCTACGAGGCACCGGAATACATCCGCCCCAAAGAATGTACTTTTGCCGGTACATTCATCGCTCAAAGCTACGGTTGGGTGGCATTTTATTGTGCGTTGCCTTGGCAGGCAAAGATAGCTGAAGCGAGCTGTCGACGTTTCTTTCAAACATTGCTCAACAAACATACGCTCGCGTGTGTAGCACACCGTCACGGTGAACCGGGACAACAGCCAACATCAAAGCGAGTGTACGCAAGTTAAAAGATACAACCGTCAACCGTGTTTGTTGCGTCATTTTGGGAGTGGAAGTGTGTTGAAAACAGCCTCCGCTGTTTTCGAAGTATAAACAAAGTAGCGCCGGATAAGACGCAACCCAGCACCACCACCAGCACCACTGGGGCGCACATTTTTCAATCCGTGCCTTGAAAAGCAAATCATTTTTCCATGCCACCGATTTCCGGTTGCGTTTGTTGCCCCACTGGTACGGATATGCAAAATTCGTAGCTCGACGTGCAGACCATAAATCAATGCATGAATTGGGAATAGCTCTCGAATAAAATGAAGGATGGAAAACGTGCGGTTTTGTCTTCTGGGGGGAAGGAGCAAACTTTCGTTTCTGTTTGATATGATTGAAAAAAAAAACACGAACCAGAAAAGCAACATTATGTGTTTCTGTTGTTGAGAACGAAAAAACATCCGATACGATGCCGAGAGTAACGCATCAAAAACAAATTATTCAAACAGACCGTTAAGCTTGTGCTAAGGGAAAAATTCAAAACACAAACCCATGGGACATTTCAATATTGTCTATTTTGGAGTTTTCGCCTATTTTGCTCCGTTTCATATATCCTCCATTTTTTTAAACCTAACCTAACATCAGCAGTATATTTTAAAAACTCCCACATGGGCCGGTCGTTTCTCTACACGCCGGATAAGCACCTTAAAATAGAACGCTAGAGTGTCTCGCATCATGGGCCTCCCAAAAGTATCGGGCTTTTGACCTCACGCTTCCGGTTGCAAAATGTTCAATCGACATTTGCCACCGTGCCGTGCTCCTTGCCTCTGTTTTCCTCGCATTCTCACCGATTGCAGACATTTAGGCGCAAATAGCGGCTCATCCGTTTGTCGATTCATGGCCATTTTCCCCCTGGGAGCGGTGGAAAGAAAAACGATCCCGATAGCAGCACTACACTGCACGAACGGACCGGAAAGGTACCGGTACCTTGAAACTTTGGGAAACAGTAAAATGCTTTTCGGGGGGTTTAGGGTGTCACGGGGAATAAAGGGAGCAGGAAGAGCAAATAGAGCTTCCGGTCATGGAAGCAAGGTGCTCCGGTGTCTAATGCTAGCCCTGGCACAACCTGGATCTGTGACCGATGCGCAAGTACGCCACTTGAGAGGGTCCTTTACTCTATTCTTCCCACAGCCCGATTATTGCTGATGCTTGAGATAGGCAAAAATGATCACGCACATCATCAACGCCGTGCCAAGTGCGTGCTGTTTGCAAAGGTACCCGGGTTTTTTTTTTTTCGGCAAGCACAGGGAGAAGAAGGAAAATTTGCTTTTGTGTGCTGTGACTTAATTGATGTCTGAGGGATAGCTTTCTTTCGTGTCTATGCACAAAGCACAAAGGTACGGAAAAGACGTACGGTGAGGTTCGGTTAATTAGTTTCTCTTTAGTAACGTTGGGAGCTGTATGGTTTTCAGCCGCCCCTCCGATCGAGAACACTTCATGTGAAATCGTGTCAACGATCCTGGTTTGTTTCCCAGAACACAATGCTATCAGGCTCGTTTCATGCACTAGTGTAAGTTGCTTCATCTGACTTCATGACGTTCGACCGAACGTGTGTGAGATTAGGTTCGCCGAAAGTATCGCCTAACACAAACATTAGTCACGAGGCGATTGTTTGTACCTGCTTCCGGAACAGCATTACACGGTACAGTGGCATACATTTGCTGCCCGAGTCTTGCGAAACGATGGACAGAAAGTAAGGGCTCTTCTCCGAATCGATTCCAACGTAGTTTTGGTGCACTGAAACGATAGAAAATAGGCCTATTTTTAGCATATGTTGATGAAATTGTATGAGTTGAGTTGCATGGATCGTTGAAAACCTTGAAATGGGATTGACGTTCCTTGTCAAAGTATTTTTTGCAGAATGTTAGCTATTACGGGTTTCAATCGTGTTCAAAACATCTAAAAAAGTGAGTTTTTTCATTGAAAAGCATCTGAAATCTGTAATTCGTGTGTTTCTCATCGATTCATATGACACTAGAGAGTTTCATTTCACGTTTTCTAAACTAGAAAGGCATTATTTTTCATTTGGCAGCACTATCGCGGGGATTGAATCACTAGCGCCTAAAGGTATGCAATTTACTATGCAAATGAGGTATATCTGGTGTTTCCATATCTTTTCGCCACATTCAACGCAGAATCTAAATCCTTTTGCATTTCAAGTTCGTTAACTGTGTACTGTTGACCGATAAACGTTTAACATTTTATTTCTGCTCTATCATTCGATCTAAAACAAAGATCTGCATACCTTCAGGCGCAGCGGATTAGCTTTCTGGTTCATTTAAGAGATGGTGTTCAGGTGTCATCTTAAAGCAAAATATGATGTAATGAAATTCTTCCACGGGATAGGCAAATAAAGGTTCATCAATCAATGGGACACGAAGCGTAAAATACGAAACTGATACGGGCAAGATAGACACTTTGGGAAAACGCAACATTTTCCAATCTAATCAATGTAAATATAGAATCTATCCTCTCGCTAATAGAAAAAAAAGAGAATCCAGCATGTCCCACCCTGGACGCAGAAGGCTTTGGTCCGAAAGTTAAATGCTGCATGCATACTTACGTTTTCCCAGAAAATACTTGAAGTACCATCGTGTTTGATGTTCCGGGTTCTCCAAGATAGGGATGCTCGGGGATCCGAAAACCTTTTTTTTGCGTCGTTTCGTTTGTTTCCATTCCACCCATCGACAGGCCATCAAAATCGTTGCAGTTGAGTTGAGTTGTGCGAAAGTTATAATGGGTAGCGCACGGCACGTGTTTGGGGTTGATAGATGGTGTTGCGCATTGGAAAAAAGTGACCGGATACGAGGAAGAGAAAGAAAAATAAAGATAGTGAGCAGCAGAATGAAAATTGGAATATTTTGAATCCCACCGGACAGTCCGGGGCCCTTCGATATCTTGTCCTGGGCACATTTGCCTGCACTTTTTTCTCCCAAGCTTTAAAATCATCCCAGCGTTACAGCGGGCGAAACCAAACAAAAAACGTTTCCAACTGACGACTAATCGATAAACCAGAGGCTTGAAAGCCTCAGCGGTTTGAAAGCAGCACCACAGTGATGTAGCAGGGGCTGGGCTTGAATACGAGAATATCTTGTCATCAGCCTGAGGAAGTTTTCGATTCATTCCTTTTTTCTAGCACTTTTAAGGGTGCCATCGATGCCAATTTGTTGACAAGTCCGTTCAAGGGTGCGATTCCCTGAAGCCTATTTTTTGCGCCGTTTTGTGCCGGCAGAATGAGACGGGACGTAATTCATTCAAATTACTGACAAAGTTTCAGCAAAATTGATCATCACACTGAGATTTTTATCTTCCACTTTGCGAATGTAAGACGGAAGCGAAAGCCATCCCCGAGGACGGGTGCGTGACAAGCGGCAAAGTCATACCCGGATCGAGTAAATTGATTTCGATTGCGTGGGAAAACCCGTTGAGGTAGGGCGATGGGAAGTGAAAATTTTCAAACACTTTGGTGTTGAAATGTATACATTTTAAATGCTGATTCTCATCAAAAGAGGCTAAATTTGATCGCAAAGTTGGGGGAAAAGTTTGCTCACTTTAAAAGCGACGATTCGCAAGTTGGTGAAGCCACTCGTTTCACTTTAAAAACAATTTGTAACATCAATTAAGTCACCAAACTCCTTACCATCGCTGGCAAAGATCGTGACCCGCGGAAGAAGTGTACTGAAAATACAAACGCATTCTAAATAGCTTACCTCGTCCTTCTCGGCTAATGACTCGCCATTCTCCAGCCGGAATCGGCGACAGTTGGGATCCAATCCATCAATCTCCGACTGGGGCAGCTGCGTGTGGGAGAAACGGGAGGAGGGATGGAAATGTTACAATCCGGCAGGATAGTAAGTGATTTGATTTCCGCTTCTGCCTTTCGCGTCAATCATATTAGTAAGCGCAACCGTAGAAGCCACATTTCCCAAAACTGGTCGAGCTTCACATGCTGCTGAAAACGGCTACTTGGCTATTTCGTCTGCAACCTTTCAGAGCTTTCCGACGGCAGTTCAGTTTCAACGATCGTGCTGTAGCCGTACGCTTTGGGAGGAGTCCGACCTGGTTGAACAACGTTGTGAGAGGCGACTCGTGGTGAATAATTAAAAACTATTGTCCTAAAGCGATGCAGTGAATTGCCGTTTCAGCAATTATGATGTTGATCTGTGCACGGTGTTGTGAGAGTACACAGTGTGAAGCTAAAGTAACCGGTACACGGGTGAGATGTTGGGAGTAATAAGTTTAGTTATGGTACCAATATAATAAGTGAATTAAAGATTTTTAAATGAGTGTCCTAGAAACCTGATTTTTAATTTTATTTCTTTCAGAAGCTTTGAGGTTTTCTTTGTTGTTGATTCTTATCCTGAATTTTAATAACTAACTATTTAACATAAGATTAATAACTATATATGTAAGTCATTTTAAGACTACCAAAATTCTGACGGGACAGCCTGGAGATTTAATCATCTTTTAATTGTGCTCAACAACTGTTGTTGTTCAAGGTTTGCCAACCCATTAATCGTCACAAGCTTTCTGTGCCTTCGTTTATCTACAGCATGATATTTGGAATAGGATTAAAGCGATATAGCGCATCGCAATAGGCCAATAAAATAATATCAAGGTCTGAACAAACAATCTAACAAAACATTCTATTACTGTCAATTTTCAGTTCATTTGCAATACGGCCTGGCCGTTATGGAATAAAAATAAAATCATTTCAAAGTATATATTTTGCGTAAAGGAATAACTACAGTTTGTTTGTTAATAGAGCTTAAGAAAAACTTTGAATAATTTTAGTGCAAAAAGAATAAAAAAAATCTTCGCGCCTAGGAAAAAAGAATCATACATATTGGATAGTCCAAATGGCTCTCAATTTTGCAACACCTAAATTAAAACAATAAAAATACCATCCTTTCTCTTCACGTGCCCACATCGCTACCGTGCACAGCCACCTTGATTCCATTTCTTTTTGCGCCACACACACCATATTTTCATTTCCATAGTTCGCACGGTTCAAACGTCCGCAGGTTAGAGACGTGAAAGAACGCTAGGTGAGCGCATGTTCTTGACGAGCGTCGTCTTTCTACTTTCCGCTGACTGTGCGCCCACTTGCCGGAGCACTTCGATAACAAACACACCCGCCTTCCTTCCCCTTACGTCCCCACCGGCATTTCCAACTATTCGTTACGGAATGCATAATTCATTAAACTGGAAGATTGCCCTTTCGCTATGGTAATTCGTGTATGGTGTGTATGTGAAACCGTTGGATGGGTTGTTACTGTTCTTCGAATGAAGCGCACCTCTTCTGTGCCGAAGCTTCTCCACCGTACGGCGAAACGGCTGAAGTTGAGACTGTGGCATGGATTCTTCGGTTCGGTGCTAGGTCAGCAATTTCGATCCCGCATTGAAGTGTCCTAGGTCCGGGTCGAGGAGTACAAAGGAATCGGCAGGATTTCGAGCACACCGTGCTGTTGAAATGTTGATGCTTTGTGGGGCTCAGTTGGAGGATCTCAAGAGACGATATGTAAAAGTTGAACCCTCCATTTTCAACTGCAAACCAATGGAAATCGATGGCCATTTTCTTCACGGTACGATATCATACCTCTGGTGCGGTTAATGATACGGTCCCCTCTCATGTCCTGCATCATTTTGCTCCTTTCCCACCTTCCACGAGCTGTGCCAACTCGTACAGGTATCGGATTTCAAACAGCACATCACACGAGCCTTAACCTTACCGCAACCGTAAACGTACACGGGCACACTGCTGGTGTTTGTCGGTGTTGTGATCCGTTTATTGGAAAATCCTCCGGTTGTGAAAACGTGCCCCGATGAGGCTATTAGGTTATGGTCGTAAATTTCTTTCCTCTGTCACGCTTGTTCGACTGCTAGGGGAGCCACAGATACAGACCACTTTCCAGCATGACAACGAGACTTGCGAGCTGGTTCAGCATCACCTGCGCCCGGGAAGCAAGAAGATGGCCGCCCGCCGGGTATGGCACACAATTGATTGTTTTCCTTGCGTTGAAATGTCACCGAAACACTCGGCACAATTTTTTTGCGAAACGGGAAGCCAAGAAGGTGTGTGGGCCCGTTTGACTCTGGGTACGCTTTCCATTCCGCAGAAAAACACATTTTTCTATACACAATACTAAATAAATATTGTGTTTCTTTGCTATCGGCTATACGGCTGCGTAGTAAAAATTTACAATTCTATACGGCTAAATATTTAATTTGCTCAACGCGACGGAAAATGTGCGCGCCTTGCTAGTTTGTTGAATTCTCTCGCAGCGCCTGTTGAAGCCAAGGCAATGCGACAGAACCATGGTCTATGAATTAAACATAGATAGGAAAACCGTCGTTAAGCGTCACAACAAGTGGTTGTCAGCCCCTCTGGCTTCTCATACGACAAGTGGGCCTACAGCCAGCAAGCTATCTCGAGCTGCCAATAGAAACTTTACTCCCCAACGATGCGAACGGCGTGACAGCGGGAAAAACCTTGAAACAACCTCCAACAGGAAAATACCATATAACAAAAAAAAATCGATCTCCTCTCGAAAACGACAAAGAAACGAGCACAAACAAGCAAACTATCGTGCCGCAACGAGCTAGTTTGATGTGTGCGCGATATAATCTAGCTCTTACGTTGTCACAAAAGAGGACGGGACTGCCAAAAAAAAAAAAACAGGTTTCGTTTCTGGAGCAAACATTTTCCTTCCGCACGGCACACTCAAAAGTTGTCAAAAATGGCATTTTAAAAATGTTGGATTGCTTCCAGCTTCACGGTGTGTAGGAGAGAGAACTTTATCAACAGGTTGGCTGCGCTGGCAAGGGATTGAAATAAATGCACAATGTTTAGCTGCCGGGTAATCAAATTACACCATTTCATCTTTTTTTATTTCATTAATGGCCAGACCGTATTGCAACATTTAATCTTTTTATTTCATCTTTTTGTTTATTGAAAATAGAAAGCATGATACAAATGGCACAGAATTATGTGGATTTATGATTGGGATGTCCAACTAAATTCTCATTCGAAGTGTAAACACGATCTTTGGAAAGTAAAATACTACCCAAATATTACATATTTAATATCAAAATTACAAAACAGGACGAAGCAGCCGAATTGCTTAATAAAGTAATACTTAGTTTTTATTACTTTTACTAATAAAAAATGGATAGAAAAATAGATGACTTGGTAAACATTTCTTAATATTTTTTTTTTCATTCCGTAAAAACGGTCTTAACAAATCTAATTTAAAACGTACTCTATGCATATTCATGATCCATCGTTTGCAAAAATTGGCTCGAGCAATGTACCATACACACTCAGCAACAATTCCACTGACCAAACAATGAACTAATTTGACGGCGATTCCAACACGAATCAGATGCCAATCGTGTCACACGAGATGCACCATAAAGAGTTCAGCGACATCAGCATCCAACGCTCACAAACACACAGCAACCGGCACGAACCCCACTTGGCAACGGACCGACAGCGGCCCCGGTCAGCCGGTCCGCACCGAATGGTGTCCGATTAAAATCAATTTTAATTGAAACCATTTAACCCATCGGGGTCCCGCCGGACTTGATCCAGCCCCGGAAGCATAGTGGACGATGCCGGAGGGAAGGCGAGGCCGAGCAGTGGAGTTCTCGCGAAAAAATGGCGCCATTCCAGCACCGCTCATTGATGCCAATTGATTGACACGCGGTCGGGCTTCACATTGGCAACCTCGGGAAGGCGAAATGGTGAATGGGCAAGGCCGCTGCCGCAACGCCACACGTGCGTCTGGCCCGGGACACGAGCGGTATAAATATCATTAGCCATCGCCGGGCGGACAACATTGTATGTGCGGTGGTGACTTGGCGCAGTTTGTAACTCGCACTGCTGCAAACCGTCGCGTTCTGTGCGCATCTTCCCGATTGTGACCGCAACTGATCGTGTTGGTGTTTAGGATAGGACACTTCCCATACGAAACAGAACCTTTTGGCGTGGTGATACAAAGGTGTTAAAAAGGCCCGGAGGCTTTTAGCGATGAAGTCACGCAGCTCCTGCAGTCATCTGGCGCAGGCATTGGTGATAGTGTGGCTGCTGCAGGCGTCCACACTGCTGCTGGTCTCGGCGACCAACGGCGAAGATTACGACAGTGCCTCGAGCGAGCTGTATTCGGACAACACGGAGGACCTACCGATCGGGTACAGTCACGGTGGACCGGAAGTGTTACACACGCCGTTCCGAAACCTCAACTATCACTGTCAGGCGTGCCAGTACCGGAGCGTGTACGCAATGGCTTCGCTCAAATCGATCAAGGCGCACGTACTGATGAAGCTGGGCTTCGACTTTATGCCGAACAGGACGCGCTACCCGGAGGTACCGCGTCACATCCTGGAAAGCTTCATGAAGCAGGAGACGTCCGTGCGCCGGTCCAGCACGGTGCGCAGTACGGACTACATGGAGGACGATCCTTCCCCTGGGGCGGAGGAGGTCGAGGAGGACTTTGACTACTTTCCGACCATGAACAAGATCTACATTTTGGCGAAACGTGAGTAGCGAACGCAGCTGAACGCATTTACTAATGGCCGTTCTTTCCGTCTCTCTTTTGTTCTCTATCTTCCTCTTCCACCGTTGATTGTTCCATTTCTACAGGAAAAGCAAACCCAACAGAAAACACTCGAATCAAAAAGCGTTTTAGTTTAAGCTTAGTTAAGCGTTTTAGTTTAAGCTTAGTTGTCTAAGGTTGTCTTGGGGATATTTTGCATTTCGTTTATAATTTAAGACTAATGTTTATGTTTTGAATTTCTTTCAGAATCTGTTAATAAATCGTGTAATATAAATCTTAAGCTGATCTTTTTCCTTCCAGTAGAGTTATCTCAAAATCTTGAGGCTCTTTTTCTTTACAGATTACTTTCAAGAAGCAGGTTAAGGTGATTTGTTTTGGCGTGCTCGGAAGATATTCGAGGCCTTTCTTTGCTCCCAACGCCGTACTTAATCCATCCCAAAGAGGACGAAAGGATCATTTATTAGGATTTATCCTACGGATTCGAACCACCACTGGCCTCCTTCATTGAATTGGTTTGCAGGTCGTGATTCAGTGTAGTCTTGTTCCCTTTCAAGTGCTTAAATTAATAGGCATACTACTCAATGCTCATCGTCGAGGGCACTCTCAACTTTAAATGAAATTGTGAAAAAGACACGAATAAAACTTTCCCTCCCGAAAGGGTAATTATTCACCCTTCCTTCCATCTGATAAAAAGCATAAAAGCGAATTGGTTTTAATCAAAAGAAACTAATGGATGTTCATTACAAATGGTGTGCAAAAAGAGAATGTTACAAGGAACGGCAAAACGGAAAGAAAGGTGGTTAGGTACCTTTTAAGTAACTGATTGCTCGAGGGTTAACATGTAAAAGAGTCACTCTTGAATTTCCACTTGGACCCCGCCTGGGAAGGTAAATTATGCACTTCGTTTTCCCCTGAAACACATTCACTCACTCACACATACACACACACACTCAGAACATGGCAATGGCATACTTTCATACTAATTATAACACATTGATAAGCACGAACGATTTACATTACCTGGTCCACTGATCCATAATGGCGTCTGGAAAAGACGCCTCGCCTGGAGATGAGCTCTGTCGCAGAAGTGCTGAAAGAGAGAAGCAGGAGCAAGGATAGAAAGCGGTTAGCAAAGAGGTTGTTAATTTGTTTATTTTTTTATTGAAAGTCTTATTAAAAAAAGGAACAAACACACACAGTAGAGTTCGCACGATCGAGTGGGACAGAAGAAGCGAAAAACCGCACTGCCGAGCTAATTGGTACTAAATAGACATTTGCTCGGATCACAAAATTCGCAAAACACACCAACAGCGCAGTGTTCGTGCAGTGAGCGCAACAAACAAATAAACAAACCGCTCGCTGCCCGACTTTGGATACCATCGGAACGCAAACCATTAATCAGTGTCACCAGCGTTGCCAGGGGAAATCCCGACCGAGTTCCTGCAATGATACGGTAGCCTGACCCCGAACAGCCTTTTGCTCCGTGGATGATTATGGTTATGAAAAGAGAACGATGGCAGTGACGGAGAAACCGAATAGCGTGGCACGTTTTTGGTACGGAATGGCCTTTGCAGTGAATGAAATAAAATTGGGACTATGCGGCAGATTTTCGGTGTCTGGGTGTGACCAGGAATCGGTGTGAAGATGGTAGAAGATTCTCGTTCGGTTGTTTCATTTCATTTTCCAGTTGAAAGGCATTAAAAACGGCAAACAAAGCTAGCACTAGTGCACTTTTAAGGCTTTGGTGGTTTGTGCTTAACCTAATTTTTGGTAAATCTTGATTTGCAGCTATTCTGACGGTACACTTCAGACTTTTACGATCACCAGCGGTGCAATTTGGAGTGCAGTTGGATGATAAAGAATCTCATAAACTGGAAAGTAAATAAAGGCATGCAACAGCTTCAACTTAACGCTGTAATATATGTTGCGTCTTTCAATTTTGGTGTGATGAGTTAAACAATACACACATTAAATTATAAGAGTTTTAAAACTATCGTGAATTGTGAATCAAGTGATGAGTTTAAGCAATGTAGTCACCATGTAACTATCACACATCGATTTCAATTTATACCGCAATTACTCTAAGTAACATAAACTGCAAACAATATAACAACGCCTAAAAGTATGCAATCTGTTTCATACAAGCTCATTAATAAAGAGCCAATTAACTATTTGCTGCATTTCAAAGCAAGGACTGCGCGAAATATTAATGGTATTCAATTTGGCTGTATTGTGCACACCTATCACACACTTAATAGATACAATGTTTGCCAAAAAGATGAATGAGAATTGTTCCCCACCATAGAAATAAGCGTCACAAGCAACCCTAAAACCGAATGTTTATCAACCGCCTTTAATGAACGCAAACAGCACGGCCAACAGTGGAAATCAAAACCATAATATGCTTTTGGGAGCATTTTGGGCCAACCCTACTTGTGATTCTCCCTTGTGTGAGGGCCTTACCCGAAAAAGGGTTTGCGGCGCCAGCAGTGGAGCCAGGTTGTGCACAGTGAGCGAAGATCGAGGTACGTGTGCTTTGATGTTATGGTCTATGTTTGTACTGTTTTGAAAGGTGGAAAGCCGCCCAGCCAGCTAAGGGACTTACAAACACAGGCACACAGATACGCCCAAACTCATGGACTGTGCATCTTATTTACACCCTCAAACCGTACCCGCTTTGTAAGACTTACGTGTTCGCCTCACCGAGCAAGATGAATCAAATGAAAACTCCAGCCGTACGACGGTTGCTGACAGTACGTTAGAAGTTACGCGGTGCAGTGCGTTGCGTAAAGGGAGGGGAAAACTTGGTTTTTTGGTTGAATATTTTTGAACTCCGTGTGCGTCTCATATCGGTGGCTGTCTGAAAAGCCAATCAACTACGTGCTGCCGTTCCCATGCAGAGAGATAAAAGTTTTCACGTTTCCGCGACGAGTATAAGTACGAGAGAGAGAGAGAGAGAGAGAGAGAGAGAGAGAGAGAGAGTAATAGTGTGCCCCATGTAAGGAAACGGAAATAAACTTTGTTTGTGTCTTTGTGCTGGACATAACCGTATCAAGAATGGCGATTGTCAAACTTCTCTACTCAACAGCACGTTGGCATTGTGGAGCTCGTGCTTGATGCACATGACGTAAAACAAACAACTCCGTAACGACTTTGCTCCTCTTTATTTTAATGGTTCGAATAGCTTGACAGGAAAGATTGTTCGTGGTTGAGTGATAAGTAGAATACTGTAAAATAAAAATGTTTCGTGCAAGTGTGCCAGTACGGTAGTGTTTGCAACGATGGAAAAGAAGTCGGATGGTTGATTCTAATCGCAGTATGTCCTGCAACCGTGGAGTAAGGTAATCCGGTTTATCTTATGCGCAGCTAAATTTGTGGAAAAGAAACTAAAATCAGGATAAAAAAAATTGAGATTGGTGGCAAGCATTAAACAAAAGGCGTCCGATCTATTCACCCGTCTAGTTGTCAAGGAATGGTGAAATTGTACAAATATCAACTCTCCCTAGAAGGCTACATTGTTTCCTTCCCTAACAGCACCATAAAGGTTCGCTTTCCTTCCCCAGCGGGTGACGAGCTGCGGATAATTGTTAGCAACCATATGCACTTACATTACGCTGGACGCCCGTCGCTGCAGAACCCGCAGTGCACCGATGTCCCGATGTG
The DNA here is from genome assembly GCA_000349105.1 of Anopheles epiroticus. Lineage (NCBI taxonomy): Eukaryota > Metazoa > Arthropoda > Insecta > Diptera > Culicidae > Anopheles > Anopheles epiroticus. The sequence continues at coordinate 662,568 of KB671576.1, read as the reverse complement.
GTGCGCGCGGTGGCGGAGAGAACAAACTTTGGCTCCGGTCGCGCACCGGATCCGACTCCCGGTACGTACGAAAGATGGTCGCTATCTTCAGATTGAAGCACAACATTGTCCATCCGGGTGTGCGTGTGTGTGTGTGGCGTTGCCGACACTCGCAGTCCAGTGCACCAATCACCACCACCTAGCACTTGGTGGCCCGTTGCCACCCATTACACAGACGTACACTGCTCATTATCGGGCACGCAGCAGGACGGACTTTCAGGGATGGAATGGGTCTGCTGGCTGCCGGTTTTTAAGGTTCGTCGATGTAGCTGACGGTTACGCTACGCGCGTAAACTAAATAGTGGTAACGGTACAACCGGCAACCCGTAGATCTACTGCCACGCTTTTCCCGGTGGTTGCCAGGACACTACGACTAGCCGTTGGTACACACACTGCACGGAGACACTTGTGTTGCGCTCCACGGGAGACGATTTATGGTCGGAATCACTTTAACATGGTTGTTTACTTACGGAACCAATTCACAGCATCTATCACGCTGTTAGCGTTCTAGTGTGCACGGTGAGCATTTTTGTAGTGTCGTTTTAACATTCCCTTACACACGCTCGCAAGTGTGTGTGTACGCCGGTCAGCACTAGTGGGCTTAGGATTACGCTATTAAGCGTTGCAAGCGTTCAATCATATTAGGCAATTTTCGTAACGTAGTATGAAGGATATAAAAAGGAAAAAAAATATGGTAATCCAACGAGTCAGTTCACAGTTAAAACAGCAAGCAAAATGATCACGGAAAAATAATACGCAGCATAAGTTGACAATTTAACAGTTTTGCATTATGAATTGCATACTGCCAGGCGGACTGCGGGAGGACGATTTTTGTCCTGAAAAGCACCTTAAACTATGCAATACGTAAAATGTATTTTTTAAATCCGGTTTTCTTAGATACTTGTACTTTTAAAAACAAATCGATCCATTGACCTGAGTTACACAAAGCTGAACAAATTAATTGACCTTTTTCATTGGGAAAGATTCCAAACATAAACCAAAATTATCAAGCAAACAAAACGATCGCATTCTTTCCCCTCCTCAGACAAACAAGTAAAACTTTGCTGATAATCCTATAGGCTTTTCGTTCGAACTTTCCCTGCGAGTCATTTAGGCGCCGACAGAGGACAGAATGAAATGGCACACCGCCCGCTTCATAAAGCTGTCAATGCCTGTCTGACTAGTAATCGTTTCTCACGAAAACCTGCCACACGCACGTCAACCCTGTTTGTAGGACGGTGCAAAAGGCAGGAAAAAAAAAAACAAGAAAACAACCCAAACAGCACGCTGCTACCAGTCATATCGAACAGTCTCATGCTAAGCCGCAATACACCACCGATTTTCCTGTGCTTTCCATTTACACGCAGCAGTAAACTGGGGATAAACGAAGCCGCCCGTGGCCCGGGTCGTGCGTAAAGGGTAAGGGAAAACTTTGTCTTTCTCATTAACTATACAGTGTAATGCTGGGTGCTCTGCTGTCAAGAGCAGATGGATCGAACAGAGCAAAACGGGGATAGGGGGGGGGGGGTTAGGGAAGGAAACGATTATCCTGAGGTTCACGCAGTCGAATGCACCCTTTAGTGTGGGCCGGTAACCGAATGGCTTACGTCAAATCTGCATCCTTTAATAAGTGCAGCAACTTCCCTTGCGAGATTTCGAATGCACTTCCTCAAAACGGTTCAATTACTCGAGTATAATTAACTGCAGCTTTGGGAAATAGATGGTAGGTTACTGTTACAGCTTGTGCTAAGCAGGCTACCTTCGCACCGGTCCCGGATGTGATTAGTGGCAGGTTATCTACGGTTGATGCACACCAAACGGAATACGCATCGTATGAAAGCGATAGCAATGCTAGACGCGAGATGTGTGCCTGTGTGTTAAATAATGGGCGGTTGTGTGTGGTAAATTTATGACGTTTGCGACCCCACAAGCACCAATTAAATGGAAAATCGCTTAATCAAACGATAATGACTATTAACGACGGCGTGCTTCAAAACGAAGGACGAAGGCTTCAAATATTTCTTCAATGTGTCTCGTTGTTATTTATACATAACCTGTAGAACATTTTTAATCTGCGCTTATATTCAAACATGTTTATCTTTAAATATGTTTAAATCAAGAAATTTATCTTGCGCATAAAACCTTTTCTAACACTAAACAGACGACAGGCTTTTTTAACCCAACAAAAATAACAATACACACAATTGCATACCTTTAGGCGTTTAAATGTCAAAGCACCATCCAAACTAAAGCAAACCAAACAACTGTTTGTAATTAGATGAAAGAATTTTTGCAAAAAGTTTCAAGTATTCCCATCCATACCATTCTTTCGCATTTAAAAATGTCGTTTCACATTTCAAAAAAAAAAATCTAAGAATCCCTTCAAACGCAACTTTACCTTTAAAGCACTCCTGGAAAGTTCCATCCCATTCGCTAAACTTTAATTGTTATTACTTTTTCCAGGAACGACCAATCGTGGCAGAAGTTTATTTTCAGAGAAGTCGAAATTTTACTGCGATCACACCACTCCAAACACATCCGGTATCGCTGCTACCCTATCATTATATCTTTATTTTTTCGCTCCTTCCATCCCTATCTATTGTCCCGTGTTTTTCCACTCTTTGCCTTTCCCCGGACCACGATGACACACACACACACACACACACACACACACACTGATGGACGAAAAGTGTTTGCGCGAACGCTAAAATCAATGTTTGAGCCAATTTTCCGGCACAATTCACCTCACTGCCATGGTGATGATAAAGTTCACACCGTGCTCGAATGTTTCCATTCCCCGTACGGCAAGCGACGTACTTGCATAATGTGCGCCAATTTTATCAGGGGTTTCTTTTTGCTTTGGTTTCCGTCCCGGGTTCTTTCTTTTTTTTTCTGTTACAAATCGATCCTCTCATTTCAATATCAACGCGGTAACGTTAAGCAGCTACCGAGATCGAAAGTCGAGCGAGAGGAATAGTCGCACAAAGGATGCTTTGTGTGCAGCACGGATCCTTTTTCGCTGGCCCTAGCAAGGTGGCATCAGTATGCCAAGCTTGTTTCACCCACTGTGGTTCGGAAATGGCTCGATTCTCTAAATGCAAGCGCTGCACTGTTTACCCTTCAGCGATCGATTTTCCTCGGAAGGATCAGTCAAGCAGCAGCAGGAGCAGCAGCAGCAGTGCAGAGTGGGTGAGAAACGCCAAAGCGAAACAGCAGAACAAACAGATCATAGGGTTGCCGGAAAATTGGTAATGATAACAGCTGGCAGGTTCGAAGCGACTGCGTAAAGGTTAAGCGACACATGGCAACACATTATGCTTTCAATTTCCCCTTGCGGAACTTCCACGTACACCCGGCTGGGCACACGCTTTTCCTGTCCGCTGTTCTCGCATACGGTCAGCTGAGTGGGCATAATCTGTGCTTTGTAGCGATACGGTAGATGTAATAACCCTGTCCCGTTTTGCTCTGCGTCCGGATTGTGTCAGCTAGCTAGTTGATAATGTGTGTATTTAGAATTAATAATCCCAAGCACAAACATTCAACGTGGCTTTGAGGTGTAGGGGGAAATCGTGGCAACGTGGCATTGTAGCTTTGTTTAACAGGGTGGAAATTTTAAGCTAGCTTTTTACGATCTGTAAAGGTTAAAGAAACTAAGCCTTTGAATGGGTGAATTTAAGATTTTACAAACGCGCTTCACTGGTTTGTTCTCAAGTCAGCCTGAAAGTATGCAATTTGTATCACTTTATGTAAGTGTTAGCATCACCAACGCGGCATTCCATCAACCATTTTAACGCCTATTTTACGCATTTTTGTCAACTTTTCGTGACGATGGAATACATTTAACATTCCTTGTAGGCCGACTGTTTCATACGCGTCACATGCAATATATTATGATTCACATTTGGCGAATGCTCGCTGAGCTTGCTCCGTTGACATGTAGCCAAAAGCACAAACGGCCCAAAATGGTGTCAGTACAGTGAGCTGAGCCCAAAATCCACCATAACTCTTTACCATTAGCATCAGTAAGCTAGCCGCTCAGTTTATCGCACCGTTGAGTTTACTTCACCACGGCCAAACCCATTTTCACCGTATTTACGTGCACCAGATCGATAATGCGGCTGTGGTACTGGTTTCAACTCGTTCCTTTTTTTCTGTTTATTGCTCCAAACCGTTTGCTTACTATTCTGATTATTATGTTTTCTTATCTTAGCTCCAAAAGTAGTACTACTTTTCGAAAAAAAAGAGAAACGAGAGCTCTCGGTAGTGAGGTCATTCCGGAGTTGATTTTTTATGATGCTCCCCACAATCGGGTTTCTCGGATGTTCGAATTGAGTCTTCAAACAAGTCGGAAACGTGGTTCCGGAATGTTGCAGCCAGGCTAAAGCGTGGCACCCCGTGACCTCAATAGCGCGAGGGGAGCCGTAAAGTACAACGACCTACTGGCACCCTAAGAAACCCGAAAAGCGTTTGCGTCACTGTGTGTGCCGCTGCGGTAATGGGGAAAGCGAGCAGGAACGTTAACTGCCCAGTTTGGCATGCGCTTGCATGTCATGCTGTCCTGCTGCGAGTTGTTGAATGATGCCGCTTTAAACTGGAGGGCAACTGTGCTCGTTTTTGTTTTGCTCGTAAAACAACACCACCCTTTTGGGCAAGTGCAGTTTAAAAATAAATAGCACGATAAATTCAATTTAAGCTTTAAAATAAACGAGCTCCCCAATCGAACGGCAATCACATTTTGGCCTTCCACCACTCGAAAAACAGCACTCAAATTGAAACTGATAGTCGTCCGTTACTTTCCGATATATGAAAAATAGTTTCGAACGGAACTTTTTCCGAGAATGCGTTCCGCGCGCCCACCTTCACCTGCCGCAGGAACTTCTCGATGGTGAAAAGTTGTTCCTACAGCACGGCTCTGCTACAACAATCACTGCCCTTTCCGAGTGCACTGGCGCACGTCTCGGAAGGATAAAGTAATAACAGCAATATTGATAGCTACCTATCATGCTTACCTTCACCTTCGCTTCAAACCCCACCCACCCATCACGCGCCAACTGCGCCAACTTCATCAGGACTTTTATCCTTCCTTGCGTTCTAGCCCGTACCGAGCCGGAAGAAAGCAAAAAAAGGAGCACGATCGATCCGAAAACATCTTCGGTTTCAGGTTCCAGCACCCATCCGTTAAGTGTTCGAGTTGCCACTTTTGCACGGCAGCCCCCGACATCGCAAGCGGGCCCACAATTGATGGATTGCGGCGAAAGGTAGGCAAAAGTGTGTATAATTCCTTCGGCTGGTGAATGGTTCGTCTTCACCCGGGCAAAGTGATATCGATGAACTGGCGCTACCGCTTTGTCTGTTGCTGAGCAGTAAAGAAGAGCGATACGGACCTGTCTGGTGCTGGTCTACCCTTTATTGATTGCTCTTGGCGCGGCTACACTTTTTGGTTGGAAGATCGAAGCATAACTTGAGCTCGAGAGCCCTTCACCCCAAAGCAAGTGCGGGATAAGATGTATCGTGCAAAGAATGTTGCCAGCCACTCTATTTCTGCGCCCAAGCGTTTGTGTTCTTCAACGATTATCGTTTTGGCTTGTGATCCTTGATCGGTTTGGGATAGTTTTCGGAATACTTTACAGCCGCTTTGAGATGGAATGTGAAACCGCTTCCATGCGGCAACTGTATGTTCTGCTGGTGTGTCACAAAATGGAAAAAAAAGTACCAAAGTTATTCAACGCTTAACAAATGGAATGGAATTGAAATAATCTAATGATGACAAACTAATTAACCTTAATATCTCTGCTTTCTCTCATGCGGCGTGTTTCAGCAAGACACTCAGCAAAGGACACATCATTTTATTCAATTTACCACAAAAGTCATCTCCATTTCCCAACCTAATCACAGCCCATCAACTTAATGGCCGTGATGTGAATGGTTGGAAACAGTCAAGACACATCTTCCGTGGCCGTGCGTACCTTCTCATCGAGAAATTTAAAGCTCCAACTCAATTACTATAAATTTGTGCGTTTCAGAACGTTCTGTTGGTGCGATTCGCTCATTACGCCCATAGAACAAACGTAATCGGATTCGTTGAGCAAACTGAAGGCGAACCCCGAACGCGGAACAAGGTGAGTCACAAAATCATCCGTCTCAATTAATCCTCAATCATGATTGTTTCGTTTAATTTAATTCCTGTTTAACCACAGCAGCGCGTCAGCTTGGGTGGGCGAGGAAAAAACATGAACGACAAGCACCGGCAGCAGCATCTCGTGTTTCAAAGCATTTCGCTCGTCGTTGCTGAGCATCGTTGGGTGGGCAGCATAATCGAAATTAGGAAAAGATTAGGGCGAAGGGTTAAGGGTTAAACGCACGAATTTGCTCCAATGAAATGTGTTAAAATTCGCTATAATTAATACGACTACCTGCAGTCGAACCACCTGAATGCTCATTAAAGCATCCTCAACCTGTTACGCCACGACGTGAAGAAAACCCCATAATTCAAACTAAGCGAATTCCAAGAAAGATTATACTTTGCTCTCGTTTAACACACGGATATTAACGAGCGAACAGTTTTCATTGAGCTTAACAAACTCAGTGAGCACATTTTCCGTCGAACAGGTTAAGTGCTCTGCAAGTTATTTCCTTTGTTCAAGTTGAGAAAATTTCTAAAAGAAAGAACTTTTCCCACGACCAGCCATTTATTCACTTGGCCGACGTCACAAAAGCAACCATTCCATTCCCCTTTTTTCTTGCCCTTTAAGCAATTTAGCTTAAGTGAATCTTTTTCAGCAACTTTTTTTTTCCTGCGGCAAAAGCAACGTAAAATATACTACTATAATACTTGCAAGCAAGAAGCGAAGAACCGACCTAAGGTAAAAACACGACCGTGACAGTTTTATAGCTATTTCAATCACAATTTGATTTCATCTTCTATTTGATTTTATAACATTCACCGTGCCGTGCGGAAAAGTCCGTTCGCAGGTAACACTAGTCCCAACATCGCCCCCCCCCCCATAGCAGCAGGGAATTTAAATCTTTCGATTTACCTTTCCCGGCACGAGCTCAAAGAAAAAAAACGGTTTGAAAACATCCACCTGGAGATCTTGATCCTACGCAAATGCTTCTCTCGGTTGGGCCGAGATTGGGGACGCTGTGAAGAAAAGTCAATCGAGATGAAACGTGAGTCGTGTTGCTTGCTCCTGCCACCGACAGGTACCCGGGGGAGGGGTTTGGTTTTTTTTCTCTTTTCTTGGCACGAACAAAACGGAACCATCGGAGACATTCCGCCGGCAGTGACATATGATCGAGGCTGCCTGCGTGCGCATCGTCTACGCCACGTGATGTGCCACAATAGATGTGGAGCTTATGACGACAAATAGTAGTTCCTTGTAACAGCGACGATGACGCAATGGTCCCGGTGTGCGTCTGGCGCAAACGCGCACATGTTGCACGAGTCACTTTTTAATTTACTACGTAAGTGTGGTTGAAGCGTTTTCCGTCGAAAGGGATAAGCTGCTGGGACGGAATGGCAACGTGCGTAATTAAAAGTGTGATCATGACGCTTGCGGTACAGTTGCGGGTAACGATGGCTGGAGTACAAAAGGATACCGATAAATCAAGACCGGTTTGACTAATGGCAGCCAGTCGAGCTCGTTGTGGAATGGGGATTAGGCAAGGATTTCCATTAATTTTGTTTTATCTATTGGATTTATCATGGAGAAGCCTTCAATAAAATAACAAAATTAAGGCACGGGTTACAGGTGAGCTAGAATTAGTCTGAACTTGATTGTTTGTTAGAAGGATCGATATAGAGAAAAACATTTATTAGTAAAGTACTGAAGTATCGTACACAACAGTATCATATTATTCATACCGTGAAATCGATCACAAAAAGATATGAGAAATCCTCCAACTTCAGACCTCTATTTGCACTGTAATAACTCTCCATCACAACTTCACCGTACAAAGGTTTCCCCAGCAGACCAGTAAGACTCCAACAGCTACTCAACCCTCTTTTCCAAATATTGATCGAACCTTGTGCATGTAACAGTCTGGCATGCATGCAGATCGATGTTTTTCGGCAAGCAAGCAAGCAAACAAGCTAGTGTATTATGCTGGGAGAGGGAGGAGGGGCAGCTTTTGGACAGCTTTTGACAGCTGAAATGGACATACGACCTCCCGCAGCCGGTGTGCTATGTGTGGCCCACCTAAAAATATATCCCACGCTTCCCGGGGCCGACGTCTTTGTTTGTCGCTTTTCCTCAAGACGGGCGAACCCAGGAGCCTGATGCTGGTAATGTTTTTCTTTGTTGTGAACATCGCTTAAAGCTCCACAAAACTCGGGCCTCTGTGGTCGGTGGAAAGTCGATCGGTTCGGTGCCGTATTTAAACATCCGGCGTTGGGCCGGAAAGTGGTGGAAAAACTCGCTCGTTCCCGGTCGGTGTGTGGTTTTGTTCGTATACCAAAGCCAAAAATGTCGGACATCCGTCACGGGTAGCATGAGGTGGAGACTTTTTGTGACTTTTTGCAGCATTCAGTTGGAGTGTACTTTATTTCCAATCCGTTTGACTCATTCGCTTTAAAACAGCCTGTCCAGCTCGGTGAGAGTTGAAGGTTTGACCAGTTTGAGTGATGATTAATTTAATATTCATAAATGAATGTCTGAGTGCTACAAACCAGATTTTCACGCGCAGATTGTCACTCCGCGCGAAAGGAATACCGAGCACAAGCACAAGAAAGGGCAACACGCGTAATGCAGTACATCACAAAAACGTTAATGGATTCCTAAAATAAAGATGGTGAGTTTGGGAAAATTAATCGAATCTGATTTTGGCACTCCCAAACAAAGCGAAGCGCCAGGACAGCATTGGCTTTGTGACCGGGCTAGACTCGCCCAGACACACACACACAATAAGCGTGCAAATCCCTGCAGATTCAACGGCACGAAATTGATTTTACATCCAGCAGCAGCCGGGCAACTGTGGACGGGTTTTTGCCGGCACCTTCGCAGCTTCTTCTCGCAAACCGGTGCGATTACTCCTCAATCAAGCGCTCTGCTCGCTAAGCCAGTCGGCGAGCAGGTCCACTCGAGCGGTTGCGGTCGTGTGGGCGGATGTTTGGCGGCGGTGACGATGGTCTGACACTTTCGTTTTTCTTCCGTCACATGCTCGATCAAACATCCATTAGCGCGAGAGCTGGCACCGAAGCTGGTCGCAACGGTTTTCCCGGGGTGGTAAAACATCCCTTTCAAGTTTCCACAAGCCCGCGTGATCGTTTCTAATTTTCGTTTGCACTGGAGTAGGAAAAGTTTGCCCCTTTTTTACGTGCTGTTGCTCACGCTTTTGAGCTGATACTGGCGATGAAACTCCCGTTCCAACCATTCGCTCCAAAAGCGACGGCTTGAGTGGCACGGTTTGCTGCGTGAGTGGTTACTGCGGAGCCGCAACGGCTTCCCGTACGATTCATGTCAAAAAACGAATCCTTAAATCAACCGAAAGACGAGCGCTGGGACGGGAAATGAACAAGTTTGCGTGTGCACCAAAGGCCAACGAGATGCTTTCATACCGCGCGCCAGTTTATTTTTTACGGGACGTGTGCTCTATCGAAGGTAATTAAAACTTTGACCCATCACGTATAGACGTGCAGCCGTACCGCACCGCCCACACCGAACGCATCCAACCAAGTTCGATACGATCGGCAAATGTTTGTGGCTTTCGGAGAAGGTAAATGCCGTACGGGAACGGGAGAGCGGAGAAAATAAAACAACGAAACCGCCGAACGAGTTGGAGTTGATTTAGGCAACATTTTCGGTGTTGCCCCCCTCCTCCCCTCCCCCTTTGCAAGCCCGGAAAGTGTCGAAAGTTATTTTGTTTTTGATGTGAAAAGTATTCGGTTTGGCAAAAGGTAATGAGATTGAGACAGCGTTTTGGAAAAACGTAAGCCCGTGGGATCATCATGTACCGTGGGAAAAGCAATCAAAAATATGAATTTTAATGCGAGCATTGGAATGTTTCTCTTTTTCAAAAATGTTGCTTGTAAGATTTTGAAATGAGAAAATGAAATATTGCAAACTGGATAAAATCGATTTTCTGTACGATTTATTTTTTTCGGATTTTTTTCTGATAACCCTGAACCATGATTTTTCATCATCATGAATGAACCACTTAAAAAAATATATACATATATATTCTGTTACTTCTACAGAAAACAAAACTGTTGAATTTCGATGGCTTCAACTTAAAATGTATAGTAAATACAATATTTTTTTAGGAATATTCAATTACTCTCTCTTGTGTCTCACCGGGTTGTTTTTCCTAGAATGAAAACAACATTGAATACAGCTCATTTTTATCGAAAACCTGACCCATGTTGTCTGCTCCATATTCCACCCACATTTTCTACCCCTTCCACCACTTTCAACAGCCACTGTTAGCTAACCACAACACCGTTTTCCAATATCAATTGTTTGCTCACTGCATGGATAATTACATAGTGTATGCTAATCGAATTCTCTGACTGCTTTTTCACATGCGACCGTCGAACCGTCCGAGCCTGCCTACACGAGACCACACTTTCCCATTAACTCGCCGTAACGGACGCTGTTTGATGTTTTTTTTTTTTCGGGGTGAACCGTTATCACCTACGCTATCACAGCTCGCCAGTGTAACCGAGGGGGTGGGGTGAAAACTTTGCAGCAATTTCAATATGTTTCACAAAACCCCTAAAAGGGACAACTCTAGCAGCCCTTCAAGTGGGCCCTTCTGCTTCAAATCAATCACGTTCGATAGTGCACACAGCGCAGGCCGCTGTAGTTAATGAATCACATTCGCGTACAGGATGCTGTATGTTTGGCTACATTTTTCTTCTATTTTGTTTCAATGCAATTAAAGCATCTTTTTCTGGGATCACCGAGGAGCCACTTTGTGACAAACGGTAACCGCAACCACGGGGCAACATGAATTATGTACAACCAGAGGCCCACGTCCTCCTTGGAGAGCAGTTCTTACATTCGCCCCACCAGCACGAACCACGAACGAGTGGGTTTCACCGCACAACTGCTGATTTAATTATGCGATGGTTAATTGAAATCCGTTCAGCATCCAGCATGTGCCGTGCGGGCCATGTCCAATGCGGTTTGGCGGAATGATGGCGGGCTCAAGTGAATAAATTATATTTACTCAATTACATAGAGCCAATTTCGGGCGCCACCGAAACAACTGCCGAAGGCGAATCTATAGACCAACCGAGGGACCGGTTCGTCCGTTATTCTTCCGAAATTATGTTGCCTTTTGTTCGATGATTATTAATTCAGCTGCTCCGGGTGATGCTGCACCGTGTGAATCAGGTTCTCATTCATGAGTTGCCGTTGCTGCCACTGACGACTACTTTTACTATTTTATTTTTCCTTTTTCTCGAAGCGTGGTGGAAAGGAAACGGTGAAAAGCATAAAATGCGAGTTTCTAGACATTTGTTCCCTTTCGCCGATCGTTCGCAAAAGCTCCCGTCTGGCACACACACACACACACAAAGGCTCCGGGGCGTTAAACTTGGCTTTGTGTTTGCTTTACTACGGACAATGCATTTTTAGTGGTTTGCACATTTCTATTTCTGTACACTTTCCGATTCGTTTGCGAGGAAAACCTTTACGATCACTCAACCGGAAGAAGGTGTGGCCACACTGCACGACAGCACTGATACAAATTACGCCACACGGCAAACACCCATACAGCGCTTGCCATATTGGCGCTGTTTATTTTTCACACCTCCAAAACAGATAACACTGCGTGCCCACATGCAACGCACATCGATTATACACCGTCAGAGTGCCGAGGAGAAAGTTGGTTCCTTCACCGACGAGCGGCGACAAAACACACGTATGAAAAACCGTAATCTCAACAATACGCTCGCCAATACCGCACAGCCAAACACCGACAACCATGCCGGCCGAAAGCTCGTGGAAAACTGGCACGAAATGATGTCCCGAAGCCAGCGCCAAGCTTGCCGAAATATCGCTTCCCGCCCCATCAGCAGCCTCCCGCTAGTGCTCGTACACGCTCCCTGTCTCTCCAGTCGCCAGCCACGCGCTACTTTAGACACGTCACGGACCAGTGACTGAAACGTCATCGATTGGCGTTCGCTGGTGGCGTGCGGCTTTGGCGTAAATTTGCGCCGCAAGACGACAGGACGCGCAAGACGCCCGACACGCTGAAAGATCTGTGTGTACGAGAACAAAAGGTAATAATAAAATCGTCCGAACAACCGAGCCGCCCGTCCTCGGAGCGCTTTGGTTTGTGGCGATGTGTTAAAGTAGGACAGCAAAAGCTTCTCGCTTTGTGTGCTAACCGAAGCGTCTCGACGGGAACGGCAAAGCAGGGCGAACTCCCTCCCGCACCCACACTTTCCTCTCTTCGCAAACGGACTCCTTTTTCATTCATATCCTTTTCCGTTGCTGTGCCGGCCTGCTGGACGCACACAAACGAATGGGTCGAAAGCGTTCTCACCAATACCACTTTACCGAAACTGCTTACCCACACCAACACGAGAGATTTGTTCGTCCTGGCACGCGACCGTTGAGTTTTGGCGCTCGCTACCAATTGGAGTGGTTTGTAAACAAACGTGCCCTTCCCAGCTGAAACACGTGCTGTTACGAGGGAAAAATGTGAGAAAATGATCGCAAAAATACATGCCAAGCGGTGGAAGGACTCGGCGAGGAAATCTAAGCGACACTAAGAGAAAGCTTTACTTTCCGAGAGCTTTCATCGCACGGTCGAGCTTAGTGGATTGTGGAGATGGAGGATTTGTCCCATTATTTTAGTACACAGATGGCGCTAGTTTGTTCGCCATGCTGGTATCAGATCAATGCTTTTCCAAAAACAACAATGAAATGCAAATTCTGCAGCAAAATATGAATTATTGCTGAAATATTTCAATTGTCCGTTAGCATGGGGATACGATAGGACTGCAAATATGTAATTTGTGTGCCATTTAAACCCTGCCACAACTGAGGAAATGGGGCAAATTCCTGTCACAACTGAGGAAAATATTCCTTAGCATAAGTGGATTCTAGTGAAGAGTTTTAGAATCTCTCTTATAGTAAACAATATTGATTGTTATTTAATTTGAAACACATTTACTGCAATGATATTTGCAAACCTTACTAAGATACGATATTCATTTCATAATTATCGTTCAAAAGCAAGTAACCAAGCAACAACAAAATTGATCGCATTAGTTAATTCTCAAACAACACATATCAACTTTGAAACCATTCAAATTACATGCTAAAATTATCTGTTTAAGGGCTCTTTTTTTCTTTTTGTGTTTAGCGTAAAGTTTAAGTAAAGCATATTGACTTTTGGAAAGTACTTACAAAACTCTGTTGATAACGTTATGTTATACAATAAATCGTGAGCGAAGCTTACCTGTAATGTAATGAGTTGGAGAAAATTTAGTTACGACCACAGTAATGACGACACTTCCAGTTGCGCTAAAACCACGATTGAGCTTAAAATGTAAGTTTAAAACACCTTAGTATTTGATAAACATCTTCAAACGATCTGCATCGTGCCTGTCACGCAGTAAATTGCTCTGCTTCATTTCTATGCGATTACAATTATACAAGCATTGAATCTGTCGCTTCTCTACTTATCGTTCGCTATGACGACTCTATTCTAAATGCGACATAACGAACGACAGAAACGGACTGTTGTTAGTCATGCTGTATTGTCCCTACCAGCCGTCCGTAGTGAACTGATGCCTGATGATTAAATTAGGTTCATAGGCTCGTCACTACATGTGAGCACTGCCGGCTCCTTTCGTAAACATCGGCCCGGAAAGTATGTTTGCTCAATTGGTGCCACGCGAGAAGGACTCGTATGTTCGTTAGTGGGCAAACGGTTGATGAAGTTGCGTTTCCATCTGACGAAACAAACCCGGTGATGATTTACACCTGAACAGACCGTCAAGGGTAGCGAGCAATGATCGGGAGTAATAGCTCCGCCGCGCCAATAATTGATTTATCGTGAAAACCCCGTCCATGGGAGACGGCGATGGGTGGAGGAAGGTGCAGCAAAAAGCCCAGTGGTCGGCGAGATTGAACGTATTTATCTTGATCCGTTTAGTATGCAAACAGGACAGTTTTTGCTGTGAGAAGACAGAGAGAAGTTGCAAATTTGTAGACAAACAGGCGAATGAAACTGTTTCACGTGGAAAAGGGAACAGGACTATGATGCCTGATACAACCAATTGTGTTTGCTTCCATCAGCAATTAAAATGACTTGTTCTGGACGTTTGGTGGATTAAATAAATTGATTGTTTATTTTGAAAACTAAATTCAAATGCTGTTTTCAAAAGCAACTAGTTTTTAGCAGGGCGCCAATTCCAGTTCGTCTCTGCTGGCTTGTTAAAAAAACCCTCACAAACACTTTCAAATGTACACCACTTGTTTAGGGAGAACTATTGGGAGAAAAGCAAATTCGAAGAAAATAAAGTTCGCTAATAATGCTAGCCCTATCATGTTCTACTTTCGATGTCATGCCTCCGCATCGCACGCTCAGCCGACAGCCATTGTTGTCGCAGTCCGCGCACCGGAAAGGCTCAAATTTGTGAAAACACCCCCGGTGCGAGTGAATGACACTGTGCATCAACGACCAAACACCCTTCAAACCCTCCACGAGAAAAACCCGAAAAGCTAGACGAAAGCCCGCAAATCACACAAATCTTCTGTCCCATTTATCAGCGGCGATGATTAACGGATTCGGTTTACGTCGTCCAACGCAACTGTCATCCTCCGCTTCCTGCGCCTCACAACGAACGTCCAATCGAAATCGAAAAAAGAAGAAATGAACAATTTCCCTCTCTTTCGCTTTTTGTTCCCTTCACTCGGCAACGCGCTGTCCAGCGGAAAGGAATCCCATTTATCAATCTAGTATTTGGAACGACACTACATCATTCCAACACGCTGCTAGAGACCCGTAGCGAGTCGCTCCGGTGCCGATGAGTCGTCCCTTTTCGGTGCAAATTTGTAAACTATGCGACCGGGCAGGTGTGAGGGGACATGCCTACAATTTTGTCAGCTCATCGGCCTACAACCTTCAGCGCCGCAGCGCCTCCCGTGCGATGGAAAACTCAGTTGAGCTTGATGACTAATGGTATGCAATAAATTAAGGAGAGCGCGCGAGCCTCCGCTGGCAATCACAAATCGATGCCACACCTGGCGGCAAACCCACCACCAGGGCCACCAGGTTCGGTGCCATTAATTTTACATTTGAAAGATGTTGACCCCCCCCCCTACACCCCTTCCCAGCCCCCAATCTTACCTAGGTCCGGTGGCGCTTTCGTTCCACCGTTCGATCGAAATGCTGCTGCTGCGCGATCGGAACCGTTCCTTCTGCAGTTGGCGAAGCTGGCGCAACTCCTCCCGGTACGCACCGAGCGGATCGTGCTCGGCGCGACTCGATCGCCCACTGGGGGCAGCGGTGGGGGCGGTTTCGGGCGGATAAAACAATACCGTCGAGGAGGAGGACTTCGGTCCGATGGAGTGAAACATTTTCTTCGACTTGGCAAACTTGGGCGACGCGGAAGCGAGCAAACGATCGCCGAAACTTTGCGTCCGAAAAAACTTGGGCGACGATTGGGGGGCCGAATTGGACGCGCTGTGCTGGAAGGACGTCCCTGGACGGGTGGGCTGCTCCACCCGCAGTAACTGCTGCTCGTCAAAGCTTTCGGCACGCAGGGCCACACTTTTACGGCGTCCAGGGCTCGCGTGGGGCGACGGTTCCTGCAACACGGCCGATTTGCCCGATCGTTTTACCGAGCGGGACATTTTTCACACTGCAGACGCTGGGTTGTTCAAACGTGTGTTTCCAACACTCGCTTGCTTTAGATGGAAATCACTCCCTCCCTACACTAACACTTGCGGGCACAAAGCTGCAAACACACTGCAGCACACAGCTTCCGGGCGGTACGGAACCGTCTGCTTCCTTCCGGGAAGTGGTCGTCCGGCACCGACTCGGCAACACACTGAGCTGTAAATAATCGAACACCGCCACTCAATAAACATCGCACACAGGGACACAAAGTAAAGTAGCACAGGCTCACACACACACACACACGAACATATGAACATATCCACGGGAAAAGCATCAGATAATGAACAAGTTTGCCGATCCATCAAACCACTTCTCGGCGGTGATTCTGTCTTGTTGAAACGACTTGGACGTGATACGAGCAACCATTCCTCTGCTTTTGTTTACATCCCCTTCCGCAGGGTTGGGTTTGGTTCGATTAAGATTTTCATTACACCTCCATCCGCCGGCCAGCATCCTATCTTTCTTTTCGTAACTACCAACCCTTGCGAACGCTTCATCCGCTTTGTCTCGGTTCGAGCTTCATCGGTGCAACGCGATCGATCAACGTGCGCAACGGCACACAGTGGCTCATTGTTAACTCGTTTATTGGTGCTGTTTTATGTGCCATCCCATCGTGGTTGGCTGGTCCGTGCCAGCGAGCAGGAGACGATATCGATTGTCGCTTTAGCGTGCCTTTATTGTCTTCCCGGGCTTTTTTACACCGCAATGCTGGAGAGGTAGGCAAGCAGGGCTAGGAAAAACATTTTTAGGAATGAGTATTTTTTATTGCAGGGGATATTGTATCATATTTCCCAGCGAGCAATATCTTTTTCACTTTTTTGCTGAAGTGATGTATTACTGTAAAAGTTTGCAGTATCTACTCTTTGGAGCTTTTGTTTTTTTTTTTACTTGTGGATCATGTTAATTTCTTATATAATGACTTTCAAAACACTTGACATTGTCGGAAAAACAACATCATTGCTTATCAACTGTCTTGGTTTACACTATATTTTCTTTACATATATGAGGTTAATGTGCTTATTATTAACCATTTGAAGGCATCAAATTCTATTGCCTAGGTTTTAATTTAATTTAAATTAAATTGGTTTAGAAAACTTTTTAAAATTGTTCAAAAGTACTCCTTCGATATTTTGCTTATTGCTATTTTGATATTTTTACCATTTGAAATCTGTTCGGGCCGCATACAATCTCCAGACGGGCCGCATGCAACAACATCGTATCATTTTTTTATTTCATTTCATTTAATTAGATTTGTGCATGATGACCCACAAAAAAACTGAAGTATTAATACAATACAAGTCATAAACGAATACGTCATTACTTTCCCAAATGTTGAGTCTAATTTTTTTAGGAACCAATGTCTGCTATTAATAAAATGTTAAATTTTGGGCAATATTTCAGATACGATCAGGTCGTTTACGGATAAAGGTACGTATTGATAAAAGGATTAAATTTGTCAATAATTTAATACACATTTACATCGATTATAATAAATGTAAAAGATGTCCCAGTTCCAACAAACAAACTTTCAGTTATAAGTAAATGAAATATTGATAAAATATTAAAAATGATCAAACATAGTGCATTTTGCATACTTTAAGGCGTAAATCAAAATATCGAATGTGAAAAAAATCACTTTGCAAACATGGCACGTGAAGCCCTGCATAAAGTTCGCCTCCATTTTCTCCACGACCTCCCCATTATTGACTCAAGATTTATTGAGCTTCCCCCGGTTGAGCGAAATGGCTTTACCCTCATCATCAACAGCTACTCGACTTTTTAAACAATATCCCCAACCCACTCGAAAGCAATCGATTCATTGCTCTCCACTTCACATTAGCACACTGTCTGTACGACACGTACGTGCCCGCTGCACTTGCTTTACCCGTTTTTCTTTTCATGTGAATGGGAAGAAAAACTACGCTAATCCTGCCAAGCACACGAGTCCTCGGTAAGCTGGAAGGGCGCGCACGTTAAGTGCACATGCTTTCAGCAGCAAATTTCCATTAATTGCTCCTTCGCGTGGTGGATCCGCTCTATCGGGGTTCGCTTTTCACGATCCTTTCACTGAGCAGCCCATGAGTATGTGTGTGTGGTTGTGTGTATGTGCTTTTGACACGCCAACAGGACGATTGTCCGGTGCAATTCGACGGACAGAAGCGATGGAAGAAAGGCGAGTGCGTAGGGCGAGCGACGCGGAAGCGTGTGCAAATAGCATCTTGATGGGTTTTCCGTGAACTTTAATGAACCGTGGCATGCAGTTGACATGCGAAGCGGAAAACTAGTTTGTCTTATGAGGCGCGCGCTCGCGCTCGAGTGCTTATTGTGAAGCGGGAGTGAGAAGCTCGTTTTCGCATGCTTTTTTCTTCCGCTGATGCTGTTTCCATTGGTTTGTTTGCTCGCTGAAACGTGCAGACGGAGTTCCGGGAAATTGCCAGCATTACTTCCGGATGAGCAAGGGCGTCGTCTTAAACGGAGATGCGGGGCCAAAGCTTGGTTGGCGGGGCTAGGGGATGAACCGGATGATACTGAGCCAGCAGTAAAATCAATAGGCTAAGCTATAAATCCACAATAACGGCGCTCGATTCGGTGACCGTTTTAGAGGGTGAGATAAGTATGCAAATATGATTATGACATCGTAATTCTGTAGCAAGTTTGTTTCTCTTGCACAACCCACTTCCAAATAACTGATTTTGATGCAAACTTGGTTTTTATCGCAGCATCCGACCGGAGGGAATTTTGAAGTCACAAAGTAAACTTCCGCATCCGTTTAGATCCGTTCCTTTTTTTGCTAACCACACGAAACGGCTTACCACACTCAAGATTCACCTCCACGCACAAGCACACTTCCGCTCACTCAGGTGCATTATTCACTGGCCAACGAGCCGGTTTAGATTTCTGCAATTCCGGAACCAGCTGAACAAATCCCTTGACGAGGACGACATTCACCGCACTAACTTCCTCCAGGAAAAACACTCGTCCCGCGGTTGCGACGGTTAATCCTACCGCTAAATGTCTCCGCGGACAAAAAAGAAAAACGCAACTCCCACGGTCCTGCCAGCAGCATCGACTGCAACCGACTGTGGCCCGACGACGACAGCGGCCACGACGACGACGACCACGGATCTGGATGGTGACGATGATGATGATGATGATGGTGGTGATGCCTCACACACAAAGCGCAGAGAGCAGCAGTAGCACACGTTGTCTTTGGCTACCGACCACGTCTACCGCTCGTCGCGATACGATTGCTCAGGTTGATCTATTTGCCGTAATGCCCCCTCGCTCAGATTTTCCTGTTGCTTTCCCGAGCACTCACACCGTCGTACAAACGGTCACCAACATACACTGGCACACTGGCACACGCTGGCGGGATGGCCATGATCGAGCCATGACACACTAAAAAGGAGGGGGGGGGAGAAGGCACGAGCAAAAGGATCAAAATCCGACCCGGCCCCGGCAGGCGTGTATTATCCCGAAATGGGCGACAATGTGTCCGCACTGTCTCTTTCGCTCTACGCGCCCGAGCCCGGTCGCTGTGTGGGTGAGCAAATCCATTGGAATGAGCAATTCTTGCCTGTTGCCCCGTTATGCTTTCTTTTTATTTGTTTCTCGTTTCCTTCTCGCTGCCCTGCCCGGTGTGGGTGAATCGAGTTGTGATTTGGGTTTTTGGGCCCTTGCGCACTGACACTAACGAGGTGCAAGTTTATGATCGAAACGGTACCACTAGCCGGCCGTTCGCATCAACGCAAACAACTCGTCGCTCGGAGGGTTTTGTTTAACTTCCGGTAATTGAGCTCATTGCTGTGGGGAGAGGGGGAACCGGAACTGTTCATCCGCTCCACCTGCTGATCCGTTTGACTTTATCTCTCACGCTCCTGTGTCTCTTTTTTCTTTCTGTTGCTTCAAGGATGTAAAAGGGGAACGGAAAACTATTCGTCCCCAACGAGCGGAAAAAATGGCCGTCGGTGCAAAAGGTTGGTGTCTGGTTGCGCCAAGATAAAGCACATAACATTCAGTCAACCGTGCTGCCAGTGTGCCGGACGCAGGTAAGAGTGGGCATTATTATGGAATCAATTATCAGTAATGCAATGTCAACTTTAGAGTTTGCTCGCTTTTTACACGCTTGGCCTATTTGCGTGGTTCACCGATCATCACCAGCTCCAGGATTACATGCACTTGATGCGGAGGGATTAAAGTTGGGTAAAGAGGAGATGTTACAGCATTTTGGACTAACAGTGGATGAGGTTTTGAATTTAACCATTGTTGGAGGATGGCCAACAGGTTCTTTCTGCAGGGTTTCTGTATGTTTTCAGAGGCTTTTACAACGTTTGCTTGAATTTTAGAATAATTTTAGAACGTGTAGAGTTTTCTTTAAAAAAACTTTCTAGACCTATTTAAGTTACTCGCAACAAGAAACAAGAATCTATGCTACAACGAGGATTTTCTTGAGCAAATCGGCATGATTGACATTACATTAAGAAAATCTGAAATATTTAAAGCACAAAAAAACTACCTATAAGAGTATATCTTCATGAAAACACATAAATGGTAATGTGAGTTTCTACCCAAAAGCTTAATATCTACTTGTTTTAACCAAATCGTACTTACACAGACTGATCAACATTCGTTGTATCAATCTTGGCACATGATTGGATCATTTATAGCCGTGATGAATTTTGGACGAAAGGAAAAGGGATAAATAGAACAAATTTATGTGCAAGGGCACTTATTGGTAAACAGTAAACCGGACGAATAAACAAACTAATTTCTTGGTTCTAAAAAGCGTTCCGAAAGAAGCTCTAAAAACAACCTCGGTTTTATACAATTTTCATTTTTAACATAGATCATATTGCTGGACATCATTTTGGACACTAATCATCCTGTGCCCAATCCTCATGTAAAAGAGAATTTGTATGTTTTTTTTAAAGAGACAAGAAACCCCTGTAAAATAATAGTGTCTCTTAAGCTTTAAGTTTTTAAAAGACATGTGTGCTAAACATAATAAGTTGAACACTGGTCAACAATATAATTGAGCTAAATCATGCCCAATTGTTAAACGCTTTCGTTTAAAAAAACCGGTAAAATCTCGTTCAACCCTTAACCAGTTCATTACGCTACATGTTGTTGTTTCTTTCTGTTTCTTCATTCTTATGCTGATCCCGGTTCCGACTCGTATGTCTCGCTCACTAGCCCATTTTTTACCGCGTCCCTCCACTTTCCCCTTCCATTCCTCACACCACCGCACCAACTTTCCCATCCAGTTTGTGCTCCTTCAGGCGAATCTTCGCGCTTAAACCGCCCGCAACGGGTCTCCTTCGCTGTTCCACCATCTTCACGACAGCATCACAAACGGCAGACAGCGCGGCGACCGTCAAGAGCGGCAATTCGAAAGCATATTTTTATCGCACCACGACCATATACGAACCAACAGCACCAGTTATGTTCTGCTCTGGTCTGCTACTGCAGCCGCTGGCCGTACTGTTTATTTATTTTTATTTTTCCTCTCATTTTCCCCTTTCTCCGCCAACCGCGTTTCGTGGCGCTGCATCTGTGTCTGTGCTCGGGGAGGGCTTTTAAGGTTGCTGTTGCTCTCTCCCTCTTTCGCGGGGACAAAGGGGAATCCATTATTTCGTTCGCTAGCTGCAGATGGGATGACTTTAAGCCGTACCGACAACAACAGCAACGCTGGCAGCAGCAGCAGCAGCAGCAGCCATCCATCCGTTCATCGTCGCAGCTGGGGGGATTATGGCAGCCATGGAGCTTCCCGTGTCAGTGCCGGTGACATCGACACCGGTCTGACATCCGCCAAAACGGCGAGAGTGTCATGCGAACGCTGACGTGTGTTTTTCACCAAGGCTTCGGATTCAATCGACGTTCGGGGCGTGTGGACATTCTGCAGCTGCTGCTCGTCGGCGCTGCGCCTCCATTAGGTGTAATCTACAATTGCAATTGGATGCTGCGGTGGGGTTATATTGTGGGAATGCAAGAATTTCCGAAACAGCACAGTGGATGCTTGCAGACGGTGACACTGCCTGCTCCGTTCGTTCTCCTTTGCTGGACGTTTTTCTGGAAATTTGAATTCCAACAGTGTCTAACAATGATTGACAGCTAGCCTTTTGCCTTGAAATGGCTGTCAATGATTTGTGCTCCGTTTTTGTGACACTAACAGTGTAGAAATGGTCCTGTCCACTTCACAACGCGTCTTAAGTTGAGTCTTAAAATTAAGAAAATAAACTAACATCGAAGCTTCCACAGTAGACACTTCTACTTATTGACAACCGAATGTGCCACCATCCGAATGATTGCTCCGTTGTAATAATTGCTTATCAAACATTCATCATCCGCCAGACGCTGGTCATGCCAGGTCAGCTCAGAACTTCTCCGACAAAGCTCGTGTCAAACCCAGCTCAGCTATCGTTATAAATCATGCAAATCAAAAAGTTCACAATCAGCTCGGGTACCACTTTGCTAATCACTTTCATGCCACCTTGCCGTCCCGTGGGGTGGCCTGCGGTCCCGGGTAGAGCTCAAATTGGAGAGAAATTATCTTAATTACTTTAGACGCCATACTGTTTGGCCGTGCGTCGGACTCGCCGGTACAGACCTGGCAGACTGGAACGAGCCAGAAGCCGGCGCCATTTCACCGGTACCACATACATTCAAAGACGTTGAGAAGTTGTGCAGAAAGTTTTCATCAAACAGGAATCTCATCGACCATCGCGCGTGTATCACTTTCAGCCAGGAATTGCAAAGGATCGCTTCAATTCGAAGCGTGTTGAGACGTGCCTTTCGCAATGCCACCTTTCGGAAGGGATACCGAACGACAGCCGTCACAGGCGGAGTATCGTTTCCTTCGCACGGGAAAGAGTTCACCGAACTGCAAACAAGCCGCGATACTTGTTGATATCGTAATGCTGGGAATCCAGTCGCAAGGGTGACAGGAAATCGCAGGGATTGACTGCGAGGAAGAAGATCAAATAAACCCACACATATGGTTGTGGAATGGCCGAGAGTGAGGGAAATTGGAATCCCTGAGCTTTTCTTGGCTATGGCATCTTAGTGCGATAGATCAAGCACACGTTGGAATGGCGGTGACTGACGGCTTTTGTCGTTCCTTCGCCTGCCAGCGCTCGGAAGCTCTTTGACTTCCCAAAGAATCTCAAACCATTGTGGATGTATGTTTGTATGTGTGCGTGTGTGTGTGTATGTATGTGCGTTAGCTCCCGAGGCAAAAAGGTTCGATCCAGTCGCCAGCCAACTAACCCGTTGCCTTCGTCACAGCAAGGTGTGCCAATGGATAGAAACCTTTTCTATTAGGATGGGATCCGGAGCTTTGCCAGTTTACTTTAATTGTTTCTCTTCACTCTTTGTTCTTCCCGCGCAGCCAACCACCAGCCCACACCCAGCCAATCAGCCAACAGTTCCATCACTCTCCATGTTGACTCGCTGTCACGTTCGTTTTATTCGCCACTTTCAAGCTGCTTTTTCTCGTTTCGGTCGCTGGACCCAAACATAAATCAAAAACCCCGCCGCACCGGAAGGTATTTTCCATTAGTGGCTCCAGCCAGGGAGGATTTCGCTTTTAACGCGCCTCAGCATCCCGGACAAAATCTCTAGACAATACAACTGTGAGCCCCGAGAACCAATAGAACAAACAGTTGACCGAAACAACAGATCCAGGGTTGCTGCCACCATGGTTTTGAGGTCCTTGGCTGCAAGGCGAACCCCCCTGGCAGGAAATCTAATTTAACCGTTTTCACAACCAATTTGCGAAAAACTACTCCGCTTAGAACCATATTGATGGACCGAATGGGGTGATTTCTGCAGGTCGAGCAAGGTAGAACGGGTTTCATAAGAAATGGTAAGGTAAGGGGCAACTGTTGGGAGCTTGGGGCTAGATCCTTTGAATGAAGCTTTTCAAGTCACTTTAAGCCAGGTCCTTAGAGGGTAGGATCAATATTTTCACACGCCTCGTGCTCTAATTCAAAGCAGTAGCTCGCTTGTTGAGAAAAGGTTTCAGTTTAGGTTTAAAGCCGAAAAAAATGGTTCAGGAAAAAGCTTTTAATTGAAATTTGGAGTTTGTTTTCACTCATAAATTTCTGTTCCCTTTCTTGTAATTGTGCTAACGCGGAATGTGTAGTTGTGTCGTTACTTACAATGCTTTATTTTTATGACGTTTTGATATAAAACAAATTTATATTCACTTACTATTGATCATAATTTATGCCTCGTTACACCACATTTGATTCCTAAGAAAAGGTTGGTTTTGTTATTTCCTTACCTGAAATGAAACAAAAAAGCAAAACATTAACTTTTGTACATCTTGTTCATCTTGTGCATCAAAAATAGTTTTGTAGGATTAAATCAAGCGTAAAATAATATCCTCTTTATTGCCAGACAAAAAAAAGCTATTCGCACCTAAATTGTGGAGCAACCATTTTGCCATTCCTAACCATAAAAAAAATCTTTACCCACTCCCCGACAAAGCCCACCTATGGTCAGCTGTTTGTCACCTTCTCACCTCGTAGCCGCAGGGTGACGGTGATGGAAACACAACACCCATCGCATGAAAACATAAACCTAAAACAAATCGAATCAATTACATCCCGCTCTCCTGCTCCAACCCTCCCTTTTCTACACCACGTCAACGATCAGACCAATTTTCCACCATTGATTCCAATCAATCGTTCCCGGAGAAGGTTGTTCGCTTTCCAGCGCCGTTCAGCATTGCGGTACACCTCCCACGTACCGCACGAAAGCTTGCCGGCATCGATCGATCTTTGGCTTCTTCCGGCGTCGGAAGCCACGGCTTCCGGTTCGTTGGAATCGATACATGGTTCCGTGCTAACACACTCCGTGAAATGAGCGCGCCACTCGTTGAAGCGAATCGAAATTAATAAAAAAATATTATATATATATGTATGCGAACCTTTCACCCTCACCATCCCACTCCCCCAAGAGGGGATGGAGGAAAAGTGGAACGAAAGCTGTTTACATATATGGCACGTACATATTTATGGGAAATGCGCAGCCCAGCGTAATGTCATCGACACTGCTGCACCGAACCGAACCGTAGCGCTGATGATTGATTTATGGCCACGAGCACGGGAAGCAAATTAGATTGATCGCTGCTTCACCGTTTGGTGTTATTTGTAGGCTTGCCTTTTTTTTCATTATAGCAACGTTTGTCTGTGCCTGCTCGCCCTGATTAATTACGACCCGGTCGGCTGGCTGCTCGGGGCTAGGGCGTGGGGATTTTTTTCGACATGAGCGGATTAAAATACAACTTCTTCCGGGTGATGAACCTAATCCTTCCATTACGCCGGGCGGGTAAGAGACTTAGGTGAATGTGTAAGCTAATCTTGTTTATTTTTGGAATTATCGAAGGAGGATAAAGAGAGGGTCAAAGCGACCAATCAAGCAGCATACAATTACTTTTCATACTTTCTGCCACCACACAAATCACGAAACTTTTAAACAGCGATTTACCACCATCTATAATGACTGCACACATTGTAGCAAGAACTGAACTGGCTATCAGTTATGAAACCCAACCCGGCGGGTGGTGAAACATCACCAGTTTCACACAATTAATTCCTTTGAATGTTCATTGGAGCGTACGAGCAAACCCCGGCTACTGGGCTGCTTAATGACAGGCCATCGCATTAAATTTAATCTTACACTTTGCTCAACTGCACGCGGTCCGACGCCGAAGGCAAAGCGGAAAGAGAGAATAAGTGTGAAACGAATTATGTTCATATTAATTTTTAACACCAACTCCTCCCGCAAAGCGCAAAAGCATGAAACAAAAATTAAATACCAGCGCGGGCAAATGTTTCGTGGTGATATATAGACGCGGGAAAAATTAAATGGTTGTCCGGAAACGGCTAAAAGAATGCGATCAGTCGGTGGGAAATTAAGGGTGTCCGTAAATGCGTGAGTTAAAGTCCCATTACAGTGAAGCGTAGTTTTTGCTGTCAGCAACACTGTAACAATCGAGTTTTTCCCGCTTTCCTCAACCCGGCTAAGCGATCCTGCAAGCGCCGGCAGAGCTGTGTTTTTCTTCTGCGGCGTTGACGAAAAATCAAAGCACGAGAAGCTTAACATTATTACATCGCGTGAGGGTTTTTTTTGCAATTGAATTTGCCATGGCTATACCCACCGGGAGGAAAAACGGCGAATGTCAAACACGTGAAACCATCCCTTCCCACCGCTGCCGCTTTGGGAGGGATAAAGTCGGGCTAGCGGTGACGGCCATGCTGATTATTCCCTGTTACCTTGTGATGGCTTTGTGAGCGCCGCTTCAAACGGCCCCCCCGTTAACGTCGTAAGCCATTTAAGGAAGCATGTTAATAATTTATCATCTCTCCCGGCGGGCTGCTTTTCGACCGTGAAAAGGTATCGCTGCATACGGCTGAGATCCCACCGCTCGGGGTTGATTGAAAAGCCACAAAGAGAGGGAAGCACCTTGAACCTTGCTCGGTTTCTGCTTAAAGCTGAGTGCGCTTCATGCGCTTTGCATTAAAACATTGCGAATGAATGGGAGAGTACGAATAGGAAAAAAAAATATATGGATGTGCACTGGCTTGGTTTGTATTTGTTTCCCTATCTAAAACATTTACCATAAAGCTTTCCTTTATTCTCTTTGCATCACAGGTCCCTTAGTGACCCATTACACATAATTGCTCTCACTAACGATTGAAGCGAAGCAAGGCATAAAAAGGGTCCAATTTTTACCACTTTGTTTCATTTTGACTCCCCTTTGGCGTACGGCAAGTTAATCCATGCATACTGACGGCTACACAATAGCTTCCAACTTGCAACTGACACTACACGCTGCAGCGCACTGGAATTACAGTGTACCGAAAAAAAGGCACGTCGCGAGAGGAAAAGGGTAGAGAACGATGCACAAAAAAAGCTATCAACCATATTTTATGAAAACGACAGAACAAAGATGAGAGAGCTGGAATGAGAAAAGTTTTTCGCAACGGAATCGGATCCTTTTCCACGCCATGTGCCACGAGCGAGCGTAAGCGATGGTGCAGCGCAAGACGCAGCGCTGTTGCGTGCGTGCTGCAACGTGTTTAAAAATTCAATGTATGTAAAATGGTTAAACTCCATTTTGTGAAGCGTTTGTTCGTTCCGAACGCGCCATCGTTTCGTCTTGGGTGGGAGCGAGCGAAAGCAGTGCACAAAAATGCATTCACCACCACCGTGGATGCACGTGGCGCAAGGTGAAGGATAAAGTGTATTAAGAGTAATGCGTTCCAGTTTCGTTCATTCTAGCTGGCAAGGTGCACGAACAGAGTGCGTCTGTGTGTGTGTAGCTATCCCGTGTTTGCTGTTGCAAAATACCGTTCGATCCAATCTCGAATGCAATCGAATCGGAATGGATTCATGAAGGATAAGCGTGCCGGGGTTTGCTTCCATTCTTGTTCGATTTTTACAATACATTGCAAGCATTCGTGTTACCGGCACTGACTTGTTGCCGGAGCGCGGACGCCAGCAACGTTCATTTGTATGTTAATTAGTGTTTTACATTTTATAGAGCCACTTTAATGCGCTTGCCATGGAACGAAAAGCGGAGAGGCGGCGAATTTCCATAACTTGTTATTGTGTGCTAATGCTTGGTGCGCGACCTGATGCATGTATGACACGGCGTTTTCCGGGTTTCCGTGTTTGTGATTTTGCTGTTTGTAATTTATAAGCACGCAAACAATGTGGAACTTTAACGTCTGTACGCTAAAACACTGAGCTAGGTAATAAAAACTGAAAAACGATTGAAACAAAGAATGGTTTGTGGCATTCGAGATTTCATAACAAACATTTCATTTTCATTCCGAGCGCAGCCACAGTAACTTTTCTCGCTACAAAAGTCGCTCCTTTCCACTAACATTCTTTCTTAAAAACAGTGTGGCTCTGGGTTCGTTCATGCCGCTTAATGGTTTTAATGCTGCTCACGTAAATTAATTATCAGTATCTTCATTCCGCGACACGACAAACCCCGAAACCGTGAACAGCTCTTCTGCGTCGCACCGGAATCTGCTGTGTCTTACCAAACTTTGCTGGTGCAGCGTACAACTTTTAACTCATAAAGTTTGATTAAAGCTTCCGTGGTGAAGCTGGCGCATTTGCAATTCCAGCCAACTGCACCGGTAAGTAACTGAGCGCACCCAGCTTTGTGCACTCCCTTCGCCGGAATGCATCCGGACAAAGAGAGCTTACAGTCGGTGTGTGTGTGATTCTGGCAAAACAGTGAAGGTACCACAAGCGCACTCGCTGCCATAACTCTATTGGGCGCACCGCACAGCAAACCTTACCCCGAAACCGTGTTGAGCTACTTAACCGTGTAGCAACCTGTCCCGTGTGTGGCTGTGTGCGAACCGTGTTTCCATCATACTAACCACTTCACTTCCAAGCAAAGCATACATTTTCCATAAGGTTCTCTCGAAACCCTCCAAAGGTTTGTGCGTTTGGCTGTGCCGGCCCGCGTGGTACGATGGGCCACCGAAAAACCACGACAAACCCTCCACAACCGCACCGATGCATAGGTGCGTGCTCATCACCCCTATCTGGGTCGCTTGTAAGGGCTGAAGGGCTGTGTCGAGTGAAAGGGAAACCTTCTATTCGCACGTGTGTAAAAAGAGCAGACGCTCCACATTGCTCTAGCAGACGCCACTATTTATGTCCTTCACGAGCAGCGATCTAATCCGCCCGAACCAACTGGTGCCTCTCGTTTGCAGCCTTTCACTCCCCCCCTCCCCCCAGCTGGGGCGGAAAATGTGCCACGGCAGGATGTCGGTCGTAACCGGACCGTTAAATTTAACCTCAACCATTTTCCATGCGCCTTTATCTGGCGGCTTGAGCAGCGAAATTTCAAGGATCAAAAATTAACACTTCGTTTCAAGTGGTGCCTGTGCGGTCGGGACAAAGCAGTTGGGACTTCCACCACACGGTATGCGAATTGGGACCGCCGCTCTGCATGCGATAACCGGACCGAAACGCACTGGATCATAAAATTTCTCATCATGTCACCAAACGAATACGAACTCTGGTGAATGTGCTTTTCTATTTTCTTTTCCTTATTTTTTTGTTTTCGTCGCTGACGATAAGGACACGATGGTGTAAGTGTGTAGCTATAGAAAAAGGGAGGAAGTGAAAACAAGTCCAAACACATTGTGGCATGGGTGGATTTTTTTTTCTCCGTCTAACAAGGTCACAGCAACTGTACGGCGAAAGCAAACAATGTGCTAAAAGACAAACAGAATACGGAAAAAGCGACAAATCAATACCGAACCGAAGCGAAGGGAAAGGATAAAAGGCAAAGTGCACAAGCCAACAAAGTGATTCCAAACATTCAACAAAGTTTCTACATCCCGATCAATTCCCGGGGCTGTGAGTGAGAAGTTGTTGCTTTATTTCCGCTTCTGTTATTGCTTGCGTGATTTGCTGGAATCCTGCGATAGAGAAAAAAGTACAACAATGTAAGCATGGTCTGCGGAGGATAGTTCACCAACTGTTGGGACAATGGGCAGCATCAACCGGTGGAATAACTAATCCCTTCTCTCCTGCACCACGCTGCGTGTGTGCGTATGACTACTTCTACAGCGTTCGTCGTTCGTCATCATATGCAGCTACAGCTCGAGGAAATGTGAAAAGAAGGTTTTCTAAGTGATGGATGAAGGGTTTGAATCATCTCTATCTTTACAGGCCTTTCCTCGTTCTTACAATCGTAAGTGATAAGTAAGTTAAAAATGATGTCTGTAACGATGTATTTCCTGTAACTATGCAGAAACTGTACCATTTAGATGGAAATTGTAAGCACCACAGCTTGTGCCGCTCTTCACTCCGTCTAGTTTGGTTCGACCCCTTTTTCGTGCCGACAACATCAAAGGCAAAACTCCTGCCACATACCATAACGATCTTTTACAATACTTCACATTCCTGCAGCCCTTGCTGTGTCGGGTGTCATTCTTTGTACGTGTACGTTGTGGCATCCGAGGGCTGGCAGATGAATCCAAATGGAACATCTTCTTTTACGATCATCATTCAACTTTCAAACCGAGCCGGTCCACGAGTGGCAGCCATCGAGCAGAATGGAAAGACACGGGCAAAAACACATCCATCACTCAATGGAGTACCATAACAAACAACTCTGAAGCGTTTTTACTACTTTGATGATGAGGAAAAAAGTCAAAATACTTTTCCCAACCATTTTACATAGGCGCACTAGTGACAGAAAATTGAGTAGTAAAATAAATTTAATAAAATAAAGTTTTGTGAGCAACAAGCGGCACAGTTAATGCTTCTTTCGTGTTATTTAATATAACATCAAATGAAATTCATGCTGACCATTAGTTTCCTTCCTTCTTTTTAATCTCCCTATTTCTCTGTATCTCCTTTTGATCCTTGTGCAGGTGGAGCTACGGTCAGCTGGCGTCAGATTGACTCAAGCCCCCTAGCCTAGCCAATCGTAGACAGGCTATATTTGTGTTGTAATTAGACACGCAGCACTCCAGCACGGATTCGGCATCCCTTCCCACAAAAGGACTGCGACGAAGCGTATCAAATAGATGTAACGCGTGGGAAATTAAATATTTATCCGGCCCGTATCCGTGACGCGAATAATTAGATCAGCGACTGAAAAGGTGCCGAACAGTCCTTTCTAGCCGTGTTGATGATGGTCGTTTTAGGGCTTTGCTCTTTTCCTGGCCATGTGCTGGCATGGTTTAGTGTCACTAATGCAGGCAGCAAATTTACCAGAAAAAAGGCAAAGTTTGTTTTTCTTTTATTCTCCTCCCGTTTGTTTATCTAACGGAACAATTTATCAACGGGCTTTCGCCGTGTTGTGTATGGATAATGATTTTGTCGATTGACAATGGACCGCCTAACTCTTTGCTTGATGGCTTCTGCTCATATCGAACCACGCTGAAATGATTGCTATCTACATTGACATCGAAGATAAAGTAACCCTCGTCATTTCACAACCGCACTGTGTGCGGAACAAAAGCGACCAAATAGCGGGTCAGAGTAAAATGCTCTGCAGGGCGAGCAAATAAAGGGGCTTCATCAGAGGCTTCAAATTTACCCAATCATTGACGAATGACGAAGGTAATATTTGTTTTTTTTTCGGAACAGCTTTTCGGAGCAAGAACGCACATCGTGCGGTATGAAAGCAATTCTTATCATTGTACGGTGTACGAAAAATAATATTGCCTATGATGCATGATGAAACAAGAAAATAACAATTGATTATATGATATTAAAAATCGCACCATTAGTGGAGCATGCTATTTACTGTTTATATATAAAAAAAATCTATATCGCACTTTAAGCTTCAGCATTGATGGAGACGCATGATAGTTTGTACGGCACTCGCCATGGAGACGCCTGGTATCTTGTTCCAATTAAGGTGGTCGAGGAAAAAAAAACCCAACGCACACTGATCATGATATAACACACTCACGATACGCACACTGATGTTACAAGTTTATCTACGATCAAAATAGGGCTATGGTAGGCGATAAACAACCTCACCGCTAGGTCTCGTTAGCACACCTGAGAAAGTATTGACCATGAGCCGTAATGGTGTACGGGATCTCAAGGTTCAGTGCATTATCATCGAACCGCATCGATATCATTAAGATTTGGAATGGAAACGAGCCTATTTATCTTGAAAATGGGCTGGAAAAGAGCATTCGACAACGAACAGATGGTAACGATAAATATGGTCGCTAAAAAGGATACTGCCAATAAGCAAGAGTGCTTTATTTCCTCAAGAAATGCTCATGGCTTAAAGCTGTGAATTTATTTTCCGATAGTTTAGAAAGTATAGCTGTGTAGAACTCGTTACCTTCTAGGCTAACGTTTTAACAAAACCGATATCATAAACCATTAGACTCACAGTCAAAACAATGCGTTTCTAACAGTCGGCTGTATTTCAACGATCTGAATTACATTTTACGTGACATCGTAATTCTACTCCTGGTAAAATATATCGCAAAAGTAAGGTGCAAGAAAGCATCCATCTTCCGTTTCCAGCAGCCGTACGAACCAAGCCGCCTCAGGGTAGCTAATACTTCGGCGAAACATACTAGCACACACATACAGCAACATTCACCCATCAAAAACACCCGAAAGCACAAAAGTATGCCAAAAATTCTTCAAAAAACCATGCGAATATGTAGGAGCCCGGTACTTTATTGCATTTGTTGCTTGCCGGCGTCCTTACTCTTCTGTTGCTGGCATGCCGTTTGGCAGTGTCTCTTTTGGCTTCTCCAGCGCACACGCAAACAAACGGGAAGCGGAAAGTAAGGCTGTGAAGGTGGCTATATTATTGCAACCAAGAAAACCTTCTCTAACTCCTCAGCAAACACGTCTCGAGTATGACATTTAACTGTGACAGAAGCTCCAACCAGCGGTAACCAACCAACACGTGCACGCACTAACAAAAAGCACACAGACAGCGGCAACATCAAACATCTTCACATAAAACTCTCCCTCCAGGGGTGGTGGGGCTCCCGTTCCAGCCAATTCATTTGCACAACAAAAGCAACCGCTTCGAGCAGCTACCGTTCGAACTAAAACCGGAGCAGGGAGCAATTGGTTGGAAGTGAATCTGAGGTGGTTGATGTAATTGAACGTTCTGCCACTGAGCATTCAGTGTGCGTAGACTGACTTAACTGTCAAAGTTATAATTGAGAGACGGTGGAGATGGATTTTTTTTCGCGTTAAAACTTGGTCTCACTACAGCTGTGCCTTGAAAAAGAAAACGATTGTTACAGTGCGGACCCGCTGTATCCAATCTGGATGATGGTTTGTTTATTGGTAATGGTGCGACTTGCCTTAAGCACGATGTAAATAACAAGCTCCACCACACGGGCGGAAAAAGTATTTAAAAGTAATGATCGGCAAAGCAACGAAAGCCATCTGCCGAACGGCAACAATGATAAGGAATAGAAATTTGCAGAACGAACTAGAATGGACTAGATATAATGAAAATTGATTGCCGTTTTAAAGCATGTGCCATCTCCTAGATCGTCTGCGTCATTGTTCCTGCGAGCGGTGACTTTTGAAGCAACAGGGAACTCATTAGCATCATTACTTCTTTTGCGCTTTCTGTCCGCTCTGTTCTTATCTGCACAGAAATGTCTCTTAGAATGCTTGTCATCTACAGGTGCTACCAGCAGAAGTCACCCGAAAAAGAAAAACCTAGGTATCGCCCTCGTAAAGTGGATGGCAGGTTAACTTTAACTTCAAAAACAAAAAAAAGCAACAAGAAGGACGAACAAGGCAGCACCGGCCCGAAAGTTGAACAACTAAGCGGGGGAAAAGAAACGACGAAAACATAAAATCAACTCGCCATTCGTCCCGGGCTTTAATTGTTACAGGTGTTTTGCGCCATAATTCCATTATGCAATCACCGAACCCACCGCTGCGGCTGTTGGTCGGTTCGACCTGCGGGAGATGAAAACGATAACTGCTTTCATGCTGGGAAATGAATCTTCTACCACTCCATTGAGCAAACCACTAAAACGGACCGCTTAACAGGTGGAATGGTGGTGAAAGCCAGTTACATTTTTCTTTCCCTACGTTTTTTCTTTGCACCGGTTGTTTTGTGCACATTTTCCTTCGAATGAATGGTTAGTTGCAGTTGTTTCGGGAACAGGAAACACCCCTTTAAAGTAAAGCCAGTTACGAGGAAAAGGTGGAAGAAAAGCTGCTGAAAAGCATTCGCTCCACCATTGATGTCGCATCTGCAAACAAGGGCAAGCCTTTTTTTGCTCCTTTTAATTTTCCAATCAAGTTTTTCCGCCCAGCCTTTGATTTCGTATCGCAGCATCGCCGCAACAGCGGCTACACCGTTGAGAAGTTTGTTTTTCTTGCTTTTATCTCCATTTGCCACCCATTCCCCACGTCCCTCGATCGCTTTTAATACGTGGTGCTTTGTTAAACCGATTCCGTGCCACGCCCGCTCAAAACTTACCTGGCTGCAACGTAATCGTTCGCATGGTAGGAAGCATTACGGCCCCCAGCCATAAACCCGCCGGCGCTGGCAGTGCCGCCACCGCCCATCCGGTCGCTCTGCACCATCTCCCAGCTGGTGATGCGAATGGGCCAAACGATCTGACCGAAGCTGTCCCGTATCAGCGCCTCCCAGGACGAGTAGGACGGCGACTGGGAGGATTGCGAGTGGTCGGACTGTAGCCGCTCCGAGCGCTGTAACCGTGCCCGCCGCCGGGGTGAGAGTGAACTTTGCTGGCCCGAACCAGCCGGGCCGTTGGTGGGAGGGGGCGGCGGAAGAGCACCATTGTTGGCTGTTGCCGGCGTGACCGCAACAGGTTGAGCGGATACAGTGCTGCTGATGTTGCTGCTGCCTGCTGACAGTGGTTGGCGTATTGCATAACTTCCGGCGCTTGGTGATGTGCCGGAGACGGGAGAGAGCAGCGAGGCCGAGGCGCTCGAATCACTGCCGCTCGCCATATTGTGCACACCGTGAACGGTAAAACTTGACGCGACACACTGCAGAGGTGCGCCTCCGGAATGCTGGCTGCTTTTAATGGCACCCCAAACCACTGTCACGCTCGCCTTGCGGATGATTGTCAGCTGAGCATAAGTACACAACCGAACCGTTCAGAGAGTGAACCTGGCTATAGCAATCTTGGAATAATATTTTCCCCTCCCGTAAATGCAACACAGCTGCTAGTGTGGAGGAAAACCCTCTCAGGCCAACATAAAGCTCCACTCCCCAGATCCAAACGGTGGCTGTACAAACACACGTGCGATTCGCTCAGTACGCATCGCACAGAAACACAGCACCCCACGTGATCGCGTGCTTTAGGGTTGCTTTTTCTCTTCTGTTTCTTTTTTTGTTTTTGGCACAAACCACTTTACTGAACGAGTCTCGGGAGGGAAGTTGTTTTGGAACGGAAGAAAACCGTCGCACTACACCGTTCTTGCGCTTTGTGATGGTGCGGCAAGAAACAACAAACGTACCCTGCTGTGCAACGTTTGCAATTAGATGCGGCTGCTACTCAATCATCAATTCGCTTCGCTGCATCAGACGATTTCCGGCACGTACTTCGCTGCTGCTGTGACCGGATGGATTGCACAACGCTAACCGCAAACCTGAGCTACTGCTTCTTTACCGTAGACGATGAACCTCCGATTTGCACTGGAGAATTTAGAACTAAAACACACGTTGCCCACAAAACACAAGCTGTACAAACTCCTAAAGCAACACCATAAATCACGATTACAGGGAAAACAGAACTAACGCACTGTGAGGTAACGTAAAACCGCAGCTGCAACAAGCAAACTACACCATCCGTACGGCGGAATCTTTTGAATCCTCGCAATTTTTTTCACAACACTCCAACGCAAGCGGAGCTTCAAGACACGGACAGTAGCCGCCACCAAATCACATAAAACTCCCAAACGCTTCCCGCTGAGCGAAAGTAATAACCGTAAACCAGTCCACACAATAGACCGCGCGCGCGAGTTTCACGAGATGCTTTTGCATTTTTTCTCGTCCTTTACGCAGAAACGTTTTGTTTTTTTCATTCCACGTGGTTTACAAAGGGGGCAATGGTTACAATGGTTCATGGGACAGGAGATTGGACACGCTAAAAAAAGCCGTGCCCACGAGCGGTTGCAATGAACCGGAAAAGAAGAATAAATTAAATTAAAAAAAGGGAAACGAAACAAAGCTCACAACGGTCAGGCGGGGCCAGAACAGCAACAGCTGTGGCAGTCCGGCAAGAAATATAACCACCTTCACGCGCGCGTTATCCTGCGGGTAAATAATAGTGTGAACTGTGTGTCGAGCACAGCAAGCGGACAGAAGAGTGGCAGCAAAAAAATGTAACACTACGGCGTTTTACCTACAGCAGGGAAATCAGTGCACGAAAAAATAACTTTTCAAACACACACACACACACGATCTGTCCCTTAACCGGAATGGGACCTTTGTGCAGTCTCCGTTCGAAAGCACATTTCCCCGGAAGCCACGTATCGTACGATGGCGCACGCAAACACAACCGTTACCGTTTACCGATCGAACGCGAATGCCATCACCTACAGCGCGATGCTGCAAAAACGATGCGGCCAAAGTCAGCCCGACCCGTCTCGGCTACACCAGCAAACGGGCAGCAGCAACAAGCAGCGCTCTGCTAGGGCGAGCGATCTCTTCGCAACACGCCAAAATTCGTTCGTTGCTGTACAATCACGTGAAGTGACGCATCTCGCTCCTTCTCTCGCTCGCTCTCACGCGCTGCTCCCGCTCATGCAAACGGTCCATTCGAATGCCTAGACCTGGGCTGTGCGGTCGGGCATGAAAGGACAAAACAAAAACATCTCGTTATGCATACAATGGGGAGGCACAAAGCGAAAGCGGCCAACTGTGGCATGGACGGCATCGCTCAAAGTGGTCGGTGTGACAACGTTACTGTGGCACACGCATCACACACTGCTCACGTGCTCGAGCAACAGGGCCTGGAAAAGCTATCCTAGCGGTGGAAGCTTTCCACTTACAGGGTGTTCCATTCGGTGAGCTTTCGGTCCGCAGTAGTGGTGTAATGTCGCGCAACACAAAACGGTCGCTCACGAGTGCCGGAAGGTTTACGGCTGGAAGCGTTTTACAGCTGGTGAGTGCTTTTTGTTGTGCTTTTGAAACCAGTTGTAAACGATAGTATTTGCTATGTGTACCGAACTGGGTGTTTCGTTTTATCCATTTCACCTTACAAGTGTACTGGATTCGCTCAACTATATGCAATTTAATTTATTCAAGTAATTCAAGTAATGTAAATGTAAATCTCTAGTAGTACGGTTTGGTCGATGCTACCAAATAAAAAATAAGTAAATATTTTCTCGCCTGTTGTATGCTTCTGCTTCGCCGCACAGTTTCATCGTTTCGGAAGTCGATGGAGATGTGCCCGAACAAGCGGACAAACAAGTCATTCCCCGTAGGGTAGATTATAATTTCCTGAAATAACAGATAGTCCCTGCAGATTTTCACTTTATCAGGACGGCGAAGAAAGCAGCACAGGTATGGAGCCGCTAGACTAAATAAATAGCCCGTGGGCTGCTTCTAACACATTTACTCACCCTCCTTTTCTCTCTTTCTCTCTGTCTCGCTCCATCTCATCCAAATCCACTCTATCTCACCAAAAATATACACAGCTATATCGGTGGGCATACCTTCACGATAGCACGTGTGTGCTCTTGTATGTGTATGTAAGGATAGATTAGCTTTCTGGTGGTTCACTGCCGACCGCATGCCGTATATCGCAGCTCTTTGATCTCTAAGTTCTGGCAGCAGCAACAACATCGAAAAAACAGGGGAAATAGATCGGTACGAATTTTTCTCCTGCCCAGAAACGGTGCACCAACCTGTGCAAGGTGGATACATTTTGGATGAATGGTGACCGGCCGGCGTTAAACCTCCAAAAGTTTCGGAAGAAAGTCGCCCGATAGCTACTATCATCGGAAATGAAGCTTAACGAAGGACTGAATGTGGCCCGGGTTGCGGTGTGATTAAGGAAAAGCGCCCTAAAGGCACACATTAAGCGTCATTAGACGGTGAGCTAATTTAATGCGTTTGTTTTGGAAATGTTGTTCGATATCGCGATATGGAAAATATACTTATTAAAAGCCAATCTTTATTTATAAATTCGATTTTATGCTTTGCAGCATTCACCTTTCTATTTTAAACTCGCAGTGGTGAAAATAAACGCATGAATTTATTTTATTTATTTACATATTATTACAATTTTGTATCAGGGCATGAACGCCTACAAGTATGCAACCCATGTACAGAAATATATTTTTATGTATTTCATACAGCTTAAATAATAACTTTTCAATAATAAGCTTATTTTGTGCTCTAAACGACTCGCTGGCATCGATTAGAGCTACTGTACTCCAATCTTCAAATTACCTAGACGAATAATTTAAAGTCTATCCTCAATCAATCGACTGATAATTCTCGTCATACCGATTCTTAAAGCTTTCTCAACCGTATCTCTAACCCATTGTCTCTCCCTTCCTAAATTATTTCCCCTCTTTTCAATCTGCCAGAGCCTGCCATGAGCCCGGAAGCGTTCAAAACTTTTCAATTCTACTCAAATGCAGAATATAAGGGTTACGCCAACGCCGTAACACGTGAACCTGTATTCTCATCACGTACCATTCGGTCAACACTGCCAATCCGCAGCCTAGTAGCCGGAAAACGGAAACCTGAAAATCAAAATTCTACCATTCTCGGCTTTTGCAGTGGTGGTGCATGAGTCGGATGGTGTTCTGATTATCTTCTCGAGCTTGGCCGCTTGCTGGTGTAATAAATTGCATAACCTTGCGTCCTGTGCGCTATGCAAAATTTGTGCGCCCCAGCGGCAAAAGTGCAATTACATAACTTCACAACTTCCCCTATCTTAGTGGAAACATAGTAATTTGTATTCTGCAGGGTGTGTTTGAAAGTAGACAAAACCGGAACGACTGCTTCTTCATTGCGGGGCAATGGAAAGGTAAAGCCATCGCATAATGAGCAAATGAAGCGTACTCTTCTAAATTTGCAACCCCTTTTTTGCACACGGACTGCCGAATGCTGTGCTGTGACAACAGAACTAATCCTATCGTGCTGTGCCTTTCGTTCTCACTTCCTTTCCCCTGCGTACTCAAATCGCAGCCGAAAAGGAATATAGCATTGCCACTACGCCGAACGTGATTCTATTCGCTTAGCTTTGGCTTTTGCTGCATAGCAACATTGCAGGCACAAAAATAATACAAACCGGCTGGAAACGGGAACGATCACTAGCTGCTGATGCTGCAACTTTCCGGACCTGTCCTCTGAACAGAGGTCCCATTCTCACAATCGTAATCTTCTCTAAGAGGATCCACACCGAAACCGGTCCCCAGCTGACGAATGGCGCGTTGGGGAAAAGGTTCAGCTGAGCCGAACACTCTCAACCCAAACGAAGATGTGCTAACGAACCAATCGATCGAGCTGGCTGCTCCTTCTGCCTTTAACCGCACCTTCAGCAAAACCTCTTCCCGCGCTCGTCCTGTGGTTCCGGCTCCAACGAAGATGCGCTGCATACATGAAGAATACCGAATTGTTACAGTAACCACGCGAGGAAACCGTGGGTAACCATTTTACCTCCGGCGCAATGCTTCAATGCTCCGTCAATGCTAAGGCATGGCGATGAGCCGGCAAAACTTTAGCATCATTTCCTTAACGCTTTATTTTAACGTGCTTCTGCCGCTTCAGGCGCCGCACCGGGGGACGAGAAACCGTCAACGAACAACTTTTCACGCGCAGGATATTTCTTCATCAACAATCTTGTGGAGCTCGAACGTGGGACGCCATTACCCGTGTGGCCTCTGTCCGTATCGCGCATGGGTTATACAGTCGCCGTCAACAATCAGTTTCTCGTTATCGCTTAAGTTGTTTGCCAGACTGGTTGCGGCGAGCTGGAGATTGCCGACTGCGATACTGGTTGGTACATTGGTGGCTTGTGCTGCTTTCGCTCGAGACCTGGTACGTTGGAGGCTTTGAATTGAATATGAATTTAAATAAACGCTAAAACACTTTCCCTTTTCATGTGCTCGCCTTTCGTTTTTAGTTTTTGCACGAGCCCTGTCACCCTATCGTAAGGGATTGGATGGTTCTTGCTCCTGTGTTTCTGGAGCATTTTTTGCGCGTGCTTCAAGTGTGTCATTGTTTTAAATGAAGAAATAAGAACGCACAAACGACTCAATTTCCAACGAAAGGGGCATGAAGCGGACGAGCATGCATGGCAGAGAATGTTTGTATAAATATTCCTTTTTTACATTTTCAAAGCTTTACCCTGAGATTAAAGGATTTTTTTCGAGGCAGATTATTTCCCCCTTCAGCTCCCAGCCATACTAAACAATGTAAAATATTCTCTACCAGCGCCACCGGTAGCGGGCGGGATATCCTCTATGAACAGGCAAAACGACCGATATTATCTTCGTTTTCTCCTTCATACAGTCAGCAATTTTGTTCTGCGCTGTCTCTTATTGATACACGAAGCAAAACGTTCATTTGCATTCCGAGTGTTCAAAGTAATTAACTGGTGAGTTGTGTTTTTATTCGTTTTGAAAATTGAAATACTTAAAACAGACACAAAAATGTAATGTCATTTGATTCCTTTACTTATTTCACTCATAATTTGTCGTTGGTCAAGACATGCCAACCGAAACTTGTGTTAAATTTTCTGTGGTATGTTGTAGCAGCATGGAGGTAGTTTAAATAAGATTCGAAAAACATCGAGTATAAAAAACCTACGCCATTATCGCTTGTTCACCACTTCATGAAAATCTTGTGTTATTGTACAATCAATTATTTCATACACTTTATGAATACTTTTGCTTGTCAGCAACATTAAAGCCAGCACAGTATTTTCTTCACAAAAAAACGGTACTCTTGTTGTACCTTCCGAGAAAGACCCTCGAAAATTACGGTCACATTGCTTGATAAGCTGCTCATAAGCTTAAAGCAAACTAAGTGTGCCTCTTTTTAAAGGAATATAAGACGTTCTTTTCGAGTAATGCTTTTAAAGTACTATCTATAAAACGGATCAAAAATCTACCTGTGTACAGTTCACAATAAAAGCAACCGGGCGCCTCCATTATTGCGCTTCTCTATTTCCATTTTCAACGGACCATCAAAAAGATTATTATCATTTTGTATGGGTTAAAGAGAGCATCTCACTGCACATTGGAACTTTTCGTTGTGGGGTAACATTCGCAAAATAAATCCTTGCTAAACCGCATTATGCACAAAAGTTTTTCGTCTCCCCACCGTATCTCTCTCTACTTTGCTAATGATCAAATATAATCTAAATAAACCCGTCCAACTCACAACGACACGCTTTGTCCGTAGAGAGCAGTGAAACAGCTTAACCTAGGCATCCAAGCGAGCACCGTGCTAGTCGTGCTACATCAAACTGTGGCCAAACAAAAACCAAACATAATCATCAATCGGAATTGCATTTCGCGTGCGTAAAACCACCCTACTGCGCATCGACATGCCGCTTCCAAGCGCAACCGTGTGTTCCGTACCTCCGTACCGAATGATAAAGTGCCAATTGATTGGAAATGATTTTGTCTGCCTGCCTGAAACTCGAAACAATCCC
>KB671576.1:560204-615733 GCA_000349105.1 Anopheles epiroticus | reverse complement strand
CTGCCCCCCACGGCCCCGTCTCGAACAAGTACAACTTTGGTGAAAATGCAATCCGTACTGCCGGCGAGATGGTTCCTACACCGCACCCGTACGCTCGTTTGCGGCAGATGGGAAAACATTGAATCCAACGCGCGTTCGTCGAGATCGTGTCTTGTTTACAGATAAATGATAGGCCCTGCCCGGATCATAACGAACCGAACGCTTGGCGTTACGTTCGGTATCAGATTATCATTTCGTGCGGGAGTGAACGGGGAGAAGGAGAGGAGCGCTCTATTCAGCTAGACACATCACAGGCACAATCAACAATACCACGGTGAGTTTGTTTGTGTATGTAGGCTCCTTTTACTGGTACTACACGTGCTCCGGATGTCTTTCGGTGTAGCAAACCGGCACCGTGGCTTGGGGCTCTTGTTTCGGCAGGAAGGGTGGGGACAGACGATGAGATGCCATAAGCAGCAGAAGCAGCATTAAACATCGGGCTCGGCAATATGTGATGGTACTTCGATGTATCCCATAATGGATATGCTTCTCGAGGTCATAAATCTCGCAATCTCTTGGGAGAAGGGCTAGAAAATGGACGATGTTATAGGCCGGTAGATCGAGTTTACCAAACCGTTACGTAATAAATCGTTCGCAGCTAGTAATTGCTGCGTTTTAAAGAGGTCCTTTCTGTGTGGGACACGTTTTAAACGGCAACCGGCAAACTTGCTGCAAATTACAGGCAACCCCTTTAGAATGTTTCATCTGTTAAAACACACAATTCTGCATGAGAGCAGCTTTATGAGTAATTATAAAATTAAGGTTCTCTGGAGGTGCTTTCCTGGCGTCTGGACTCGAACTGACCAGCTACGGAACTCAATTTTCTCCCACACGCTTCCCTGCAAAACACCATTCAAAGCAAACATACAGTTTGCATAATCAAATCAATTTGGTGGCCAACTTTATGGAAACAAAAACTCACTCCCTGTGCTGCACTACCCTGTCTGGCGCAGGGAGCACGGGTGCTGCGGTCGATTACTACCATTAAATAACCACCCGACAATCCGCTCCGCAACCTTTTCTCAGTCCTTTCACAAAGCAGATGTGCAGCTGGCCGTGCTACAGTAAACAGAACATGTTAATTTAAGTACCAGCAAGTCGAGGTCGGATAACACAAACACGTACACACCCCGTGTAAGCACCTGTTCCGTCGTTCACGGGCTGGCTAGCAAGTTCTACACCGTACCTTACCGTTGGGTAAACATTCCACAAGTTTCTCTGCTTTTGCAAGCGATGATAAAATGCAACAATTTGTATATTGCAGCACAGGTCGTGTGAAACGTTCAATCTAAGGCAGCAAAACCGAGAGAATGCTTGCAAATCAATCCATTCGCAAGGATCCGTTGCGGTGGAGCTTGAAGAGCACACATAAACACGCTTAGAACCACTATGCACAGGTTGTTCTATTCCCTGTGTGGCGAAGTTCCTGTGATTGATGATGGGAAAGTTAAGCCTCGTTTCAGGAAGAAGGCAAGCGAAAGTGGGCAGGCAACAAGGGATAGAATGTGCAGTGAACCTGGGAGTGGTGGGGGCACGGAACAAAAGGAAAAAAGGCAGAATTATTGACCCGAAAACAGGGAAAGTCATTAAAAACGTCGGTATCACGCCCGGATGCAATTAATTGGAATTTGAAGAAGGAAAAAAGTGGTGAAAATCTGCTTCAAATATTATGTTTTATATTCCATATGTTCACCTAACAGCTGTGAACAAATTTTTCAAGAGCCTTCATGTGCAGCATTTAACAAACATTTTGGTTTAGTTTTGAAAATAAACCTACCATCATAGGTACACCATTCCAACCGTCCG
Organism: Anopheles epiroticus; assembly: GCA_000349105.1. NCBI lineage: Eukaryota > Metazoa > Arthropoda > Insecta > Diptera > Culicidae > Anopheles > Anopheles epiroticus. Next base: position 613,888 of record KB671576.1, on the reverse strand, counting down.
AAAGGGAACGTCTGGATCAGATATTGATTTTCCTTTTTTCCGCACCATTCGTTTACCCTACCGCCCTCTTCACTCCACTCATTCACACTGACCTACATTCAAAGGGGCACGAAATGGACCCATTTTTGCCACGGAAGAATCGTTCTCGAGCATCGTTAGGGCGTGATGAGGTACATCACTAACACGACACGCTCGTCGCTTCACATTACCCGACCCGACAGATGCGGGCCACCTATCACACCCGCCGCTTTGCAGGCTCGGTAAACAAAACGAAACGATAATACAAATCGTCACTCACGCTCACTCGCCAACACGCACCAGAAAGCGGCAGAAAACTAAAATCCTCCCTGTGTTCAGCGAGTGGGGACGATAGATTCCGTCCAAATTCCTGCGACCACTTCCCGTGCGCGGCAAGTGATAGTCTTTTGCGTAGCCCACGAGGTGCCCATGACCTGACCCAAGCCCGCCGGAAACTGGGTGGGAAAAACCACTCCATTTAAGGTCAACAAGCCGGAACCGGTGGATGCGTTAGTTTGAGTATGCCGTGCCTGCCCTGGCGCCCTGGGTTGGCGCTCTCGGGCTAAAAAGCTTATTAGCGCGTTGTTTCACGCCCCGTCGAGTGCTGTGGTAAATGCTGCAAGTAAGTGCGTTTTAATTTACGCTGGAAAAACATTCGTGTCTGCGAACGAGGGGTTTTCGATGAGGCGTGAAGAGATGTACGAAAAACGCTAGATAATGTTTGTTAAATGAAAAAAAAAAAATATTTTAGGTACTTTATAATGGTGATTTTTTTCACAATAAAATTACTTTACAAACTACTGAACTGACCGTTTTGCTGCTCAACAACCATAATGGTAGCACACTAAACGCTTAAACCGTTGAACCTAGAACCTATTTCTACAAAGCACTGGGCGCCTCCATTCGATGCGCCATCGACACTTTACCGCAAGCTCAGCTGCTAATTGCCAAAGAAATGGTTAGCTCGCAATTAGCCACATTCTTTAATCCATTTAAACAGCGCTGGCTGCAAAGCGAAAGCATTTTCAATTGGAACATGCATGCTAAATCACTTCACTCACTTCGATAGCAATGGCAAGATTGATTCACCAGGCTCCGGTTTCACCTATTACATGCAGCAACCGGCCAGTGCTTGGTACACCACTTGCGGTGCCGGACGTGAAGCATGCCGGTCTTTTAATATATTGGCAATTGATTTTCCCGTGTCGCTTCGTGCAGAGCCATCGCCCTGGGCTGGGGCAAGAGAGAAAATGCAAACGAATGAGGTCAAGTGGTCACGAGCATCCGTCGAAACGTCTCGGAACACTCGGACGATGTACGTGTACCATCCTGGAGGAATGCTGTTACATACCGTCCGGTACAGGTGCGAGTGTGCGAGAAAGATTTATTGTGGACGAGTAATACGTGCATGTTCACACTACCACCCGGACGCCGTCCGTTGTTTGATTGATTGTGGCAATGTGTTGATGTTCCTTGCAGGCACGCGCACATACAGTGTGTCTGCTGAATTACACTGACACTCGAAATGGAATGCTCTAGATTTATGCTCACCATAACCGTTCTTTATGGAGATTTTTCTTTCAATTCCAAGAAACCTCACAGTGAGCAAGGTGAACAAATTTCCCAAATGAATTTATGTTCAACTCAATGAGCTAAATGCCCAAGGCGAGTGACCGGCGTACTCAGTGCATCTTAAATGCCCACCTGAGAGCAACTAATAAATAAACCAGTTATTTCACCTTCACTGCGCATAACATCCTGTGTTCGCTCTAGCCTTTGACGCTAGCTGCTTGGACCAGCCAGTCTTTCGCCATTCCCTTGGGGTGTTATGTGCTAGCAAGCTTCTGCTAGCAGCTAGCTAATGGAATGGACTTCAAAATTACTACCCACTATTTTACTTTTAACCATCTGCACCAACCCAAGCACTGGCTACAAACTCGAGCTGTAGTTTCATTTAATAATCTAAAGCATCTGCCCGAGCACGAGGCTTAAGTGGATTTCATTTGCATTTTCCCGTTGAAAGTAAAGCTGAAAGCTTTCGCAAACAAACCGGCTTGCCTTTGTCACCGTGAGATTAGTAAACAAATAAACACTTTTATCGTTCAAATGTCCACTTGGAATCAGCTTGTCAATCTCAGCAACTGTTAAAAATTTTACTGAACCACCTTCAAAGGCACTCACGAAACGGTTCGATGCTGCAAAAGAAACAATTTCTACTCAAATGAATTAAATTTTTCAATACCGTCCCACTTGAGGACGGTGAGGAAAACGAAACGGACCTCATTTATCGAATCACGCGCTGGAATGTTTCAGCTCACTGCACCGTATCAGCCGTAATGGCGCTGATTCAGCTTAATGTGGCCAATCCACCCATCCAATGTCCTCCGACCCGCACCCGGGCGGGGACGGGAATGGCAAGTGCCACAAAAAATAACCCATCAGTGCGTTTCGTTTCAAGCGTGCCGGAGGCTCGATTTAATTTAATTTGTCCCGATTCAATTGACTACCCGGTTCCGGTTAGCAGATGCTCCAAGAGGACCCTCTAAGGACTTCACCGTTTTATTTGATCCTCAAGATGAGCGGTACGACTTACAGCCATTTTTCTTCGCTTCGTCTGTGAATTGGTTGAAAAAGAAGGAAAAGAATGGCAGAAGAAATGAAAATGTTGCTTTAAAGGTACGACAAAGTGTAACACCACGCAACGAGAGGTGAAAAAGCTTTGTGTCAAAAGCAAACGTGACCTCGTGCGAGTACAGGTACGCTCACCTACGGTACCTTCCGTTCCTTGAATATTGAAATCAGCAAATCGTCAACCGCACACGCGTTAGAGCGGATGCTGTTGAATCAGTTTTTTTGCTGCTTCTTTTCAATCAGAGCGGTTTTATGGTTACCCTGGATTAAATTGAAACATATTTACCGCTCACACAATGCCACTGTCTTGCGGCAGCGTTCCCAGCGGCACACCAACTGTTCCAGCAGTAAACGGGAAAATCGTTTAAAAGTTATAATTGGAAAACACATACTCACGGAATGTGTGCTTGCTGTTGGTAAAAGTGCAGCACACTCACCTACGTAGACGAAGCCCGTTTGTCTGCATAGCATTTAGCGACATTGTTACTTTTCAACTGATTTGAACCAAACTAAATCACCTCTCAGCCTCTGTCACAGCTCGAGCGTAAAAACATGACCTCAAACATTTGCGTAGGTAGTAAAAAAAATGGCTACCACAACGTCCCAAACCCCAATGGAAGTAGCAAAACATTAAAAACACAGTTCGGTACCGTTCTCCCGCGGGGCAAAGCATCCCACCAATAAACCATTAAAAGTGGCTCAAAAACAGTGATAAAATTCGGACATAAGCCCCGAACATATAACTTTGTGATATTATTTTTTTTTCCACTACGTTTGTCCCTTCCTGACAGGCAATAGGGCGTATTATATTGCGGCCGGTTCCGCCCTACCGAACAGTCGTAAACTAAAGCTCGTCGTAGGTTACAACTCCATCAAACACTGCAGCGAATGTAAACGCGTTTGCAGACGCATCCAGCCGGTAGGCCAATGTCAAACGCTTAGGTTATGGGTACACAGCAAAAGCTACCATCAAAGCTTATGTGGACCGGTGTCTGTTTTGAAGCTTCTTTTAATGGTTGTTCCACTACCGGGGACTGCCCGTTTAATGCTGCAATAATTTACAAACTTTAATCCAAGCATGTGCGCTATTTATAGCGTTTTTGCTTTCAGAAAGAGTGTAGTATGCCGGCGGATTATCTCTAAATCGGTTCGTTTCAATGTGCGCAATAATTACTGGCCAAACAAAGACGTGGTACGCTCGGGCACAACATTTAGTCAAGCGTATATAGCGAAACAAAGGAACCATCAAACCGGTAAGCTTACCAAAGTGTACAAAGCCCACGTGGCGGTGATGGTTAGTTGCCGGATCAGCCGTTTTCTGTCCACGCTGGTGACAGGATGAAACAGCATTTTCCAAAGCGAAGCAGAACGAAGTGTTCTGCTTCCCACTAGAAGACGGAAGCCTCTTTGGTTCCTCTTGCGAGCGTTCGATAAGACAACATGCCGTTCGATTCAATACACTCTTGACCTACTTGCACGCGCCCGCCGGTGTAGGAAGGGTGCCGTCAATTGCTCGTCCAAGCCTAGCGTTCGATTTATTTGCACAAAGCGAGAAGTGGGACGGAAGCGGGCCTTTCTCCAAGCACCTCTTTGTTTGTTTGCTTACCAAACCGACGAATGGGTGGCGAAAGGGTGCGGAACGTGGAAAACCCACAAGCCTCTTCAGCACGCTTGCAAGCAAAATTACCTCACACGTGTGCCAACGGCAAAAAGTAACGAAACTGTGCGCCATTGATGGGTGTAATTAAACACACGTGACATTTGAACGGTTGCATGGTTAATTTTGCGACAAAGTTTAGGCGACCGTAAAGCCTTTTAATTGCAAGTAAGGGAACGATTGACTCAATTTTACGTACAATCATTAATTTGCTCCAGCACACACTCAACTTGTTGAATGTGGTGTATTGATTTTTGCGCGACAATATGTCACAAATTCTTTCTCGCTTACCCAAACTCGAGCGGACTACAGCACATTGCCCGATAATATTCAAATGTCTAGCATATCGATTTGTCCTCCCGTCTCTACTCCATTATCGTCGACTGGCTGACTGAATCGAAAAGTCCCGAGCCTCCATTCACCACTGTCGGTACACACCCAGTCAAACAAATAACGTCACCAGTGTAACGCAACTCCGTTCCAATACTTTTGTCCTTGCTTCCTAGCGAACAAATTCCCCTTACTTTTCGAAGCCGTCGAGACTCCTTAGTTGATTTTTCCCTTTGTTGTAGGGCCAGCACTGCAGGACGCAAATTGAAACATTCCACGCCCTCGGCCACGTGCCGTCCGCTTCATCGTCGCTCGGATGGTTTTGATCAGATATTTCGACTGTCCGGACGCTTCTGGGCGGCTGGATGGAGCACGAGCGAAACCCCAAAAGCGTTGCTTCCTTCGCCACGACACGACAATGTTTGTCAAGCGCCGTGCCGTAACCGGAATGATGAGACGAGGTAGCGAGCATTCCTGCTTTCTGCTTGCCGTCCAATAGGGAGCTTTACTGCTAGTGTCTTACGATTTGTCCTGAGAATATATTCTTCATCCCAAGTTTCTAGTAGCTGATGGCGTTCCTACCCGAAGCCCGATTCGTTTCCTCAGCGCTGAGCTTCAAAGTAGAATGTTATTGTTTCCTGTGCTTCCTGGGCAAATGTACTTGGTATGTCCGTAGTCCGTAGGCAAGTCTCACGTAGCACAAAGCCAACAGCCACTGTATGCCAGAAGGTCTAGCAGATCGGATGCAGCATCTACGGACGCAGAGGTATGGTTTGTTTATAGCCATATTTAGAATGCAATTTCGGAACATATTACACTGAACATTCCATTTGTCGGCCACTTCCACACATTGATTATTGCAAGTAATGGGAATATCAGCGTAGGGCAAGCACTAACGATCTCGCCTGGTGGACGGCCCGGGCCATAGAATCACGGTTGGATGCGCTTATCGGGAACGATCCGCAACCAGCCCGTCACTGTCAACCGTCGCACACCCCGTCGCATTTCGACATAGCGATTACGGGGACCCGGAAGCTTGCAGGAGTCCGACGACCAATGCCGCACCGTTCGCAGTGACGCATCCGTCCAATCGTTAGGATATGAGCATTTTATTCTTTTCTCTGTGCTTTAGCTCTGTTTTTTTTTTAATCTCTGCTGCCCACTAAACTTCAGTGGGTAGTGCTTGTTTACCCTTGTCCTAGTCATTAGAACCATTCGCACGTGAACAAGTCACGTCAGCGTAGCAGTGACATGTAATGGGGCTCGACAACAGTACAGTGCGCATACGAAAACAAAAAAAAACAAACCCGGACAGGGCACATGTACGCCAGAACGGGAATCGATGTCAGAAGGTTCCGCACATGTCACACTACCCAGCCCTGCCGCTTGTTGTGCTTGATGGTCGCTAAAAACAGCACCCACTGTTACGTGGTGTCCCTTCCCTTCGCATGACAACAACCAACGGGCCGTTTCAGTAGAACACTCGACATGAGCATCACATACCGGCAGTGTGTCCTCGTCACCCATGAAGTCGTCCCAGCATGAAGCAGTTGTATGAGGATTACTCATGAGCTGCTCCAGCTTTCGGATTCCTTTTTTTTTGCGCTTCACTAGCAGAGTGACATACACTGCAAACGCTTCACCGAGCAGCGGAGCCGGGAGTCCGGGAAATGGAGAACTCTACTCTGTACGTGGCCAGACACAGTCTTATCGGACACATCTGGCCACATTGCCCCATTGCCCGCAAAAAGTATGCACATTTCGGAGCCGGATAAAAAGTGTGAAAAAACATGGCAGTGTCTACCATTTCTTGCCACCCTCACCACGCTAGGCCGTTAGGGAGAGTCAGTATATCTAGCGGAGCGTAGCATAGAGCACCGAAAGCTCGTACGAATGAGCTCGGCTTTACTGCGATTATCTCATTGCTGCTTGTTTGACATAAATGGGATTCGTGTGAGCAGAGGACGAAGGCGCGGAGGTTAAGCAGACTACGTCCAATGACTTCCGGAGCAAGTTTTAATAATCCCCAGAAACTCTGCGTTTAGTGGCTCTGGCGGGCGCATAATCATAAATAACCACTACCTTAACGACAGTTTTGTGTGCCTTCCGGGAGGGCTGGCGTGTAGGAAGCGTTTGCCCAGCCTGATGACATCTGACATTTGTGTGTGGTTTTGATTTCGATCGAAGCTAAAGATAACTGGAAGGTAGATGGGACAGTTTTTCTTGAGACAAGATTAGATAAGAGTAATTATCGTTTATTTTTGCTTTTGCGGCATTCTTACCGGCACCTTACGAGCGTATCGTTTATATGCCGGTTCTATTTTTATCATCACTATTCAACCGGAATGTCACGATCGGTAGCGGGATGGACTGCGAGAAGAGTAACCTTAGTTCAAATCCAGATGCCCGACGCCAACACTCTTTCTTCAATCGTTTTTCTCTGAGCTTTTATCTTCTCTACCAGCATAACCCCGACGCTTTACTCCATCCGCTTTTCCACACTCAATAAACAAATGTAATAGTATTTCTGGGTTTAAAAGGTCCTCACCTTTCTCTTTGAAGCTGTTTTTCTTCTAAACCTTTTCTCACCAAAACCATATGTCACTGTTCCCAGCAAGCTGTTTTACGTGCGCTGTAAAACTTTGGACCCTGCGCTTAGTTTAATACGCACCTCTCTTCCTCACGTACACTGTCAGCAAGCGGTCTCGCCTCCACTCGTCTACAATCTAACCTCGGTTTTGTGGTCAGCATGTAAAGACACCGCACGCTCGCGCCTCACCGTAACGACACGTCCATATTTGATTACGTTTCATTTATACTCTCGCATGGCCGCACGCAACCACTACCTCCAGCGGCCGACGGTTAGGAGTGTTGCAGGACGAATTTCCAAAAACCCGTACCCGTGGGGGCCTTCCAGGTAGAGTGAGCTATAACATCTTTCATTTCGTTAGGCACCAGCTGCCAGACAGCTTCTTCACATGCCGCCCGACTCGGTCTAGGGGTTATAAATCTGTTTCACTTGCCACGAGATGTATGGTTCGTTCCATTGCCAAAGCGGCTCAGCATGGTCGGTTAAAGGTATTTTGTTTAACAGAGTGAACCGAGTGACACAGAAAGATAGAAAGACGGAGAGGGGTGGGAAGAGAGTGAGTCGTTCGGATGAATTGTTTCATTTGCCAAAGCCCCGGGGCCGTAAGGTTAGACCCGATTTGGGACGAAAATCCACGTGTTTTGTGATATTGAGCCTAGGCGGTGGCCACCGGAGTGGATAAAACTTTTGCCTTTCCCCACCCCTTCCGACAACATTACTTTAGCAAACAATTTGGCTTCAGTACCAAAAAGGCAGCGGTGCTGCGTCGTGCAGCTGCTGGAACGGGGAAAAACATTGGCCTATCCATAAAGCACTCGGAATTATTATTCGTTTGCTTTGTTGTGTTGTTAATATGCGATGCTGCTGTTGCTATTGCACTCGCCAACCACGATAAAAGCAAAACGTACATCCATTTGCTTGGAGGCACAGTTGTGTCTTTTTAGCGACGGGGGAACGAAAAGAAGAATTTTTCTGACTCGAAAATCAGCGAACCGTTTAAACTTCTCAATCGCATACAATAGACACTCGGTGATTGCTGTTCTTTTGTGAGGTAATGACTTCAGGGGGAATGGATTTCTCAGAGAATCCCTGAACATTGGCGAAGATCGTATGATAATGCACGCAGTTCCGAGAACGAAAGTTGTACAGCAAAGTAAAACAAAGCCTTGGGCAGAGGGTGCAACGATACACAATCCGAATACTTTATGAAAACAAAATTAATTCAAGAGAAGATTGAAAAGAAAATGCACAAATAAAGGAAGAAAAAGCAAATGGTTCGGGCAAATGGGGTGGAATAACTCTTCGCGTGTTCAATATTTACTCTTTAGAAGAAAACGCACAAAATTCTACGGATGATTTTGCCAACCCTCAGTGAAGCCTGCCGTTATCCAAACACTGGGCATAAGAAACTGCTGCAAATGCTAAAACTCGTTTCAGCAGAACTACTTAAAAGCACCAAAGAGTTTACAAACCTATCCCTTTCAAGTAATTAACTTTGACGATTTGGACTCCAAACATTATTTGATTAATTTGCGATGTCTCTTAGCGCTTAATTGAATGAATGAATGAGACAAGATTTTTTCTGTGCTTCAAATTTCTTTTATTCCTTTTGAAATAAATAATGCATCTTAGGAGGTTACTTTAAGGATTAACAGTTAAATAGCAACACAATAAAAATCAATGCAAATGATTCCTTATAGAAATTTTGACATAAAAAAACAATCTAACAAATTCCTTACTTATTAACAAACATTTTTCCTCTGAAAATCTAACCCGCATTTGGTGAGAATTTTCCACCCCAAGGATTATCAGTACGCACACGCTATTAAACCTTCCCTCAGCACACACCCCAAACGCAACGACACGTGGCACCTTCCTCGCGTATTGGTTACAAAATTATTCCAAGGACCTCCCATTTCTCTAACCCATCCAAACCACGCTCAACCTCCATCTCAATTAGGCCCAACCCAGCCCTGCCTCTAATTGTGCCAATGTGTGCTAAAGAGTGCAACCAACCGACGCAAGAGCATAACAATTGATACAGACGCTCCTAACGAGCTGAACGGGAGTCCACGTCCCCTAATGACCCTCATTATCGTTGAGGCTGCAAATTTAGCAATTAGCAAATGTACTTTTCGAGCGGGTCCCATTCGATGTTGGCTTTTTGCTGTGCACGAAACGTCCATTTCACCTGCCAGTTCGGGAAGCACCTACGGGTCGGTATGTGCTGGGGTGCTGATATTAAACGATTTATTGAACAGAAGAAACTGCTTCTCCGTCGGCAAAGCAAAAGTCACTACACCTCAGCCGCCTGCACACCGAGACAGACACAAACATTAATGGTGGAATATTTGTTATTCCTCTCCGGCAGCAAAACACACACACACACTCTTACCGAGATAGTGTTGCTGCCGATAAAAGCGTAGATAAACAGCCAAACTGAATCGCGCTTTATTGCTAAGACACATCAAAAGCAAATAAAAATATATATGCATTGAAGCCGTTTGAAAACTCGCCCGTCCGCGTGCCGTGTTTGGGCTGGTGGAAAATTAAACGCAAATAAACGAGCAATCGATAAAGCGTGCACCACCAGCGTGCCAAAGAACTGCCCGTTTCGTAACCATGTTTTATGACCAGCTGGGTTGGGGAAGGTGTACCTGCCGATACGATCAAAAGCTCGCCCACACTCACACGCGCACACAGTTTTATTGGTGAAAAATGTATACACAATCGTTTGCGATTGATCCCGTACCCCGCAAAGGACATTTATTTATCGAGTGTCAGTAAAAATTACCTTTGAGCAGCGGCAGCAACGGTCGTTAAATCCTTATCCATGGTTCGATGCACAATCGACCGTACAGGGAGGAAGCAGTGCCCGCCGGCTGTATGGGATCGATGCCGTTTTAATGTACTCTACTTGACACCTCGCGCAGCCAAGGGCACCCTTGCTGAAGCCTTCCAATGGCCACCCAGCCGAAGTTATCGTTTCACTGCTTCATTATATAATTTACATTCATCCAGCACACCCACACACATGCACACACTTTTCACCAGAATCACATTTACGATCAAAAAACCAAAAAAAAACAAAGAGGCAAACCATACACACATTTAACGACCACCAAAGCAATAACGCGACATTTGATCGTATACGCTGATACTTTAATTATAATTTTTGGTATCCTTTTTTTTGCTTGTTTTTTTTTTGGAAGAAATTCCTTTTCACGCACAGCTCACGCCAGTAACGCACCACCTTGTAGCCTATAGAGGAAGGAGGGGAAAAAAAAGAACAATAACCATAACAGTTAATGTTTTATCAGATAATAAGCCCTCTGCCCGGCTGTACAGGATGGACACGCGAACGATGATGACGGCGACGGGAACGTGTTGCGTTTTAACGTCCAATTACACTTCCAAACACCGTTTTCTTGTTTGATCACCCCGAGCGCTAACAAGTCTTTTCCTGGTCACTAGTGTGCCTAACCCTTTGGATTCTAGTTTTCCCGATTTTTGACCCCGCGTTTTCCGAACGACACCTCTCCATTGTGGTCAACCCTGCGTTCTAATCGCGCCCATTCCTTTATCACACACACACACACTCGCCACACACGAAGAACTAGGGATGGGCTGGTTGGGATGGCCTACATTCACTTTACTTCCTTGCCCAAAATTTGCCCCATTTCCCAAACCACCCGCGGGATGCAATTTTGAAGTCCCCTGCCTGAGTTCCCTTTTTTTGTTTGCATCCGGAACAACCGGAAGCACTGGGCGGCCGTTTGTTGTAGCTTTTCGAGTTGCCTCACCCGCTCGACGGTCGCAGCACGTGCCAAAACCAAACCATAGCAGGTGATTTTTCACACCAGACTGAATGATGAAATCTGTGTGTGTTGGCCCCGCTGGCCCGAGCGTGAGCAAATGAAATGAACGAGCATGATCTGGGGGGGGGGAGGAAGACGGGAGGCTAGAAGGGAAGAAGAGAGCCCCGAGTTCGAGTTGCCGTGGAATGCCGAACGGTGGCGCGAAAACTGAAACCGAAACCAGGAACGAACGAAGCTGAAACGAAGGGACCTGCAGGTGGGTTTTGGGTTGGGCCATGGGTTCGGTCCGTTTCGGGGCCCGCTTGGAAGCACTCATCGAGTTACCGAGTTGTGTTTTTGGAGCCGGGGAAGGACAATTTTAAAAGGGGAAGCGAGGGGGAGGGTGTTTTATGGGGTGGAAGAAGAAGATCAATTACGAAGATGCCGGTTGACGCTCAAGACGCTCGGACGCTTTCATTCATGGTTTCGACGCAGTCAGGGGTACACAATGTGATGGGCTGGATGGATACAAAATGATGCAGAGGAAGCGAAAGGTGGTTGCTGCTGACAGCTAAATGGATGTGTCGTGAAGGAAAGGCATGATAAATTGTAACAAAAATCGAATAGCAGAGCCTTTTGTTTTGTACATGATGTATCAGTCCGTTTTTTTTTATTTCAACAAATTTCCCCTCAAACTTAATTACAATTTAAATTACAAATTTAAAATAATTTATAACAATTTGCTCTGCGCTTTCCAGCGCCACTGGCCCACTGGCTTGGTGCGTAAAGCGTAAAAGCGTCCAACACACAACTCACGTGACGGGCGGCCCTTGCCGAGCTTTCGTCGCCTAGCAATCGCCCTATTCCCTCACTGCAGTGAGTGACGCCGCACGAAGCGTCACCACGGTGAGTGCCCGGCCGCAACCACCGCCATGAGCGACTCGTCGTCCGTATTGTCCCGTGCTTAATATCATTTACCGAAGCTTTTAATCGAATTCCTTTCGTATCCCGAACCGTGCAGCGTACACGCGCACTCACGCGACGGATATCCGTTCCTTTGTCTCCGGCGGGGCTCTATTGACTTTCGGGAGGCGTAGTTTAAGGACCTGCCCGCCCGTCCTGTTGTTTTTTGGCGGTAAGCAGCCCTAAATGCTGTGTGCAGCCTGACGCACCCTGTCACCGCATACATAATGTATGCTCTGGGCCGGGCGGTGAGATAGACCCTAGCCTAGCCGCCGTTTCGGTTGTTCCTTCAACAAAACACAACGAAGCGCGTACACCGTCGGTGAGAAGTTGCTTGAGCGTGGGACAACTGAACTGACGACCACCAAAAGCAAAGAAAAGAAAACGGCAGCTTCGCGAGTACGTGAATACAATTTTTCATTCGGTTGTCCTTCCTGGACCGCAGGGCACCCCTCCCGCTCCAGCCGCTCCAGTAAATTGTTTCTTTTCGTCCATCGCGATGAGCGCTTTGAATTATGAAAGCACACAGCAGAGCACTCGGCGCGAAAGAACACGCGGTCGGGTCGGCTCTGCGCTAGCTCACCACACACCGCAATGATGATATGCAAATTAACGATCGATTTGAACTGGAGCAGGAAGGGAAGAAATGGGAAGCTGTCGACTCTCATCAACCGCCATGTCGGTGGTATGTCGGTCGTGGGGTGACATTTCGTATGGCACGTGCTCGCCACTACATGCTCCATTGCCAAAAACATGAGAAATGAATTTTAAAACGACCCCGTCCGAACGATGGACGAAAAGAAAAACTCGGGCTTAAAAAAAGGAAGGCGGAAAGGAAACCCAATCCGGGCGTTGTCGTGCGAATGAGAATGATGAGAGCTTTTAATTACACACAAACACACGCACGAACACAAAAAAGGCACAGTGAAGAAGTAGTGGCAGTGAGGGGTAGAAGTGTAAAATTAATTCAATTCAACAGCAAGTGCATTGCAATAAGAATAAATGTTTTCATATCTTTTGGCACCATTTATTGCCTTCGCTTCGTTCCGCGGGGAAGATTAATACCGCGGGGGAAGGATCGTTTCCTTGCACGGCTGATACGGTTTTAATTATGGCTGTCCGGCGGATACAGCATTAATTAAAAATATTGCAATTAAAAACTGTCTTTTTTATAAAAGTTGTCGATAGTGATTGAAACATGGTTAATATTTGTTTTACCTTGACGATAGTAAAACGGGAGTAGGATTAGTGTAAAGTTTTGTGGAGTCTTTCCCTTGAATGTTTTGAAGCAGTTCATGATTAATAGGAGCAAAATTAGGTTATTTTGTATTCAGTTTTTTTATTAGATTACTATTAAGGCTTTTTCTATTTCTCAAAGGTGTTAAACAACAATAAGTCTCGAATATTTCAACCACAGTAAGGCCGGTATTACTGATAAAAAAAACTAAAAACTGAAACTAAAGATCCTTCATACATTTATTCTTCTAGTTTATTTTTAATTAAATTTATTTTTTTGTGTTTTGAACTAGTTTAAACAAAACGAAGTACCTTTTAAAGAATCGTAACTTTCTCGTCCCTCAAAGTTTAGTGTCTTTAAGCAATCACACTGGTCTTAACCATTGTGTTACCTTCGGCAAGCGGACAAAAAGGAAATTGTACATAAATTTCTACCCAAGCCATTGACCGCTCTTAAATCATGACCAACCACGGACTACCACACCCCGCGTACGGTTGCAATCCGCACTCCCAATCAATCCACAGTCGCTATTTTCATCCCTTGTGTCGGGCGTTTTTTGGCCCTGTCGCACGGATATAAGTGTTGTGGCTGTTTGCAAAGGTGAAACAAGTATCGTCGATCAAACAAACGTGTTCGTGCTCGTGGATGGCAAGACTGAAAACAAAAACTACCCGGAAGCAACTTGTTTCTTCCTTCCTTTGCTCGCTGAAACATTGTTTCTTGCTTCGGCGCCTAACAACCAAGCACCATACACATACCTCCATTAACATTATTTATCTGCCCTTTCGCTGCATGGCTATACGGTTCAAAGTCACAGGGAAAATCATACCCCAAACCAGCAACCTCCGTTTGCGACTGTGTGTGTGTGTGTGCTGTAGCGGTGCTCAGTGCCGTCGACTAATGGATTGCCGTGCTGAAAGAAGAACGAGCAAACGAGTTATCCCCAAAAATATGATTATCCCGGGAGTAAATTGACCTGCCAGTCCACCTGGCAGCCAGACATCATGTTTCGACAGCTGCAATCCTGTACCAGCTCCCCCTCGAGACGTCCATATTTATAGGCGTCGTAATGCGACGATAAGTACATTTTCATGAATGTACTTTCTATTTCCGTACAAACTGCTCTGCGCCATGTGTTGGCTGTTATTTTAGGACGCAGAACCTTGCCTGCCCAAAATATTCTAATGGAGAACGCCCGACTCCCTAAGCCAGTGATCCCATTTGTTAGGTCTCTGCTGGAATGTGTGAAAATATCTCTTCTTATCCGTATTGCTTTTTTACCAACAAGTGTTCTAACGTGGCCGAATGGCGGCCATTGAAATGCTTCTTGTAAAATATATGTAATCCTGCCGTAATCCCGCACGATGAGTAGTAACTTGTAACTGGAAAACTGGACTGGTCATAGCCAGGGCTCTTTTACGATGGTTGCTTGATATTCCAGGGTTGGTATTCCGGTTCCGGCACACACGTCCCTCCCTGAAATATGCATGTCCACTTCATTCGAAATGGGATGACATTGATTGGAAACTGTTTCAACCCGGATAGACGAAATACGGTACCACACGCAGAGAGAGAGAGAGAGAGAGAGACCCTCCCTGGTCATGATTGGGTTTCGGACGACTCATTTCGGTCATTCCGCCGTTAGAATGTATTGGAAATTGCAATGAATCTTACCAGTGGTGGTACGTACGGATGGGAAGCAAACAACGGCAGCTCTTACCCACGAACGATCGAAGTCCGTACGCCATATGAACAGCTCGATTTCCATACTGATTGTTTGCTGGAGGTTTCCTGAATTCCAAATGTTTGTTGGATCGAAAAACAAGGTTACATTACTTGACTGATATTGGCACATCAAAAGTAAATCACAATAAAACAAAAACCACGATAGAGATGCAATGTAAATTTATATTTTTTATGTTTAAAGGCACGTTGGTAACTGGCTTAAAGCATTGATTTGCAGGAAAGAATAATTTTTGGCAACGTATAACGTTTGACATTAAATAGAATCCATTCCAATCACGTTCTCAGCAACGGAAAAAATAAATCCAATTAAGTTAATAGTTCCACTACTTGAACATTCCCCCCGAAACTTATTTTCCTTTATTGCAGTTTAAACAACCATGCGCCTCCATCCGCCGTTCAATGGGACAAAACACTAAAAACAATTTCAATATAAACTTTCTGTTCACAGCGTGAAACATACAACAACAACAAAATCCAAACCACCCTTTTCAACCTTTTTATCACTGACCAGTGACTATTGTGTGGCGCTACAGTGTTCCATTGCACTAAGCGTTTCCAGCGCGCTTTACAGCGTAAACAATCAGGTCCCTGCTGCCCACCAACCAGTACCACATTCCCCCCCCCCCTTCGCCGAACGACACGTTTGCGATGCAAATTGAAAACTATCCAGCCACCAGCTTCCTCTATCCACGTCGATGCGCAAAGAGATTTGAAAAGTTGCGCCCCTCCCCATGAGCAATGGGAACTGGGAAAATTGGCGTTTTCTTTTCGCTTCTAAGCACGAGCAGCGAGCGCGAGCTTTTCTGTTGCTCCTACGCTGCTACCATTCCGGGCCATTCCCGTCAGTGCACTGCAGTTTGTTGCAATTGTAGCTGCAAATGACGAAGCTCTTCTTCAGACGGTCACGGTCCGAGACGGTCTCCCGATTGTGGGGAAAAGGGTGTAGAAGAGCACAATGCAAAAGCAGAAGAGCACACAAATCGGAGATTATTCCTTTTGCTTGCAAGGACACAAACCCTCCAAACCCGACCATTCAGCTGGCAATGGCGGTGTTGGGCTATCATTTCTTCCATCGCGTCAAAACCAGCTCGCGCCGCCACCTCAGTGAAACAATGCCATGAATGGGTGGGTTTGCGGGTTGAGAGGGAGAAGAGTTAGTTTTTGTACGAACTGCATAAAACACGGCCACTGTATCAACGGTGCCATATCTCTGTTAGCCGTACCGAATGAAGCGAACGGAACGGAAACCAGCGTGAAGCTTCCGCTCTCTCTCTCGGCGCCCATCGCACAAAGTAGAGCAACATGGTGCGGCTGCTGCTGCTACCCTCGCGCGCTGTTGGCTTCCGGCACGGCGACGATTTGAGACAATCTGTTCCAAAGATCGTCCCGTCGTAAATTGCATGCTTTTACGAGTGACTCTATTCCGTCGTCGGGCGTTGGGAAAACACTGGACAACCCAGCGTGGGCAGTGCAGTGCGGTGTAAAATAGAGCGATAGTATCACAGGTTCGCTTCTTATGAGAGTGTGTGTGTGTGTGTGTGTGTCCCAAGCAATCAGGCGTATCGGGGAAATGGGAAAAAATTGATAGGAAATTAAGTTTATCCCAATCAATGCATGTTGAGCTCGTTGAGAGGGAACGAAACAAACCGTTGAAGAAAGGAGAAGCAATCGAGAACGATAACCGAACACACAGACGAGGTGAGCGGGTAAGTTTATCATTGCACGTTGCCGTGCACACGCGTGTCGTGTGCTAGGGTGATAAGCTTTAACTTCTTTAAACAGCAGTTGCTGTTTTTATTCGTTGCTAATGGACAAGCAGTTCGAGTGGATGGTAACGTACCATTCCCTCAAGCTAATTGCAACTATTAACATTCATCAGAGGCTCCATTATCATTACAATTACCGTGCACATATACACATGCACACACCCATTTTCCACCGTGTTTTTGCCACCGCTCGTTTCGGTGAAGGTGTTTTGCTGGACGCGAAGCAACAGTAATAACCGGCTAGCGTGCGGATTTCCTATCGCTTGTCGTCAACGTAATGCCGACACGTGTGCACAACGTGATGGTGCTGCAACGGAATAACTGTTCCCGTTTTTTTTTATATTAGAAGTTTTTGTTTCAAGCTGAAGAAAGGAGAAAAACAATCGAAACGTGTTTCACTCGCTTAAATCAGCGGAATAAATGTATATAGCAACTTCGCACTCGAACTTTTATACTTTACGCGGTTAAGATTATAGTTTAAATTTTTATCCATTCTCACACCAATGCGATTTTAATTTGTGTAGTCTCTGTTTTTTTTAAACGATTAAGTTCTTTCGAAAGTTAGTGTTAGACCTCGTTTACGCTCCTTCAACCCATTGCCGACTGTTGAAAACGATGACCCTGACGGACTACTGGATACTTGCAACAGTTTCATTCAGTTGAGCTTAGAGCAACTGTATTGGATCAAGAAGGTTGTTGATGGAAAGCCCCGGTAGTGGTAAAATTTGGTTTCAAGAACCATTTTTCCCTTTAAAAAGGTATAAGCATTTTACGGTAATAATTTTACGAGAGTAATTATTCGAAACCCTTATAATCAAGTCGGTAAAACAATTTCAACCCATTTCCGTAAAATGACGAGTCAACTTTCTCCTGTACGCTATTTAAGAATAAATTTAACCTTGAATAAGCCCCCATTTCCTCTCATTCAAATACCTGACGTGGGACAAATGTTACTACTGTAACGCTAATAGTTATACAAACTACAGTACGAAGCACCAGCAGTACGTGTCCTCACTGTTTCATTCCATCCCCGTTCCCTTCATTTCGTTCTCACTAACTGTGAGGGAAATTGTTTAAAATGAAAATTGCAAAGCATTTCGCAATTTAAAAGCAGCATTTTCTTTTGTGCAGCATTACGGATTAGGGCATTCTTTATTTTTCCCTCCATACCACCGGCTTCAAACCCCTTCGTAACCACTTACCGTAATGTATGATAATCGTGGCCACGCACCAGGCAAACGAAGGAACTGAGCAGGATTAAACGGTTACACCCTTTTTCTTTCCTTCGCAGGTTTGGTGGTTCGGGACGTTGTAGCACGTGGCGTTTTGGTGGATTTTCGCATACGTTTTGTTTTCTTGGTACGATTCGCGTCCTTCATGATTCGACCCTTTTTAGACTTTTTCGTCCTACGCCTGCGAGGACGGGTGGTAGTCGTTGTTGTGGTGGTGGTGGTGGTTGTCGTTGTGGTAGTAGATCGAGTCCTCCTCACACGCCGCCTGGTACGGGATGGTACACTAGCTGCGGTGGTGCTAGTAGTTAAATCTTCCGAGCCTTGCATTAGTCCAACGGCGCTATTTTCGGAAACAACTGGCAATGGTCTAATGATCGTAGTGTCCACGGTACTAAGCGTTGCATCACAAGTACTGCAGTTGATTGGTTTAACCTCTACGACGGGTGGTGAATCACTCAACGCAACCTCAGTGTTTGGCACGAACACAGGCAGTATGGTAACATTGCTGAACATTGGTTGAGTCGTTGCTGGAAAAGGGAAGAACAAGGGAATTAGAATGAATCGTCTCCTGTAAGCATTCCGAAACTCAAAAAAACGCATGATATTACCCTCGATCATACCCAGCTCGAGGTCTGTGTACTCCGGATAGCTCACATTCGTTAGCCAAGACAAGTCGCTGTACTCGTAGTCCATCTGATTGAAATCGTCCAGCTGATAGTCGACCGGCGTAGTGCAGTTGGTACACTCTTCCTCTCCTACTGGCATCCCTCCAGCACTGTAGGCGATCTGGAATTGAACGAAAAAGCACTGTGCAAACACTTCTTATTGATTCTTCAGTTTGCTTACCCCTCCAGACTTTACTATAAATCCCGTTCCAGTTCGAACCTGAAATCGAATTTAAAACGAATTTAGAAGGTGCTACATAACTGTTATTCTTTTCTTTTGCGCACCCGCGTTGGGCCCGTTCGTCTTGTAGTGGTCTGGAAAGGAAATGAATGAAATTATTTACTAAATCAACCATAATTAGTGCTTCCATCGCGTTACTACCTGCACACGCAGCGGAGCCGAAGGTTGAGCTGTCTGCAAAATGGATATAAATTCACCAACAAAATGTGAAAGTTTGCGTCAAAAGAGCTCCATGAGTTTCCGTAAGCTAGCTACTTACCGCAGCTCCTATTTTCTCATAATCGACAATCACTAAACGATGTGCTCGCTGAGGAAGAGGGCAAAACAATGGAAAATGAAACAGCTCAAGCAAGCAGACATACGGTATCATACCTTCGCCGGTGCTGGAGTAGTTTGTCCGATGGTTCCACGTGGCTTAAAACAACATCAAAAACAAAGACAAAAAACTCATTATTTTTCTCGCATACAGAAAGTTCCTTTAGCATACCTGCAACAACAGACAGATTGCTCCAATTTGTAACGTCCATATCCATGCTTTTGGTCGGCTCATGATGATGCTCGAGCGGAAACGCTTCTAAACCGCATGTTACCCTTCGTGCGTACTTTTATGCGTTCAGTGTGACAAAGAAACGTCCATTATAAAGCGCTTTAATTTTGACCGTTAAATTTCTATTATCAGCCTTGATGACAGCGTACTGTCTGCTACTAATATTGAGCGTTTGCTAACGAACAGACGAAAAATATGGCCACGTAATGGTTTTCTCACTGGACAATACACAACAGCCTCATCAAATTGGTTCGTTTTAGCAACTTTATTATTTGCCATCCAAACGGGACGCACACGCACAAACACACCTACACACACACATACACATATATATTACGATCACGATTCTCAATCGGTGATCGATCGTCTCCTTTTCTTTTTGGTTAGAAACAAGCATTTAAGCGTATCTTAAATGGGTTCGATTGGGTCCGCCGGCTGCGCGCAACCGTCCTTTTTCGCAACACGCGCATAATGTCGTTATAAATAAAAACATCTCTCTTAGCTTACTTAACTACTGCCCCATAGGTTCTGACCATGCTGAACTAAACGAACTGAAATTGGAAGGTGCGATCGCTTGCAACATCCCGCCTACAAAACAATCGACTAAATTCGTAAAATGCAAATCGATACTGCTATCGGAACTACTACTGTTACTGCTGCTAGTGCTGCTCCTATGCTTAAGTAAAACGTTCGTCCCCTCCGCCCCGTTACTCTAAACGTTGATGCGCGGTTTGCTACCGGAAATGCCAGCTTGTGCGTTCTGCAGGTGCCGCTGCTTGATTGCCTTTAGCCGCTGATTACAGTACACCCGCAGGAAGATGGCCAAAAACACGATCAGCACACCGACCACACCGAGGAACGAGATGCGGTGCTGGTAGATCAGGCAGGACAGCAGAATGGCAAACGCTTGCCGGAGCGTCATGATGATCGTAAACACCACCGCTCCAAACGTAGCGATTGTGTAGAAGATAAACAGCTGCCCGATCGCGGACGAAATCGACAGGACGACGCAATCGATCACAAACTTCGGATGATCGACGGCAAACACGAGCGAGCTGTAAAAGCCGCCCTGCATCGCGAGCGACGCGCCGGTGAACAGCGTGCTGAACAGATTCACCCCGCACATCATCTGTATCGAGGACATGGAGTATGATTTGAACAGCTCGCCCTGCCAGTTCGAAGTGAAGCTGTCGAAGATCATGTAGAATGTCAGTAGAAGCACACCGGTCAGCGTCGTCATGGCGGTCGATTTTGACTCGTCCGTCGAGCCAGTCAGGAAGAAGATCATACCGACAGAGATCATGACCGCCGTCAGATACTCGTAGAACTCGTACTTGTTGCGCGAAATTATCTTCCCCATGATCATGACCGGGATGATTTTGCACGATTTCGCCAGCACCTGGGTGGGGAAGTTGACAAACTTGAGCGCCTCGTACTGGAACCAAGCGCTCATGATGTTAGAAAACGACGCAAACGAGTACTTGTACAGCGGGGCCCGGTGGCGGAACTGACGCTTTGCCACGAGATAGACGGCGGTGATCATGAACCCAAGTACGCGGTTCGAGAACACCAGAAACTGGGAGTCTTTAAAGTGTGATTTGCGCTTCTCCGGCCCCTCGTACTCTTGGGTCATAATTTTCTCCTGCAGTACGCCCCAGGTAAGGTAGGAACCCATCAGCCCCACGAGACAGTAACAAAGGAGAGCGCATTCCTGGGCGGTGGTACGTTTGCTTGTTGCTCCCTTTCCACCACCGGACGGACCATCTAAAGGGCGATCCAAACTGTCCGAGCCCGAGCCGGAAAAGCAAAACTTAACCAGCGCGGAAAGATGGGACCGCTCGGAGCGATCAATGTACTTAGTACGCTTGGCATACTTGTAGATCAGCACACCAGGCACGAAGATACACAGATAGCCGAACAGGTTCACCAGCAGCCGCAGAAGCCAAGAGTATTCTTTCGATTTCTGATCGATGAGTTGGCTGAGGGACAGTTCGGGCTTTGGTGGAGCGCCTTCGGCCGGCGGGACGATAAGGTCCGGTGGTCCATCAGAGAGTGTTTCGTGCAAAATTTGTGATACCAATCGGACGATGGTAATCGTTACGATGACGATGAACCTGAAAGATGGAGATGGAGAATTTAAGGTAATTCGATGGTTTTCCAAGGGCACTAGGAATGCCACCCGTGGCACTTACAGAATGATGATGTCCGGCACGTAGTTCCTCATGGTTGCTCGCTCTCGGAATGAAGGACGGCACGACTGGCACACTCACAGTAGCATCGATTGTCTTTGGGAGCCACGAGAACACAACAATGCGTTCGTTTGTTCGCTTTTATAAACACTTGGCGCGTGTTTCCTCTTTCGGGATGTTGGGTTTTTTTGCGGGAAATATCTGCTAAAACCAAACGAACTTCACAACGATGAACTGCAAGCAACGGGCGCTGCTTTCAGGAAAGGAAATTCCCTCGTCACATAATTCTTTTCAGGTGGTTTGTGCACTTTTCTGCACAGAGATTGCGAAACGAAAACAGCCAACGGGGCTTGCGTGCGTGAAACAAAACACCACCAGTACTGTGACAGCTCTAAACAGCTGTTGTTTGACAATTGGGCTTGAACTGACAGTTCACGCTGGGACTATTTATGTTTACTTCGCGCAAAGGCAGCAATTGCGCTGGAAAACAACAATATCTCACCATCCTGTAGGCGCATCGACGGCATGTCCGTGTAGAGCAGAATATGCGCTACGTAATTTCTGGTACGCTGCGGAGAACGTGTCTTCCAGTAGGGTTTCTTTCGGCGCTCAGAACATCGTCGGTAGGATGTTGGCGCTTTTATTGTGATAAACCGTCCGGCAAGACGAAAACAACGTCCGCTGCAACAACCAGCAATGAACAGGAAGTGCGTGTTCGCTTTGCACCCAGCCCAACAGGTATGCTCAAAGAGCTGCAAAAATATTTATCTATTAACACGTGTCCTCCTTCTATACAGGATACATGCATCTTGGAGGGCTTCGGACAGCGCTGTACAACTATCTGTACGCCAAAGCGCACGGTGGAAAGTTTGTGCTGCGCATTGAAGACACCGATCGCGAACGGTTTGTAGAAGGGGCGGCAGAGAAGATGTACGCCGATCTAAAGTGGGCCGGTATTGAACCAGATGAGGACCCTTACAAGGGAGGACCCAACGGTCCGTACACCCAGAGCCAACGATACGAAATCTACAAACGGGAGGTGAAAAAGCTCATGGAAGATGGCCGAGCGTACTATTGCTTCTGCACCGAGCGTCGGTTGGAGCTGCTGCGCAAGGAGGCGCTCCGGTTGCGACAGGTACCGAAGTACGACAACAAATGTCGTCATCTAACGCCCGGCCAGATTGCGGAACGGTTAGCGAAGAACGACAAGTTTTGCATTCGCTTCAAGCTCGACTCGAAAGGGGACGAATTTAACGATCTGATCTACGGCAAGATAGTGTACTTTATAGCACAGCAGGAAGGCGATCCAGTCATCATCAAATCGGACGGCTACCCGACCTACCACTTTGCCAACGTGGTGGACGATCACTACATGCGCATCACGCACGTTCTGCGCGGGGTCGAGTGGCAAATTTCGACCCCTAAGCACATACAGCTGTTTCATGCGTTCGGTTGGCGACCGCCCCAGTACGCACATCTTCCCCTCATCATGAATCCTAATGGGTCGAAGCTAAGCAAGCGGCAGGGTGACGTACAGCTGGAACACTATCGCAACAATGGCGTGTTTCCGCAGGCACTGCTTAACTACGTCACGCAGAGTGGCGGTGGGTTCGGCCGGGAGCTACTCGACATTGAGGCGCCGCAGATGACCGATCTGATACAGCAGTTTGAGCTGAAGAAAATCAATGCCAACTCGAGCCGATTGAATCCGGAGCTGCTGAAGCATTTCAATCGGGCAGAAATAAGGTACAAGCTGCAGACCGACCCGGCAGCGGCCGAACGCATTGTCCTCGAGGTGACGGAGATGGTCCGGAAAGAGTTTTCGAAGGACGTGAAAAATCTGCAGCTCAATCCGGAGCATGTAAGGGATGTGCTGAACTGGTCGCTGCCACGGATAGATTCGTTACAGGATCTAGTTAAGAGTAAGCTTTCCTTCCTTTGGGTGCTGCCCAAACCTACCAAGGAGAAAATCATCGATTCGGGTAAGTATGCCCAACGTAGGCAGGAAGCGCCATCTTCTTACCTTTCTCTCTCACCCGCTTACAAACAGACATTCTAGCAGTGCTGGCAAAAAACCTCGCAACCGAAGCGGAAGTGCCGGAGTTTAACAAATCTGAGCTGAGCCGGTTTATAAAAGCGTTTGCCGAACGAAACCATCTTGCATTTGAGAAGCTGATGAAAGCGCTCCGATCTGGACTGAGCGGACTGCAGGAAGGTCCGTCCGTGCCGGAGATGATGGAAATACTGGGTCGCGAGAAGACGGTCGAACGGATCGAACTTGCTGCCGGGAGACAGAAATAATCGATCGAGAACAATTTCATAATCCACTAGTTTGTTTTTATTGGCGGTTTAAGGGGTTCATTCAATAGCTGCGTCAAACTGCCATCTGCTCTTGGGTTGTAGTTGATCGTTAATAAATGTATAATACGCACCACGCCTCAAGCACGACTGCGATCGTGTGGTTGTCTGTGGCACCGCCATGTAAATTGAAGAAATTAGACATTCAAACCAAATGTTTGCACAAAATATAGAGCTAATATTAGTGTTGAAAGATAATGTGATTATGTCTAGATCTGTAATTCAATTTTATGAACATCTTCCGACATCTCGCACCTGATTCCTACCTCTCCTACATTCGTTCGTTCGTTCGTTTCCCTATTCCACTTTCCATGCCTGGTCCATATCACAATTAATGAATAGAAAAACTTATTCCTGTCTTAAATTTCTACTGGGTAAGGGTAGTTCAAGAGTGAGTAATATAGCTGAAGGGAGTAGTGTAGCACACATTGACTAAATTTGCTTTAAAATTCGCGATCGGTAAGTACCATCGGGGCTACCAGAGTCCATCCGTACAGGGCCACGCACATCCAGCTGGAAACCACCTTTACCCACATCGACGCCGCATTCGCGTTCAGTGTATCAAGCGAAGAGTTTGGCCTAAAAAGATGCAAAAGATTCATTACATAGTCATCGCGCCATCCAACTACGTGGTATTTTTATATCTTGTAAAATAAAAATGGCCTGTCAAGACCTAGGAGTTCGTCCTAGAAAAGATTGATACTTACTGGTACCAGTTGGTAAGCGTCATCATCACGTACAACGTAGCCGTTATGAAGACAATGTGGAAGAGGGACCAGTTGTATGCGACTGCATCCTCCTCGTTGTCACGCACCTCATTGCCATGGCGGCCGCCAGCATTCGAACCATCGTCACTAGCTGTAAGATCTTGCTCGATTAGATTGAATTGCAGCGCAAAATATTAAACCAAAGAGGGTGAAATACACATCGACAGCGCACGTGCGGTTGGTAGTGCAAAACAAAGATCCACCAAAGGCGCATAAAAGATACAAGAGTTAGAAAGGAGAGAGTTAGTTGGTTCCTTGCTACAAAACTGAAGGTTAGAGGTGCGGATAAAAAAAGCAAATTTTAGCATGCCAAAACATTCTTACCTTGATTTTCCAGGTCGGGAAGTCGGGACACGTTGCTGGCCGAACGCAGGGACGAGTAAAGAATGCACAGCAACCAAATAATCAGCCCGACAATGCTCGTCTTGTCGAAGTGTACCTTGTTGGACTTCTCCCCGATGATGCCCAGGAAACCCGGATTACACTCCGCATCCGGATTGTTCGCAACGGCCGACCAGGTTAGATAGATCGTGTACAGCGTTACCATCGCGCTTTGCAGCAGACCCGACTTGGGCTGGTACTCCTGTACGCGGGGCAAAATCGACATAATGCTCACGCCGATGCACAGCAGCATGTTGAACGTGATGAAGAACTTGTTCAGGGAACAATCGTTCGACTCGGTAAAGTACACGTACAGCAGCACAATGCCGGTCAGCGACAGTGCGTACTGTATTCCGGTTGCGCAGCACAGTGCCGCAAACCAGCCACGCGATTCTTCCTCCTCGTAGTTGCTCACCCAAGCTTCCGCCCAGTTGTGCGCAAAATCAATGATGTACACTAGCTGCACCAAAATAAAGGCAAACCCACCGATCAACCCGACCCACATCCAGGCCGGCCCGAACCCGTTCTCCGGGATGAAAAAGGCACCGATTGCGATGCAAATCACAATCATAAACTTGATGCCCCAGAATCCATTCTGCAGTGCAGCCCGAGGATCCTTGGACGAGCGCACCCCGATCATCATCAGCGCCCAGAGGAAGAAAAAGCAAACCAGCGCAAAACAGATGCGATACACGGCCAGATATCCCACGGCCGAGCTACAGTCGATGGTTTCACCGCCCGGTATGAAATTCGAAGCGGATGAGGTTGAGTTCGCACAGAATGGAACCTTTTGCAGGAAGTCCTGTAGCCCGGGTGCTAACATGATGGCCCCCACGATCGCTCCGAGTACCAACATCAGGGCGTACATGAAGCGGGTCGCGGTCGAGTTGGACTTGAGCGACGATGGGCACAGGGAGCAGCACAGCGAGCAGGCTGTTCCCGTGCAGCAGCAGGCCAGCTAGAAGAAGGAGGAGAATAAAAACAAACATAAGATTACGATGTGGATCAGAAGACAAAAAACCATTTCACACAGTAACCGAACGGCTGAGTCATCTCGCTCACGAAGTATGCTCCAGATAGGCTAATCAAATTATGGAAAAAATAACATGCAAGCTACAAATTTTGTCGAAAGCTGTTTTTTGCTTTCTTTCTCGTGATTGGCCTTGGTAAGTGACTCCACCGTACGAATAATCGATATGGAAGCGTCCGAGTGCAGGATTTTTTATACTTACGTTGGCCGCTGAAACCAGTCCCAAAACGGCTCCCATTGTATGTGCTTAACCTGATCAGCTTTCCTTTTTCAATGACGCTAGTACTGCAGGATAAATTTGCCCAAAATACTTTTATTACGACTCTTTTTCTCGCAGCACGAACAAACAATCTCCCTTCCTTGTAGGATTCACTTTTTCAATAACAAAGGAAAGTGACATTTGGTAGGTCGCGGCTACACCACGTGAGTGTTTTTCAAAATACAGTCGGGAGAAAAAGAAAGGAAAAGAAAAACTTCTTCACAACAGCCATTTCAAGCATTTAAGAACAAATAGAGGCATAATATTACAATAAACAATTTGTTTAAATGTACTAAAAGATTAAATAGAAAAAAGAAAGAGGATTTACTTTCGATATTTTCACCACATGCTACTCACCACGCTGGCACACTGACAGCTCGGCCTGGAACTATCATCTAGTTGACAAGTACAGACTGCCTTTTTGCTCTCACGGCTCGAATTAAAAAAATAAAGTGCTCTGCCAACTTTTGGCTCGCAGTCTGCACCGCCAAATCCGTAGTAGCATTGTCTTTTCGTTGCTAGAACGAGTCAGCCCATCCGGTTCCTTTCGAAGGCTCAACCATGACTCGGTAAGTGCGGACTCACGGGTCACCGACCATCCGGTGCACGATCGGAGCAAACCGCTCCATCGCATCTAACCTCAATGTCTGTGTGTGTGTGTGCTTGCGTGTATGTATCACTCAGTGGGGTTCTGATTCTAATTCTCGCTCCCCATCCCCGCAGGCTAACGCGTGAAACTCCGGCCCGGGCCAACATCGAACTGGGCGACGTAACGCACCACAACCTTAAGCAGTTGAAAAAGATCAACACGGTCGTATTGCCGGTATCGTACAATGATAAATTCTACTTGGACGTGCTGGAATCGGGTGAACTGGCCAAGCTCGCCTACTACAACGATGTGGTGGTCGGTGCCGTCTGCTCCCGCATCGATACATCGGAAAACATGCGCCGGCTGTACATTATGACGCTCGGGTGCCTCTCTCCCTACCGGAGGCTCGGCATCGGCACGGTCATGGTGCAGCACATCCTGAACTGCGTCGAGCGGGACGGCAACTTTGACAGCATATTCCTGCACGTGAAGGTAGATAACAAGGGTGCGATCGAATTTTATAAGCGGTTCGGCTTCGAGATTGTGGAAACGAAGCAACACTACTACAAACGGATCGAACCGGCGGATGCACACGTCCTGCAGAAGACGCTAACGAAAAAGGCTGCCGTGGCGGCGGCCGCAGCGAATAGTAATCCCTCGCAACACCACAGTACGGAAGCGGATGAACACCACCGGGTGGCAAATGGTGACAGTCACGAGGCGGGCGGACCGGTGGCACCACAGGTCCCAGGCGCCAACGTGAATCATTCGAGCATCCAAAATTCGACCACCCAACAAACACCGCAACTCACGGAGAAGAACCGATAAACCACCCCCCGGCTGGAGGCTGGAGGCACACGAGTGCGAGTGTAAAGAGCTCGTTTGCCGGTTACCATTGGCAACGCTCGCACAAGTTTCCCTCTCACGCTGGTTGACGATGAGAGTGATGGGCACGACGCTTTTCTGTACGGAAGTTCGTTCTACATTTGTTGTGAATTGTACATGCTTTATATATGTTCTTTACTTTTGCCGCCTTCCCCTACGTCAACGTACGACCAACGACCGTGAAACATCCTTCCATCTCCTTCAGCTGCTCGTCACAAAATCTACCGTGTTGTTTAATCTATTCTTGTGTTTGAGTGCACTTCCTTGCGGCTCCCAAATCCCTCATTGAACGTGTTTGTTGAGGGAGAAAGTTTTGGCCCGTGACCGGTGGATGGGAAATCTGTGTTCTGTGAGCGATTTGTTCTGTGTTCCTGTTGTAGTTGTACTCATCCATAGTTAAGCGAAATAAGAATGTACGAATGCGCGCCCGAATCACCTACCACACGAAAAAAAAAACAAACAAACACATACATTTAAACACGCAGTGAACAAAAACGTCTAAAAGAATAACTTAGGACGAATAAAGTTTATCACTACCTAACGTAACGGACCAGTTTCCGTCCCTTCTTTATGCCACCGCCTGTCTGTTTATCATCGCACAACAAAGAAACAAGGAACTGTTGTTACTACAATCAAACGAACCCAAAATAGCAGCACCCCATCGATTGCATTTTGCGCAATCGATTTTATTCTTAGTTGTTGGGTGACCAACACGGAATATCCCTTTATCGATACTACACCCAAACACGTGTTCTGTTGATGCACACACACACTCACACAAAAGAAAAGCCCGATTTTGCCAGTTGAGAAAATACATCATCATATATATATATATATTTCGCACAAAATGTAGGTACGTTCCGTTGTCCCTTTTACAATCCGTTTTTCAAAACGTGTTTTTGTTCCTTTAACAATTGAGACTAATCCGAGAGGGAGAGTATTCTTTTTTTTTTCTTCACCCTCATTTAGTATATTAAAAAGGGAAAATATCGTTACAATACTTATATGTTGACAAGAAAAAAAAAACGTTACTTAGAGAGTAAAAGTGATTAGTAAAGTACACATTCACATGCTAGGTAAACCTTTCCGCACAAAAATATCATCTTATAGTATTTGCGACCATGAGCCTTGTCTGTCAGAGTAGATTTCGTACACGTAGTTACTTTAAATATACTTATTTTACCACTTTGCTTTGAATGGGTACGTACGAGAAAATAGTGATTGTTAAGTGTGATTTTCACTTCATATATACGCAAAAGGTACGGGAAAACAGTCTTTTCTAAATGAGAGAACCTAGTACGGATGATTGTAACATCGGAAATGTGATTGATTCGTCCTCGGAACGGTATGCATGCAGCTGTGGATGGATATGATGGATTGGCTTGCCCTCTGTTCGCCTATTGCTTTCCCAATTTCACATTCGCTTCCTGTTCGCTTCCTACAAACAATGGTCATAATTTCAATGCTTTTAATCGGATTTAGTAACATGGTAACAACAAGATTAACGGGTGAATTTTCACACTACCTTCAGAAGGGTGTGATGCATGCTAACGGGTTTTCTTTTCGTGTTGCTTACTGACTATCCCTAACACGCTAACTTGCATCTGTGGGCTATCGGGACCGTGAGCTTTCCTCCGTCTATTCAGTACTATGCACTAGCCACAGAGAAATTCGTTTACTGCTGGTTTGTTCGCTTTGCTCTACATGCGGAGTATTACAGTGTTGCAAGGGAGAAACTGAACAGAGATTCTAATGTGCTGAACGATACGAATCAAAGTAACAATTTGGAAAAGTAGTTTGCTAACCCAATCACAATTTACTCTTGACTTATAAAACTACTCCAGCACCGTGGTGTCGGTGGATTTTTCACTCCTTTTCTTTCCTTCTCTAGCTTACAATCAGTACATTAATCATGTTAATTTGAATATCGGTAACGCGTACAGTAAGTAGCAAATAGATGCACATAATATATCCATTTCTTAAGCACGAAAAGACAAGGCAGATAATAAATTACACTCTTTCTCCTTTTATCAACATCCGATCGAAGCGCGCGGAAACGCAGCTTCCCAGCGTATCGTGTTGTTTTATGGTGTGCTGATTGCAAAAAGGTGCATATCAATCAATAATATAAAGCGGCATCGCACTTAAACACAATGCACGGGAAGGAGGAGAATGTTGCATCAAAGGCCAATTGGTTTTGCTTTTAGTTTTGTCTATACTGCTGCTTCTGCTGCTGCAGACAAAGCGGGACGTTTGACGACAATGCTATTGCAGGCGCGGTATTTTAGTTGCATTATATGCACGCTTTCTGTGGGTCCACTCGTTTCCTGGTTCCGAGCTCGAACGCTCTGGACAACACCTTTGGGGTTAGGTAACTCACCTGTGGTATTTTAGTAAGCCTCTTCTTGACCTTAAATGAAAGCCTCTTGTTTGTTACAGTTTTTTTCTTTTTGGTTCCAAATTTTGGGACTGAGCAGAGCAACATTATCAGTCAGTGTCAGTGTAGCTGCGGCACTCTAGAGCTAGAACAATTGTTCCAGCGAGTTGGCCAGTCAGCTTTACCAGCATTTTCGCTAACAGCAGCCCTGCTTTGTGCCCGGGTCGTCCAGTGTGGTCGGTATTTCCAGCAGCTCGGCAATACGCTTCACGCACAACTTCGAACCTTCGTGCGCCTCTTTGGAGATCTGAAAAGGCAGTTTATTTTTATATCTCATTTAAAGTCACGCAACATGCCGACTTACGGTGGCAAAGTTCAGGAATCCGTGCGGCAACCCGGGCAGAATGTCAAGTGAAACGGATCGATTTAAGCTCTTCAGTCTTTTAGCAAACATCACACAGTCGTCCAGACACGGATCGAGTACAACGGTCTACAAATGAAGGCAAATCAGCATTTAGCAATCAGTTTTACCGTCAATAATTGATTTCAATCTATGTAGGCACACATACCAGAATCTTTGTCGGTGGAAATTGACTCAACACCTCATCGGAAGCCCAGTACGGTGAGAGATGGGAATCCTTCGGCACGTGGAAGATGAACTCATCGGACGGGCTGCGGGCAATGAGGGCATCCAGGTTAGTCTGCAGCTCGTTCTGGGAACCGTTGGCTGCGATCGGCTTCGAAGCAGTAATGCTGGTCAGCGTGTTTGATACCTTGCTCACAAAGTTGCTAGCTGCCGTGGTGACGCTGTAAGAACAATTGTGATTAGCTATTGGTCTTCAATTGTCGAAGCTGTTTTCGCGCTGTACCGTTCCTGTAGATTCTGTACGCTAATTGCCTCCCGGCCAATATCCAGCACGATGTTTTCTTCCGACTGGGAACGAGATACGGGGCGAAGGATCGGTTCCAGCTCACCGGCAGCATTGGTAGTGGTATCGAGGACGTAGCTAAAAAGAGAAGCGTTTGGAATTAGTTTCATTGACGCTAAACTCCTTGTCCTCATCACATCCCAACTAACCTATTGATAAAATCCGCGACGTTCTGGTTCGTGTTTTGCTCCGAGCTGAAGTCGCTTGGCATATCCATATCCAAATCGTCCACCACGGTCACGTTGCTTCGCTCCGTGTTTAAATTGACCTGCTGCAGCGTGATCGGCTGTGAGTCTTCCTCCAACGACGTGATAGTGTTGCTCTCGTCCGGGCTGATTATGTCGATTGTATTGCCAAGGGATTGGCTTTGCAGTGCCAGCGTATCGCTGGCCGTGTCGCTTACCGGGCTAATATGCTGATTCTGAAGCTGCAATGGAGTGTAAAGTTGGCGCGGAAGAAGCTTCGTTAGTCTTCTGAGGCAAAAAAGTAATGGCACAAGATAACGCGTTGATTATGAAATCATACGGTGTTGCTCTGGAAGCGCCATAGCATCGTGCAGATGTAACCGAAATGGTGTTACATCACTTAGAGCGTTGTTTGGAGTTTTATTGATTTCTTCCGAAGGTTGGGGCCTCCAAAAATAGCAACCAAATTACTGTTTCTTATGTACGCATCCGGTACGCTGAACGACACTTAACTACTGTGTAATGTTTTGACTCAGCGGCACCTGTTTTGGTTGGTACTATTCGGAATGATTCAACGCCTATCATGTACGGAACTTTGCACTGATTAAAAGCATCGTACGTATCAGAGACTACCAGGTCAAAGCATCAGGAAGAATTCATACTGATTAGTACAGAAACAACTCATTTTTGTACTATGTTGCTCAGTAAAGCGGACCTTAGGGTCACCAAAACAAGAATTCTTCTTAGGGTGAGGTGCACAATCAACTAAAATGTGCCATTAAGGCAATTACCTGCACAGTGTTCGCACTGTTGAGCTGTTCCCACATCGAATTATCGTCTCCGGAGTCCGACCGGTCCGGTGTCTTATCCTGCTCCTCCTTCCTTTCGCTCGGTGGCACCATGACGCTCACATTATTATTGCGCATCTGCTGTCCGGCATTCACGATCGCTTGCCGCTGCTCGTGACGCTTCCGGTTTTCCTCTAGCACTTCCAAACTCGGACAAGCGTATGCCTTCAAGCAACGCATCATAAACCCGAACGGTAGCAGCGGATCCATCAGACAGAGCATCCTCGCTGGGCTCGGTACGAAGCTGATCAGCACCGGACAGTACGCAAGAAAGATACCGTCCGGCCGGCGAATCCCCAGCTCAATTGCTCTCATTGCACAGCCCAGATTAAGATTGGCCCCGGCAGAATCACCAGCCAGTATAATCCGCTCGCCCGTCGTACCGAGCAGCTCGCAGTTCCGCAACGCCCAGCAGTACGCGTAAAACACTTCCTCCAGGGCGCGCGGGAATGGTGCTTCCGGTGCTAGGCTGTAGTCGATCGACAGAATCGGCACGTTCAGTGTGACGGCCCATTCGCGCAGGTACGTTTCGTGCGATTTTGAGCTCTGGGCGACAAACCCACCGCCATGACAGTGGAACAGCAGGCCTCGGGATGCCGGATAGATGGTACTACGCTGCGAGTTGCTCCGTTCACCGATCATGCCCTTCCGCTTGACGGCCGATATGAGCCGCGCCTTGATCGGAGCCGCTCCACCGTGACTTTTCGGGATGGGAATGTCCACGAAGATGTCTTCGCTCTTTTGCTGCTCCTGCCGCACCCCATTCACAACAGCGCCCGGGACCACTTTCAGCTGGATCGGTTCCGGCGGAATCGTTATCACCCGGTTCACCTTCACTTTAAAACCGACGAACGATGGCAGCGTGTGCATCATTTCAGACTCGGCCAAAAACCAAAACGCCTTGCAAAAGT
This sequence comes from Anopheles epiroticus, assembly GCA_000349105.1. NCBI lineage: Eukaryota > Metazoa > Arthropoda > Insecta > Diptera > Culicidae > Anopheles > Anopheles epiroticus. Next base: position 580,760 of record KB671576.1, on the reverse strand, counting down.
CCACGTTCGAGTTTTGCGAAATGTTCACAATGCGGCGAGCGCGCAGCTCCGGATCCAGCATGTACTTGGTGCTGGTGTACATCAGGCTGGTCGCCTTCGAGATCCGTCCACCCTCCGAGTAGTAGCCCTCGGAAAACCCGGCCATCCCGATAGAGATGAACTTGAGCAGTGGCTTAATCGAGTCGCAAAACTGAAACCCTAGGCAGCGTCCGTAAAAGCAGTACTGATTGATGATACCGCCGCGGGCGAACAGTTCCTCCACCGAGTGAGACTCGTCCGGGAACAGATCTCCGGACTGACGGGTCCATTCGCGCAACGTTTGCGTGTGCTGCAGACAGGTGCACAGGCTGGCCATCAGATGATTGTACGCTTCCACCTCCTTCACGTACATCGCCTTCCGGAACAGGATCGTGCTGCGGTTTTCCATCACGTACCGCGCCAACTTCAGTGCCGTCTTCACGCAGCACTCCACTACGTACAGAAAGCTGCGAAATCCGTTGCCCGGAACGCTCGGATCGAAATCGTACTCTCCCATGAAGCTTTGCACCGTCCGCACTAGCGGTTTGGCCATCTCGATGTGATCGATCAGCCCGACAAATGCACCGTGCAGCCGCAAACCGGTTTCCGTTTCATCGCTCTCGAAGTAGGCGATGTTGTTACGGCACAGGTCAATCAGGGTGTCGAATAACATCAAGCTCTGTTGCTCCTCGGAAGCGCCCTCCACGGCTACGGCTTCCTGTTGCTGCTGCGGCGGCTGCTGCTCCTGAGGCTGCTCCATTGTGATTATTGTGACGATGCGTGGAGCACGATGGCGATGACGGCGAGCGGCGTAATCTTACCCTACAAACGGCTGGCACACGACTGAAAGCAAACACAATTCCAGCGATGGTCCGCACTGCGGCTTATCATTATCGTGTCGCTCCCGCGGTAAGGGTACTGCTGCTGTGCTAACGCGCCAACCGGGAGGAGGGTCATTCAGTCAGTCACTCCCGTTTGATTACTATTTCGGTCTGTGAACAGGTTCAGTGCGCTATTGGACTTTGCCTACCCGGATGAAGACAATTCCCGACACGTTCGATGAGCGCTACAAACTCGCAAAGTGCACTGACGCACAAACACAAGCAAACTGATATACAGCTTGTAATCGAGCGCTTTGCCTACCGTTGCATCAATGACTACTCGGGTGCACATGCACCTGCACACCTTGCATTCCCTTCCCTCATTAGCGTTGCTCTGACTCTGGGTGGGGAAAACTCGTCACGTTTTCCGCCTCAACGCTCACGAGACACGAAGGATGCAAGAGGCGTTAAGCGCACCTACACACGCACTGGTCACTGCGGTTTTCTTTACGTTACTTTGAAGGATTTTCTTTGCCGTACACCACGATGATCACGGAGCGAATGCACAATGCGCTTGATGCTTCTGATACAATGCAGGGACAACGCATGCACCTACACAAATTCCAAATGCTGTTGTAAATCACAACACGGTTTAGGGTGATTTTATCACCTGCGAGGAGCACTTTTCACAACAGTAACAAAAAAAAAACATAACAGTGGAGCGATGTGACGAGCGCGCAACTTTCGCGCAGTAAATCACGTTCCCAACCAAAGCGCGAAGGATGGTGGAATGCATCCAAAAGTGTTTTCGTTTGCAGTGAGTGATAGCGGGAGAAGTATCAACAATAGCAGCAGCAGCAACATTACGGTAAACAGACAGCTGTCAAACTGAGTGCTTCGAAAGGGCGAGCGAGAAAGCAATATTGTCGAAACAGCTGAGCAGGTTCGAAAATGCCCGAATGCAGCGAATAGGCCTTTCCAATTTAAGTAAACCGTTATGGTTGAATTCTATAACTTACTCTTTTTGGATTCTAATAATGCACTCCTCGAGCCGATTAGCAACCCTTTCCTTTTGGATCGAATCCGTCAATCGACAGCGTACAGGTCTCTTACATTTAACTGAGCCGCAGCGGATGAAATAATAAGAACATTAAATCATTTTATGTGTTTTACTATCAAATGAGACAAGGTAAATATAGAAGATTACAATTCTGATACATTTCTGATATTTTGAGGGGCATTTTACTTCGTTATTATCCCATTGGTTTCGTGATTATCGAAGATTCCATGCCGTTTAAGTCAACACTCGAAATACTGTCCCACGCATGCATAGTTTTTGGTTGAGAGATAGAAAAAATATTTCTTAAATTGTATTTACTCTACTACCCCATCCCCATTATTGATATGTAAAGGATTGCGCAACAGACTTCGTACAATTTCTTTACTTCAAAAAGCTTCAATCTGTGACAGGATCGAGTTAATTTTAATAGTTTAAGAGTATGAGTTTTATCGTCCAGAATCTAAAAATAAATTAACCACAAAATCTAACAACACCAAAAGAACCCCTCAGTTCCCCCCAGTGCCAGTTCGTACTTCGATCCTCTTTGGCGAATGCCGATCACAAACTTAGGAGAACATGCAGCGTGAACGGACGGTACCCCAAAATAAAATCCCCCGAAAGCTTGCAGCTTCAAGCGATTGGTTTATGTCGTGATTTACGGCAATATTATTCGTGATGTTTTTTTTTTAGTTATTTTCGTTGCTTTGTTGTTAAATTGCGAAGCAGGGGACGATAGACACATTCCAAGCACGGCTGAGCAGTGTACTGCTTCTAACAATGTGATCTGTAACTCTCTGTCTCTCTCTCACTCTCTCTTTCACACACGCACACTCTCTCGCACATATACAGGATACGAAAAATAGTACGAACCGTAATACACTCTCGCCTATCTATATTTCACACAATTTGTTTACTATCTCCGTCCTAGTCGCATGTCCGTTCTTGGATCGCGTCCTGCCGACTGAATCCTGGGGCCCACCACCCAAAAGCCGGCATGCGTGCAGCGTGGGGATGGGGTCTTGTGGTGCGCAAAGTTTTCGGGAAGGTTTTCCGGTGTCCTCGAACAATGCCAACTTTGTCATCGATTTTCATCCGTACACGGCAGGCGTGCCAGCTAGGATACACCGACCGCACTGTACCGGGCCGGGTGTGTTTTTCTTTTGCTCAATAAAATGTAGCCTATTGCCTTGATAGTGGCACTCGTACGGTTCGCTCACGTTTTTGGTAAAATTTTAAAGACAGTCCAGCTCCAGCAAGTCTCGTGAAAGTTTGGAATCAGAGGTAGAAAAAATCAATGCAAAACTATCGCCACCGCCCTTCAGACGACGGGGACGGCCTCCAGTTGGCTCCAATTATGATTGAGCTGGCGCCAGGTATTACCGATACCATCGCCCTGTGTGAGCGTTATTTTTGGCACAAAGGCATTGCTGGCCTCGTAATGAACTACAGTTGAGCGATACGATTTATTTCCGAATATAGTCACTAATAATAGGGCAGAGGAGCGTGTTCATTATGCGTCTGTTAATTGTATCAAAATGAAATCATACACACGTCCAATACCCCAACAAAGCCACTCAGCGTTTGCCGCGTTCCAGCTGTTACCCGTTCGTCTCTTCGTCATGCATATCGTTGCACATGTTCTCTAGCCTCGAGTCAGGCATGCATTCCTAGCATGACATGAACCCGTATTGCATGCTCGTCCGAGAAAAGGAAAAAGAGAGGCAAAGCAAAAATAGTCGTGATCTCGTCACAAATGGTTGTGCCGGAGGAATGTTCACATCCCAGAAAGCTCGCTCTTTCGCAAAGATTCAAACCACGCCAATGTGCACTGATTCTTCCCCTGCCGAAACGGTCTGCAGACGCTTGGCTGAATGCCTAGAAAGCTCGCCTCGAAGGCATTCGTATCTGTCCAGGCAGGAAACGTACACGCGTGCCAACCTGATGGAAAATTGTATGCCAGAAAACGATTCGCACCTTTTGTGTGATCAACAGTGCAAGATACTGTACTGGGATGTCTCCTATGGTGCTCCCAGAAGGTAAGGTTGACCTGGCCGGTATAGTTTATGGCAGTCACCGGGAAACGATTGCCGGTGGCTTTCTATCTGCCCACTTTGTTACGCCGGTTGAAGCATTTACATGTGCCACTGCACGGGAAGCAAAGAGCACCAGTAGTTTTCACTAGATTATGGCAATGTTTGGAAGCAGCATGAAAGCATTTTCACTAATCAAACATGGAATGATGAACATGATGAGGGTATTCTGTGAATGTTGCATGTGTTTTTTTTTGCAAGTGAACGTTAATGGATTGACCGAAGGAAGTAATTGTTATCGCCGTAAGATATATGGGTTACATAGTTGTGAAGAAACTTTCGTATATTGGCATGGATTAAGGAGAATTTCTAGTTCACTTCAGGGCGTGTATCAGATGTGCGAGATGAAGTCGAACTAAACTGTTGCGATTCGCTTGATTGAGGGTTGTTATGTGCAATACACTTTCTTTGAACATTATACGTGTATTAATATCGCATTATTGGAATGAAATGTCTTGGACCAGCATATTAGTTTCGTTCTCGAAATAAAAGAATGCTTTGTTAAATGGACTTCATAGCGATGAATGAATCAATGCTGTAAAATGGAATGTTTTATTCTAGAGCAACTTTTGTTTTGAAAATTGCATACATTCGAGCGATGTCTTCTTAGTGGCATATTTATAAAATTAAGCGCCTGAATGTATGCAAATGAGATTTATAAAAAGTCATCTTTTACTACACAGGCAGCATAAGTGTTTTACTAATGTTTGTAGTCAATTAAGAACTTACCAGCCCACTTACAAGTTTGAATCGATTTAACTATTAAACCATACATCTTGATTACAGACTAGCGTGATTGCCGCAACTGAACAATTACCATTCCACCCGACCTTGAATCACATGCAATCACATAAATGCTAATAATTACTCCAACAACTTTGCATAATCACTTTGCTCCCCAGGCTAATGCTTCCCGTTTACCAAGGCAACCGCTAGAAACCCCAAAGACTGCTGAGATGAGCCTAATGTGAGGCATTGCACAAAGTTACGCCTTGTGTCAACTTCCCCAACCAATCCGTCATGTGTGTATGTGTGTCTGGGTCGTTTTTGTTGTTGCCATGTTTGCCATGTTTCACCATTCTCCACTGGTGACGATAAGACCGTAAACTTGCTCGATACAGCATCAAACCAAATTATCGCACCGGTAGCGTTTTACGAGCGTCAAAAAGCGCGTGCCACCGGATGAGCACAGGGCTGAGCAGAAGGCTCACCCGCATGCGGGAAGCCGTCCCGGGTCGAAGAAATGTGCATCGTTTGATGCTGGGCGAAGGAAAGTTTCCAGCCACACACTCGCTCGCAAACTGGCAAGACAGTGTTTACGAACGGATGTGCTGCTAGGGGAGGATAAATCTCAGCGAAAGTTGGCCGCCTGCTGCTAAGAAGACGAAAGTTTGTCTATCCGAAAAGGAGCAAACCTTCACAGCAGTGCGCTGTGCGCTCAGAGTCGACGGAGCTTATCGGTGCATCCGAGGACGAGATACCGACACATGCGGCACTGCTAGTGGCGTGGATTCCAGTTGGCAAAGCTTTTAGTCCTGCAGGCAAGAGGATACGGTGATACAACAGGCGCCGAGACGGGAGGAGGAGAGGGAGAGAGAGAGAGCGAGAGACAAGAGAGTGAAAATTAGAAAGTTTTATCAAACAGAACCTCTCTGGTTCTGTCGCAACCTGTTCCAACAAGAAGCTCATTTTAGCGACTGATGCTAGTGCTAGTGCTTGCGTGCGTCTCACATTCACCCCATCACCGCATTGAAATTGTGCATTAGGGAAAGCTTTTCCAACCCACACTGAGCGAGCAGCGTACAGCGGAATGTCCGCACAAAACTCATCACAATAGTCGAAATTGATTGAGTGAATAATTGATCGCACACATGCGTGTGTATCTTACCGGTCGGCGCTACAGATATTCATGAGACAGCACTTGACAGAACTTGTGGGAAAAGGTAATGTTATTAAAAGTGCGGAGCCCATCTTGGAAGTTTTCACACGCTTTTTCCGAACGTATCGAGCCATTTGCAGATGTATGATTTTCGGGCTCGAAATTGAATTGAGCTGGCGCACGGAATTAAATTAGATTTCGATTGCTTGTGCGCGTTTCACGGTTAGTGCGTCTCGGAGCTCTCGATACATGTGTGAAGGGAAAGTGGGATGGGATGCTTCTTGGAAACATTCATCCAGCCACACTGCTCACCGAAATATAAATAAACCAAGACGTACTGAGAATACAAGCGCGCGATGATTGATTCTTTGCACACACTCAGGGGGGAAAAAAACATATTTAAAATACCAGCAAAACTTGGAATTGATACTTCACCGTCTCACAAGTACTGTATCCAAGTCGCAGAGGACTAGTCACTGTGGTTACGGGCTTAAACAGGACGCCCCAGTAAACAGTACGTCCAGATATACAGCGCTCCGAGCTTTATTACCTTGGTACCGGTCGATTAAAATCGTTTAGTATAAAAGATCAATTTTTACGACGCAAGACGCATCCCGGGCGCAATGTCTTCGCCCTTGACCATGGCAACATGGAGCGACCCCGCCCGGTCGTCATCATCGTCTCCAAAGCCTTAGCAAGGTATAATAACCTTTTAATGGGCAGCTACGGCAAGATTACACTTCTCCAGCCGGGACGCTTGCTGCACACCGTTGCGTTGCGGAGGCTTGCACTAAAAACACCGCCATGGGGCGACACAGGCCAGTGTCCTTTACCGTTGCACGTAACGGGACGCTTAATTGAACGCTCAAATTGCAGCGCCACCCAGCGGCGGATGGCCACCATAAACGGGTCACGTTCCGGGCGGCCTCAGTTGGGCAAGATTCACACCGACCCCCCCCCCCCCCCCCGGAGGTCGACGAGCGGTTTGGCACGTTGTGTATGCAAAACGGTTTGCCCATTGTTTTATGGTGGCGAGAAAAGTGTTCCCTTCCCCGGTGATGACACACTGCACGAGCGCGCGAGGTAGGGAAAAGGATACGCCATTCGCCAGTGACACGATGGAGCAGCCTGGTGGTTCGTGGCACTGGCGTCCGGCCGGATGAATAATCTGTTGCAGCGTGGCAGAACGAGAGGCGGGCTGGCATTTTAATGCTACTCTGCAACGGCACGGTAAAGTGTCCTATTGAACCGTCATTAAAATGATGATTATAAAATGTGCTCCGGCGGTGTGTCTGTGTGTTTAAACATTCACCATTCGCCGCAACAATGGATGCACACCGGGCGGGGCTGCATTAGCCCGGGCGGGGCTCGTTTCTATCACAAAACCCATCACGGGTACTGATTATTTCCCATTCCCGGCACGACACAAACGGCATCCTTTTGTGTGCGGACGGAGTACGGTTTCTTCCCCCCAACATCAGCCTATCGGTGCGGGCTGCATAAGTTTGCCTGTTGATTTATGGCTCGTTTCCGTCCAGTCTAGTGAACGGAGCGGCCGGTGCCGATGGTGCCCTGTTGGTGCATCTGTGGCACTGCGGTATCTGGGTGGATTTTGTTAGGCTTTTTCCCAGCCCCCGCTAGTGCCGTTGAACCTGCCGTTGAAGCCAATCGAATTGAATGGGAAATTGAATTTTACTAGCATGAGTTTATTGGCCCATTGTGCGGTAGAAAAAGGAAAACGGGCAGCGGTGGTCTTTCTGTTTAGAGAATGTAACACCCAGGTGGTTCGCAATTGACACGGGTATTGCACCAGGATCCTAAGAAAAGGGGGCACGCTGTAGGCTAGCTATTCCTCCCTATGCCTCGTGTGGCACAAACTCGTCCTAGAATTATTTAAATTAGCATACACATTAATTGTGCAACATGTGGCATGTGAAAGGATGGAAGAAATAGTTGCTGGGTGTGGTATTAAGATTCTTTTAAAGTGGTCCACAAGTACAACACAAGTACAAGAGGGAGATCGTTATTTATTCACAAGATGCCTTTTCTTACGATTGGCTAAGGAGTTTCTAAATCGAACGTTAAGAGTTGAATCTACAGCTGGTATATATTTACATTGAAGTACTTCAAGGCTTTGTGGAAGAACCGTCTAAATTAATGTGGCAATTTATGAATAATTTAATAAAGAAAGAGAACGGCACACCACTTCGAATCACATCTTTATGCTAGCGGTTGAGAATCTACAGAACCCCATAGTTATTTGATAAAATCAGACGTTTCAATTTTGAGTATCCATAGAGTGCATCCTTAAAATATGTAGAGCACCTTTATTGAAAGGTCTTAAATTATGAATTGTCGATACTTTGACTTTTTTGTGGTGCAGTTAGAATTCTTACACCAATTTGATAAGATGGAAAGTGCTGTGAGCGTACGTAACGTCGTTTCGCAGTTTTCCCGACTATCTCAAGATCGGTAGATGATTGGAGATGTATATCTAAAAATATTTGAGCTATTCATTATTGTTAGTTTAGTTTAGTTAGTTAGATTGATTGTCAAATTGTTCATTTGTTTCATGTTTTGTTTCATTTCTTATCATCTTTCAGCTATAATTCATGAATCATAATAGCAAATCTTCTTGCTTTACACACGCTGTATTGTGTTATCTTTTAACTCGCTCACTCCACGTAATTCAATCAAAATGCAATAAAATTCAAAGCAAAGGTTCCCCCTCGGTACACTTATCAAGCTTCACGGCTTTCTTCCTTACTTGCTGTGCATCACTGTGCAAACAAACAGCAAAAAAAAACACGCAAATTGCGACGAAAAATTCTTTGGACGTGCCAAACTTTGCGCCCAGCGCCACCGCGAGCACACGAAACTCCATCAATGGAAAAGTTATTAGTCTACCACAAAACGGAGGTACCACGCGTGCATTCGGCCAAGGCACGCCACGAACAGCACGGCAGATGGGAGGGCCAAACTCTCGGGAGGAAATTAAGAAGAAATCTATTTGCAATGCCTGTATGGTTTGGGTCCGGAACTTGGTTTTGTCAGGGGTCGGTTGGTTCCGCCGTGTGCTTCGTTGGTTTCGTTCGATTTTTGTGCACTCACCGTGCGCCGTGCACCGGAAGCCGTCCTATGCCGTTGGAAAGAGGATTAAAGTTTTCGCCTCGTCTCGCTTCTATGGCTGGATTGCAAACTTTTGGAGGAAGGATTTTCTTTTCACCCTTCCGTTTTCGGTACGGAACTTTATGTTGGAGGGCAACGAAAAAAAAAAACGGGTTGCTAGATTCGGATACTGTGAATATCTGTCAGCGAGTGGAGGAAAGTTAGTCAGTTCGTGCACAGCAAGCAACGGCATAGTTTGTAATAAAATGTGATCAGAACCATTGAAGAGTGAAGGCAACTTTAGTTTGCAAGATAAGCTACGTTTGGTTGCAATTAAGAAAGAAAAACAAACATGGTTCAAAACTCTGCCATTTACATTTCGCCACTTTGTTGAATTATCACTCTTTTCCATCATTGCCCTAATAATGGGCCTTCTCGCCTGTCCAAGGCCATTCGCCACTGCACGGCATTACGGACGAGTGTTCCCTTCGGTTGCGCTCGGCTATTGGTGATTTGATGTTACAAACCAATCTTCTGTCGTACTTCGCTTCGTACGCTCCCTCCGCCTTCCGCGCCCCATTCTGGGCAAGATGCAAATTGAAGGCTTGTGTATCGTCATACCACAATCGTGTGCATGCATCAAAGTGCCGCCCGCGTACCCTAATAAACATCACGATGGTGGCAATGATTTCATTACGTCCGACGGATTTAGCATGATTGACTTTCCTCCGGCTCCGCTGGCCTCTTCATCCGGTCTGCCCCCGCAGCCAACCATATGGTCGCAGCGAAGGGAAGCGAAACAGAAGAAATGGAGAAACACGCCGGTGCCAGGTTCAAGGCTGACACAGGCTGAATGCAAATGTTTTTCATTCTTGGCATTTTCACTTATCGCGCCGCTGCGCCGCAAGTAATCAGTCCGGTGAGATCATGCAGCGAGGGAATGTGCTGGAGCGCCTGGAAGCATGCCAAGGTGTCCGTGCAGGAAGAAGGAAATCATACCGTTTGCAGGGACAGTGTCGGTGTCCTTTGGGTGTGTGAAGGACGGTCACAATTGTCATTTTCCGATTATGAACTATGGGCTGGTTTGGTATAATTTACGAGAAGCAGTAAAAAACTGTAACTAACTGAAGAAAACAGGAAAATCACTCTAACATAATTTATCAAATGCACGATTCAAAGTTACATTAAACTTATGGGTAACAATTGGTAGATTTTTCTTTATTTTGAAAACCAAACTTATTGAATTTTAGCAAGAAAATAAAAGCAAAAAAAATAAAACTAAAATAAAAGGAAAAAAGAAGCAAAATAATCTGAAATAAAAGGAAGAGAAAAAAGCAATGCAGAACAAGCGAAAAAAACGTAAAAAGAAGAGTAGTAAGAGTAGAAGCATAAGTAGAACTATAAGATATACTAATAGAGTGAAAGAAGGAAAGGAGGGAAACCAACAGTTATAAATAGTAAAAGAATAAAAGGTGGATACAAACACCATGTTCATGCAACAATGCAACCAGATAAATAGAAGTAACAAACAACATACAAACAAGAAAATATTGAAAAAGGAGGAAAAAAAATAAACAAAGGGATAATAAGGAGGACAAAAGGTCAAACCGAAGACAATGGAGTTAAACCGATACCCGAAATTATAATAAGGAACTCAATTGTATTAAAGGATCTAAAATCAGTGGGCTAAGTATTTAACTGTTTTATACATTTAGCCGGACGGTAAACATAGACGATCGAACCTCAAGGAAGTATTAATCGAAGAAGTTAAGCTTGACTTCGATCCGCACTGTTTGTGCCCTTGTCAAGTGCTTGCGTCCACTTTCCGTCCATAGTCCTCCACGACGAGTGGGCCCTTGGAAACAGTGAATGTATCGAACGACTGCACCCGCTCCGTAGCGCCTGTTGATGCCATCTTTTTCTCCACTTCCCATCGACACAATTAATTGTCCTCAGTGTTTGTGCAGCAAGGCGTTGTGAAATCAATTTCCCGTTCGTTTTTCTTTTCTTCCTCTCATCCTTGCTGCACCCAGGAGTGTGTCCTTTCCATCGGTCAAGGAACCGATGGACCACCAGCGTGAACCAGCACCGTCGGTGATGAGACACACATTGCGAACAGACACAACCTATCACGAACCATAAGCGCACGGAGCACATTATTAACGGCTGGCATTGATTGATTCCTTCGGTGGGAGGGATGGTTTCACTGGGGTCCGCTTCACCCAACTGCTAGGTCAAACCGTTGTCCTAGCGTGTTGTTTTGCCTCTGCACAGTACATAAACGATGCCACTGGAAGACGATGACGCTCCGTGGGACGTAATGGAAGGAAAGTGAACTTACATCATACACAGCCGAGTACGAGACTTTCCCTACGGGCTGGAACAGGTGTTGGAGGTTCTTTCTTACCAGCAAATGTGTTCTGTGACTTCTGAAGCCTTCTTTGGACGACTGTTAATTTGTACTAGCACGCAAAAAGTACGCACGCAATAGATATACCAAGCGGACAGAGACTACCAATTCACTCGGTTTGTTTCGGTCGGGCCAAAGTCAGAAAGGTCCATCGTAAAAAAGGGTAAAAGACATAACAAGCTGTAGCACATCGTCACATCAGAGACGGACCGCACCGAGAGATAGGGAGAGTGAGTCGGAAAAATTCATGAATAGCATAACATATCAGCTACATTTTTGATGTGTTCTCGCTGTAACGCCGCCAGACGTTTGGTGAGGTAGCATGCGGCTCACTCCGCGCCCTGGTTTGCATCTTCATCGTCACCTTGGCCGAGCGTTGCCCGAGGATATCAGCTTCCTCGACTTCTCGACCTGCCCACCGTGTGTCAAGCGAGATGGCTCACATTATCTCACATTTGAAAAATTCCTGACTTTTCTCGACACGCACCGGCCGGCCCGCAGCACATCTTCAAAGGGGACGCCTGCTCACGCTTTCCTTCCCATTTCCCGACCTAGAAGCGTTGATAACAGAGATGAAAAGCATTTCCGACCGCATGGCGAAGAAAAGACGCCCCCCATCGCTTCTATGCTACCATCCCGAAAATGCTGCGCATGAAACGTGTGTGCAGGGACGGCAAACGGGGAAAATTCGCTCCGATCCGCCCCGAGGCAGCACCGGTGTAAGTCGGGCGGGCGAGAATGGCGAGCTTGCGGAACACAATGCACAAAGTTAGGTGGGAAATTGTGGAACGCCCCCCCGAAGGGGAAGGAGACGTGTGAGAAGAAGCTTTCCGTGACAGTGAGAGTGGGCCGGCTCGTGTGTAGTTGCCCGTAGCAACCTTCGCCCCCGGGCTGCTGAGGGAAGTGAAAAATGATCGGTGGAATTTTCGTGCCAAAGCAATCGGTTGTCGGTGTGTCGGCGTGTGTGTTGCGTATTTTCTGGCGTGTTTCTCGTGTTTGCCATCACGCAGGTTCATAATAAATGTAATTGCGTTTTGTCGTACAAATATTGGAAACTCTCCCATATGATCGAATTATTTCTTTTGGTGTCCTGAAACGTGTAACAACATTTTTGAAAGGTCAATGAAGTGAAACAGTTATAGCTTAGTATGTCAGTTTCGAAAAACACAAAACGAATAAATAAAGAAACGATGGAAGGTCGATATTTCAAGAGCATACTAAACCACGATGAGATTTCTTATAAAAAGTTATTGCTAGCGACACCTTTCCCAGGATCTCAATAATTTATGCGGATCAATTTATTATTCTAAATTTTAATAAATGTACAAGGAAAAAATAAGTTGAATTTGTTATTCTTTCTAAAAAAAACACTTATTTTATCCTTAGCTTTTAAACATTATTCGGTATGTTTTGGAAGTTTTTGTTTTATTTCATTCATAACATTTCAGTTGCTTTCCTTACATTGTTTCAATTCAGCAATCATTCATCAGCTGCATCCATCCAATGCAATAGCTATAATAAAACTGTGGGCAAAAGAATACCAATCACTAGTGGAGGAATCGCACGAGAATTAGGAGGGATGTGTGAGAAAATTTCTGCACAATATCTAAGTTATACATTATTCAGTATGGAACTGATTTCATCCCTTAAGCATGATTGTTTTATTTACAGTTCTTCAGAATAAATTTTTCACGCAGATTTTTATTCTAAATTTTTTTTTGAACCGTTCCAAAAATACTACGACATTAGTACTAAACATCATAGCTTTCTTACATATAGGTAAAGGTTTTAAATTTTTTAATGTTACACACGAGCAACACTTGTGTACACTTTATGAAGAAAATTCCAAGCAATACGGCCAGGCCGTTACTACTGAATAAAAAAAAATGAAGAAAATTCCAACAAAACACATACCCCACCTTTCAAACATGTTTCGAATTGATTATTTCACACTTCCTGCCCTTCACACACACTGATACACTCTCTTCCATCTCGATTGTCGCTTGTTTGTCTGTGACATTAAAATTTAACAAATCCATTTTCCATTTCTCGCGCGTTGCCTTACCGCGTGTGACGTTTTTTTTTGTGTATCTTTTCCCTCGGCTCGAACCACCCCGTGGTGCTGCCAGCTGCCGGTTAAATTAATTCAAATTTTACACTCATTTACGGCAGCTTAGATGGCCTCCCCCCCTCCCTGTGTAACGCCACTCACTCCTCTCCTGTTTTTCGCGTAACCGACACATCAGCACGGAGAACAATTTAATGGTTTTTTCCTGTTTGCGAATTGTTTTGCTTAACTTTGGCACAGGTCCTACCGAAACCCCGTTCGAACGGGTTCGTACGAGCACTCTGAGCTTGCACCGGATGTGTATTGCTCTCAAGAAAGATCCACTCCGACACTAGCATTGCCATCGCTGTGTGTAGTGTTCGTCTTGTTGTTTTTTTTTTTGTTTAGCCTCACCGCTTGTATTTCGAAGTTAAAAAGTACAGCCAGCACGATGTGAAAAGCGCCACGGTAGCGTTGGGTGGGCGCGTGGGCAGAAATAAAGCGTATTATCTGGCAGATGACAAATGCAACGAAATGCTTGCTCGCTCGTCGTGCAGGCTGGAGGCGAGGAGAGAAATGAAAAGAAATGCTGGTTATTTGCTGATCTCTTTTTCCGCGTTTGCTTGTAAGCGTGTCTGTGGTTGAGCAGCGAAACTACGATGAATGTAGTAATGTTTTGTGAAATCACGATTTCATTATCATTGCCGCAGGATGACAAAAAGCGCTGGTTGAACACGCTGTTGAATTCTTAAAGTTGTTAAAAAAAAAATGTGTTGCTGAACAAAAGGAGAGTAGAGGGCAGTTTGTTTTTTTGTTTCTCACAACTATTACTTCGTTTCCTGCTGTCACAGTAGAAGGCCAGGCGCTCGCTTGAAGCGAATAAAAATTACATAAAATGAAGCAGGGATTTAAATTTTATTTACTTGCACAGCTTACTTTTTGTTGCTATTTTTGCTTGACAAACAACCCAGCAACAATTTTATCAATTATTTTTACCACATCAATCGGTACGTGCAGCTATACTTTCAGCGAATCCAATGGCTCCCTTTATACTGCCCCATACAAATAACAAACCCTGATACCACATCAAAGCAATAAATATGCAATATTTACCTTTATCAGCATGCAGTTAAGTGGTTGCAGTGGCTATAAACGAGGAATTAAACTCGACGGTTGCCGGCATAATGTCATCAACAGCAGATTATCCATCGAATGGCTCTTCCCCTACCACGATTACCGGGTGGACCTACATTCTGCCTAATTCTTATTTTTAGAGCAAAAAAAAAAACTAACCCCTTCCTGTAAGCGGTGGAATTATTAGCTTTGTTGGATTAACCGGTGTGACAGAGATTTCGTGCGTGTCATCTACAGTGGAAGCCGCACAACACGTTCAGTATCGAGCGGTTGAAGTGAACCCCTTTTTGTTTCGAGCCGTACGTTTCGATAGAAATTTAAAAAAAAAACATTCTGAACAAACACCCTCACCGATCCGATTAAACATACAATGACTGCAGACGTATCAAATGCCCTTCCGACACAACCGACTGCAGACAATTAATTCTATTAGCGACCAGTGCTCTAATCAACGCCTGATCGGGGCACTTTACCCTAACGAGCGCGAGTACTTAGCTCCCGCCCGCCCTCTTAACGCAGGTCCCCCCGGTTAGCAGACAATAAAAAACGCTTTGCAAAATCACTGCAGTGAAGCAATAAATCATTAACCTAGGTGTATCTGCAGCTTGATTTTAGATGCACGATAAAACGATTTTCACGTGAGCAGGGCAGCGGTGTGCCCCATCGACCCCCCTTCAACCTGGAGCGGACAAAGGCCCACCGGCGGCACGGCTTTGCTGATAAGCTGAACTCTGAACTTTACTGACCGAGTTGTCCAGCTGTCCAGCGGGCGGCATACTGGCGTTGGCTTTAAAGCGTCGCTTTCGAACCGATATAGTTCTCGTGGTCATGGTCGATAAGACATCTTTTTTGACGTTTCAATTTGTTATCTGTCGGTTTTGTCGGTAAGCTACCTCCTTTTTGTTCCACTTTTATCATCGACTCTAAATCGGCATCGACTCTAAATCGGTAAGGGGTAAAACTGAAGAAGTTCTAGAATTATTACAGAATGACGGTGATTCAATGTTTACAGTGTAACGTTTATTATCGCTCAAGCGTTTTTTAAAGATAAATTTGGTACGCCAATTACTTTTTACCCTTTCAGCCTTAGCTTCGATGTGACCGATGAATCAACTTAGAACCAAGTTTCGGTATGCCTCTCGGTAACGTCGATAAGGTACGCGTATGTGGATGTCAGTTTAACGGCTACAAACATATCACTTACACGCTCTGGATGGTGACCAAAGACTGCACGTTGTGAGCGGTGTGAGTCAGAGAAAGGAGTGCGAATGTTTGATTTATTGGAGTAATACGATGAGTTCGTCACGATGTGTTTGCTCTTCGTGGGTGAGTTATTGGGCAACAGCTTTAAAGTGACTAACGTTTTACTGTTGCTCGAGAAGAGATGAAGCGTAACAGCATAAAGTTATTTATAATTTTATATCGCTACATCTTTGATTGATGTGTGAGTAATCAATGTCAAGCTTAACTCAGTATAGAACCTTTTTAAGGTCTGGTCACTTCACTCACACTTCACGTACTTCACTTGGAGCCATTTCTACAAACGTGCCGAATAACACAAATGAACAGGAAAAAAGTACTTACCCACTCTGGTTTTTCGATTTTCTTTCAAAATTTACCAATTTTCATTGCGTTAAAAAACAAAAACCAATCTTATTTATATTTTTCATAGCATTTCAGTTTTATTACTTCAATTAGTGGTGTGTAGTTTTTGTTTTGTTTTTTTATTATTTTTATACGGTGTATGTTTTTTTATCTCTCTCTCTCTCTCTTTTTGTTTGTTTGTTGAAGTTTTCTTTTACATTATAACTGTGGTTTTTTTCCGAGCATAAAACTACTCAACATTTCGATTCTTTGATTTTAGTATCGCATTCTTTTTTGTTTTTTTTGTTTAGTCTCTTTCTCTTTTTGCTCCTAGCTTCCCCGTTTTCGTTTGCTTCTTGCGTCCTCCACCGTCCCTCCTGCGTCCTGCACACCAATAGCGGAGCTGTACTTAGCAGTAACATCGCGCATTATCGCTTAACTAAACACTTATCTTTGTTGCTTAAACACGTAAACAGTTTTGCCGTTAAGGTAAGAGGTGTAGCCAACCTTAACCGCTGCCAATGGTATGCCCGTTTGCCCGTTCGAGTGGTCCGCGTGTGACCATGGTTTTAAACCTTTGTCTCTCTTTCGCTCCCTCTCTGCCTCCCCCTCTCTCTCTCTCTCTCTCTCTCTGTGATTCTCATTTTCTACCCGTTGTCCGTCTATATATCTTACTTGGTAATTGTTTGGAGAGTTTCTTCTTCTACTAAAATAAATAAGACTCTTTTAGTGGCGTGAGAGTTGTACCGATCATCACATCACATAGACCGTGCGCTGACTTATGCTTTATCCGTGCCAACCCAGCAAGGACTAAAATGGGTAACCGCACAAACCGTACTCGATTAGATCGCTTCCTGCTCATTGGATTTCCCTGCTCGAAGTGCGTCACACCAACACCACGCCGCTGCTGTGTGCGGCCTTTGGTGTTTAATGCGATACCGTGTACTATTGAGATTCCTTTCCAGCACGATGCATTGGAACTTGACCGCCCGATTGGACTGTGCACGTTGTTGTTCTTCTCTTTAGCTATGCTGCCTGTGTCTAAACCCCCCCCCCCCCCCCCCTTCGCCATGCTCAGTGGTGTTGGTGCCACTTTGCCACGAACTAGTTTGGAACGATTTACTTTCCCTTTTCTAGTATCTCCTACCACTGTCCTCCCCCCCCCCCTTTCCCTTTATATCACACCCTCACAAAACGACCTTCAGGGGGCGAGGTGTTTGTGGGCAAAAACGAAACAGAGCAAAGCACTTGTGCGAAGTGTGTCTCTCGCGCTCGCCCGCTCGGTGTTCACCGTGGCCCCGCTGTACTCCTCCGCAGAAACACGGCGTGCTGTGCCCTTCGTGCTGCGTTCTGTGCCTTTGCAAAAGACACTCAGTCTCACGCACACACACACACACTCACATGTGCTCAAAAAACCTGTTCAATTCAACAATGCAGTGCATGGCAGAAGCGGAGCCCTTGTCTCAACCGCTGCGCTTCGTGGTTGCAGTTTTGTGTGCAATTCTTGTACCGTGTGCGTCCAGCGTCGCGTTCACCGCCCGGTTGTGCATGTTGTTCAACGCAGGCATGTTGCGGGCTTCTTCGCGCGCGCGGTTCTGGATCGATTGGTATGGGGCCGGTGTTGCTCTGGTTGTTTGATGGCGGACCTTAAATATGCTTTTGAACCACCTCGTTCCCTGGGAAAAGGGTCAATGGCATCGATTGGCATATCAACTGGTTATGTTGCTGGCAACTCGCTTTGTTCGTACCAAGTTAATGCAGTTAATGCAACGCCTGTGATGGATATCGGCTCAATTTTGCTAATTACGGTTTTTGTTTGAGGAAGAGAGAAAGACAGAGCGAAAGTTAGGGATAGCGGGGATCCTCGTAATCAATACATCCGATGGCACGGGGAAAATTTATGCTCACATTTTAAAGCCACTGTACTGTTGTGCTTTTAGCTGAAAGCCTTTTAACGCTATCTAGCTCTATCTCCCTAACTTTGATTTTAGCTCATCAAAATGCTTGTCCCCGTTTCATAAATAGCTCTATCTATGTGCGGTTGCATCCAGTCATGGCTTGTGTGACATGTGTCGGACGTGCCTGTACTAACTTCTCCACGCGGTTCGCGTCGAGCGTCGACGGTCTGTGAATGCCCTCAAATTTTCGTCTAATGTAGACCGGCAACACCCTCGGCAACACCGGCGGGAGAAGCGACCAGCAGCGATCAGTACGGGTAGGCTACAAGTAAATAACACGCTTTGTGTGTGAACAAGGCTGCTTACTAAGTGGCTTTGCGATCCTTTTTGTGTACGCACCTAAAAGCACTCCTACTAGGTAGAAAGTTAGCACGAGCGAGCTCTTCTTTAAAATATTTCTCTTGTTCTCTGAAATAGAATGTTTTTGTAGCAAAAATAATTCACCTGTTCTCCGTTGCATTTGTTCTCTTCTCCTTCCTCCTCTTCCGCATTACCCTTTTGTCATTTCAATTCCGTTTTAAAAACGATCAGAAAAAAACTGTAAAAATCACCTTCGAAATGTGGCGATGGAAATCATGGAAGAGCTAACATATTTGGTAACTTGTAATGGGCGAACGAAGGCATTCGTAGGCTCGGTTCTATTCAATAGTATGGTTTGCCTTCCCATACCGTTTGGTATCCGCACAAAGCACCAGTACGATTAATTGATTACACTTCCCTTCGGCTACGCGCTAAAATCAGCTCTACCACAGTGAGTTTTTAGGCGCGCTAGACCGTAAGAATAATTTGCCTACGCCGCGTGTGTGTCTCATTACGACCTTTGTCGTCCTACCTTTTGTCGTGTTGGTGGCATTGGTTTAAAGCATTATTACCAGTCAGTTTGAGCTAAACTATAAAATCGGGATAGGGTATATAGAAAACAGAAACCTTAAAGTACAATACATCTTTCCTATCGCACAGATAAACATACACGTCTAAGATACACTTACACATAGAGCTTTGTTAGCTTCGACTAAATTTTCCTGTCACGGTTACATGTACATTCGGCCGTCTTATCGTATCGTTTTGCCTGTTTTGTGTTTTTTGTCCTACACACTTATAACTTAGCTCATGGTTTTGTTTCGCCTTGTCCTTCGACAAACTTCTTTCGCAACTTGCAGCTTGCAACGATTAAAACTTTTGCGCCGAATTGTGTTTTGCGTTACACCAAACATGAAGCCATTTCGCTGAGAACCTGTTGGGAAGGCTTGATGGGATAGAGACTTGTTGGTGAGGGTTGATGAGGGGGTGCGTGTATCGGTGGGAGGATATCATTCACTCGGTATTGGTTGCATCACTCTCATTTGAAGCTATACACCATAATGACATATGTTGGAAGAGAGGGCACAGCTGATCATCAAGCAAAACGCTCTGGTTTTACGTCACTTCTTCGATCAATAGAAATTAGAAGCACATTAAAGGCTATTAACTAAGGCCCATCGACATCTCATGCGCGATGACGGTATGGGTGGCACTTTACTAAATGTTTCCATTTCCAAAACATTCCCCAACTCCCCCTCCAAAAAAAAGGTTCATATGCATTTGCCCTTCTCCCGGCACACCTGCCTACCAGAAATCGATCGATAATCGATTCTTGGCGCACGATCGCATGTGATGAATTATTATCTGCACACGATGTGTTTTCGTACCAAAAATAGACACACCCGACCGCTGTCGTCCATCCATTCCCTGCGTTCACCCACCGAAGCCGAAAAGGGCAAGGATCAGCCGGAA
Organism: Anopheles epiroticus; assembly: GCA_000349105.1. Taxonomy (NCBI): domain Eukaryota; kingdom Metazoa; phylum Arthropoda; class Insecta; order Diptera; family Culicidae; genus Anopheles; species Anopheles epiroticus. The sequence continues at coordinate 560,878 of KB671576.1, read as the reverse complement.
AGAGCGACCCGAACCCGATGGGACAATGAGGTTGTCCGCTTGTGCTGGAAAACACGCGCACGCTCCATTGTGCGGCGGTGTTCCCGTCCCGTTCCGGAGCAACCTGTCAGCAGTAATCAAGATGCTATAACACGCATGAACAACTTTCCGGCTTCCGCCGGTGCGGTAGTGTGTTGAGGTGAGTGTCTCAGGACAGACAGATGCTTAAGGACCGGAATTGGAAATCGGTGTCCACCCACGGCACAAAGACGCAGGTTTTTCTTCGAGCTTTTCCGGGTGGTGAAACGTTATCATTAGCACAGCAAATTGAGGATGGTGTCAGGGAAAAATAGAGGGAAAGAGATACGCTTTTCCTGTTGTTTGGGGATGGCGTGTGCATTAAATGCTATTTTTAAAGCCACCTTTACCAAAGGTGACCCTTTCCAAAATGCGTTTAAAATTGATCTAACTAAATTATAAATGAAGTAACCCTACCAAAAGCAAAGCAAACATAAGCAAAATCCTATCTGATATGGATCACTTTGGCTCTAACACGCCGGCTCTACGTGTGCTACTTCCACGCCAGAAATAGCCACTCATTGATTTTCGTTCCGAAATCGTTCATAAAAGTGTGCCTAGGTGCTGAACAGCTAGCCGCTCAATACGGAAACAGACACTTTTGGAAATGAAATCAA
>KB671576.1:483600-556984 GCA_000349105.1 Anopheles epiroticus | reverse complement strand
CCCCCCCGCCTGTGGTAAAGGCTACTAATTACAGGCTATTGAGCCAACCACTAGCCACCAAAAGGATGGGACAAAGAACTCATTACTTGCAATCGGAAAATCGTACCATCGGCCGCCTGAGTACTAATGAAGTCGGATGTTATCGCGGGGTTCGCATTGCCTGCTGCTTTATGAGTTTATCATGCATGAGATAGAGAGCTCGGTCAGTCGGCGCTCTGGTGCGAAGGACTTGCACGCCTCCAGTCGCCTCGTTCGCACCACGTTCAGCAAGCACCAGCAGCCAATCGGTACAATCATCGTACTAATTGCATTCAGATGCCGCTCTCATTACACCTTAGCTTTCGTAGTAAAATCACAATCTAAATGCACGGCGGTTATTCGGGATGTGAAGCAATGGCACCAGAAACGTTTAAGCCTGTTTATTTTTTGTTTTGTTCTTTTCGGCCTCCCTAAGCCGTGTTACGTACTATGAGCCGAGGCTGCGTCAAAAAGCACAACGCGTGTACGCAACGTGGTTGCCCGTACGCGCCCGTAGCTTCTGTAAGCACGGTTGTGTTCTAAGCGGCGGTTGGACCCGGGTGTCCTATTTTAATCCCCACGTGCCGTGTGATGTGAGCGATACGAGCCGGCACGACACATGGGCGACCGGTGCCGCCTAATGCCGCCGGGCCAGAGGTTTGTCAACGTGAGAAGTGGCCGGTTTCCCGCGACTGGCTACTTCCGTACACACACACGCACTGTATCATTTTGTGTCTACCGTGCACATTACGTGCACGCGGTCAAACTGCGGCGCTAGTGGCCGGCAGGTGGTAAGCGCGTGGATGAATCGAATGTCACTGGAGCAAGTTCGACGAGGGCCACGTTTAGTAAGCTCCCGTTACGTGTACTTTGTGTTTTTTACATGAGCTATTTTAAAACTGGCAAAGGGATCCGAAAGCTACGCACAGCAAACAACAGTAGCGAATTGTACATTTGAAGTGTAGAGAAAATAGAACAACTCTACCCATGTTTATACAACGTGGTTGAGGTGTTGGAGGTGGACGAGCTTTAGTGTTGTAATGGGAGGTTGTCCACGGCTGGACAACGGCAGAACGCACAAGAATCTCTAAACATGGGGCCAAACAAGGAACCCTCCGGTACGACGTCAACACCGACTGCACGTGCTGCAAGTGTCCACATGCAGCTGTGTTTTCTTCCCAGCGCTCCCAGAAGTTAGCCCCCGTTTTGATGCAACCAATACGCAAGCTGTCCAAAGCAAAACCGCGTTCTAAAATCAAGCAAAGGTCGTCTCAAGGGAGTGTAGGGATGGGAAAGTGGCGATCAAATAAATAATGCAATGAAAGATGAGTATGAAACCATGCAAGACCTTGCCGTGTACGTTCTCAGCGAAGCAGCGTCTTCACGGCGCTTTGTGGCTTTGGCACCGTGCAGGCCCCCGGCCCCGATGTTACCTGGCGTGCCTAACACCTCAAGCGCGCGCCGTTCCGTCTTAGATCAGCACCTCCGCTTATAGCTACACCTCCGTCTGCTCGTCGTTGCTGGTGCAGGAGTTGGTGGCAAAGTTGCAGCCCCACTTACGCGAACTATCACAGACCCGTTTCAGTATCGATTTCTTCTGTATGCAGAGACTATTGAGCTCGTCGGAGGGATACCGCTCGAACTCGACGATGTACCCGTTCGCCACGGCCACGGCCGCCGCGTGATTTGGCGTCAGATACTTGCACGAACTATTGCTGCGCGTCAGCCCGCCACCGCCGGCGCTGCCCGCGATGCGCACCTTGTGCGATGGCTTGTTGTGCCCACCGCTGACCTCCGGCAGCTCCTCCAGCTCCTGCCCGACCGCGTTCGCCAGCGTTATGTTGGCACCGTAATTACCACCGTGATGATGGTGGTGTTGCTGCTGCTGCGACTGCTGCTGCCCGGGCGGATGGTTGTTAAAGTGTGTGTTGCTGGTGGTCAGCTTCTGGAGCCGCTCGTTCGTCTTTTTGTCGATACCGAGCAGCCGCTTGACGCCGCGCCGGACTCGCTTGTTCCGGTAGGCGAAGATGAACGGGGAGCTAAGGTTCGCGATCACCACGGTGAAGATCGCAAGCAGCGCCTGGTCGGACACGATGATCAGATCGACGTGGCCCTGCATCAGCACCAGTATGCCGTACGGCAGGTACGACACCAGAAACATGATGATCACCAGTATGCTGATCCGGGCGGCGCGCGACTCCTCCCGGTACTTGAACAGCGAGGACGCGTTCGACAGCCGGTGCCGGATCGAGGTCATGTAGCTGAGCGCCTTCGGTGGCACGTGCACTGCCGGCAGCGACAGGATGTGGTGCGTACCGAGACTTTCACCAAACTCGCCCGCGCAGAGCTTCTGAAAGTTGGGCGTGGAGTGGACCTGCCGCAAGCCGCCGAGCGGCACCTCGGACGGTTCCTCCTGGCTGAAGCTGACCAACCGGCCGGCGCTGTGATTGCGTCGCACCTTCCCCAGACTCGCGCCCGGCGCACTAGCGGCGTCCGGTTGCGTCGGGATGGGCCCACTCGCACTGCTCTCCGCCGGCACCTGGTGCATCAGAATACTGTTGTGGTTGCGATCGTGTCGCAGCGGCGACTTGAGCACACTCGGCAGCGAGGCCGCTGCAGCAGACGTTGGCGTTGCAATCTGCACCACCTGCGCACTTCGGTCGGTGTGCCGTTCTAGCGAGGCATCGTGCTGCTGCTGGGTTGGTTTGTGCGTTGGAGTCGGAGCGGGAGAGTGCTGGAGCAGTGGCTTCAGGCACGAGTCCCTCTGCTGATGGTGATGGTGATGCGGTATGCTGCTGACCGTGATCGTTTCATCCTCGTAGTGGATCTGCTTGTCAATCTTCATCGTCAGCCCATCGCACTCTCCCTTCTCGCCGGGACGCTCCGGAATGCACGGCAGGGGCTGGATGGTCGCGTGCGACTCCTGCTTCGCCGGTTCGCCAGCCAGCATCGCCTGCTTCTCGGCGGTGGCACCGTGCCGCTGCGCCGAGACAAGGTTGAGCGCACTCTGCAGCAGCGGCGAGGAACCGTTCTGGCGCATTCGCTGACCGCTTTCTCGCGCCTCCGAGAAGATGCGCCAGTACATGGCGCACACGAGCGCGAACGGGATCAGTATCACGATCACAAAGTACGCGTACGAGAAGATCGTGTTGTACAGGTCCTCCGAGATGTTCAGATGGTGGATGAAGCCCTCGCCGTACGCTAGCTGGGGCCAGCCGCCGCCCGCCACCGTCTGGTTGCGGGCCAGATGACTAGATTCGATGGCGGCCACCTCTTCCGCCGTGAGCCGGTTCTTGAACAGCGTCACGTACTTCTGGTCGCCCCGAAAGCCGGACGCAATGCCAAACGCGATACCGAGTGCCCAGCTGGCGATGATGAACGCCCACGCCTTCAGCTCCGAGATGCGCGAGTGATAGCGCAGCGGGTCGGTGATGGCACACCAGGTGTCACCGACCACCAGCAGCACGGAGAGGGCCCCGAGCGCCACGACCAGGTCCAGCCCCCAGCAGCGTATCTTCGTGAGGGTCAGGTTGGGATGCAGCGCATCACCCGGACCGGGATGGATCGGGCTCGTCCGGATGAAGGGTGTTTCCTCCTCCTCTTCCGGTCCACTTTCACTCTCCTCCTGCTGGTCACAGTTAGTAGGACCCTCGTCGGCACTGCCCATCGTGCCATTCTTGGGGCAGCGCACTATCCGGGTTCGGTTCGTCGTAGTCGTCGTTGTCGTGGGCTGGGACACCGTCGGACTTGTAGCATCACCCTGCAGGTGCTGAAACAGTGCCACGGTACTGCTCGCGGACGTAGTGCTGGCCACACTGCCATGCTCTCCCAAACCGATCGCGTCAAAGTCCGGCCGTCCGGGGCTCGGTAGCGGTGTCGGCCGCGGTGCCTTACCGGTGAACGCGTTCAGCAGCAGCGACGGCCCGAGGATGATGCAGCAGACGAGATTCACTATCAGCAGGTTGATCACGAACCGGTTGGCGGTGGTGCGCAGACTGGGCGTCACCCAGAACGCACCCAGCGCCAGTATGTTCACACCGATCGAGCTGAGCAGCAGGCCGCCGACCAGACAGTCTATGGCTAACATTGTGCACCGGCGTCCCTAGTACTGTTGGCTTCGCACACTACCGACACACGGCCGACGGTTCGCAACATTGTGAGGTTCCCGCGGAAGCTGCCACATTGATTTGGCCGCAGCACATCCAGATAAAACGTATGCCCTCCCTATCAAACCTCACTGATCTGGACTGATTTCTTAAGCTTTATTGTTGCACAAAATTAATGTCGTTCGACGGTAGCCAGACGCTGTGCACCACTGACTTTTTTACGTTCACCAACTCAAACACTTGCGACTTTCAGTTATCCTCTCACGTAAAACACCACACTGCAGCACGGTTGTTGGTTGGGCAAATTTGTAATTGGCGTATGGAACCAACTGCCAGCCGAACGTGCCGAATGGTCGCAACGCCGTACCGTTTTCGTTAATGTATTCCCCACGGGTTCGCCCGTATGGCACACACTTGGCCCCGTTTGGTTTGGCCCACGCGCGACAAGCAGGAAACTTGCACTGTCCACTCGCACTTGCCACAACCACTGTTGGCCACTAATTCTTACATGCGTTCCCTGCCCGCTGCCACCAGGCTGACACACCTCTTTGCGAGCGAACAAAATTGCACACACAATTCTACGGCTCGTTTTGCTCGGTTTGTTTTGCGGGAGGATTTAAAATATATGTGTTTTCCCAACCGAGCGACCCGGACACTGTGTTGCCGTTTTTCTTCCAACAAACTCACACACACACACTCACACACTGCACGTACAAATTCTTCAGAGCAGAAACTGACACGTTCTTGTGCGGGGCACGCACGATCCGCTTGCTGTGCTTGTTGGCACAAAAATTTTCTTTATGAGATGGGAACTTTGTTTTTTTTTCTGCTTTTCACTTGTTTTGCTTTTGCTCGGTTTGGTTGGCCCTGTAGCAGCCGTGTAGTAGTTCACTGGCAATGATCGCTTGGCTGCAGATTTTTGACTCTGCCTTCACAGCATAGCATCACAACTCGATCATTTGCATCGCCACCGAGAAAAATTCGTCACAAACGCTGCACGCTGCTTTTCCCGTGTTGTCTCTCTCTCTCTCCCTGTTTCACTCACAGTCTGCACACAGGTCACGAGCAAACACATACACACACAGGAAACGGCTGTTCTGCCGGATTGTTTTGCGTATGTCAACCGCGCGGCGTACACACGCGACGTCCGTTGTCAGTATAACGGCCCTTTTTCTCCACTAGCGAGGTCTCACCCGCAGAAACGGCAAAAATGGGCCACGGCAGCGTCTGGGTGAACCGCGTGCAAGCAACTTTCCGACTGGTCGGCTTCGGGCGAGTGCAGGCAAGTTTTGTTCGAACCGCGACGGTTGGCGTAATCCCCCACCGCCCTTAAAATCCGAAGACCGGGCGCGTTCGGGACGGCGTTCGGGCACGTTCGGGCCACCCCACTGCAAGGGGGTTGCAGGCAAATAGGGGATGTCGGTGTGCGTTCGGCTCGCGTTCGGATTGTTCTTAGAGGGGGTGGGTGGCGACAAAAATGGCGATGGCGGTTGCCGGCCGGTCAGATACACGCGGGGTGCTCCTGTACCGTCCGCTCGCCCCGCTCGTACGCACCGGTACGTACGGTTGAGGACGATGATGCTGCGGCAGGGAAGTGGCCTGGGGGAGGAGGGATAAGGTTGGCTTCTTCAGCGGGTCTTTGAGCTTCGGCTTCGTCTTTCCGCATTCGGCCAGTCTCGCTGGCGGTGTACGTATATGTGTGTGTGTGTGTGTGTCTGTATGCATCTGAATTGATTGACTGCTCGGTTTGCGACCGTGCGCTAGCGGTTTTCCGTTTCTTCTGGCTGGCCGTGTCGCGCTGTTCTTCGCGCTTCCCGGCTTGCGGTTCTTTATTCCGTGGCAGATTCGTGGCTTGTTAGAGGCGATCCCATCCCGTCCCGGTCATCCGGCCAATTTAAAGCGACATCACGCAAAAGCGGCCTCACAGCGCGGAAAAACCACGGCGAGCAGCAGCAAAGATCCGTTCGCAAAGATATTATACGCGATTTTTGTGGGGCTTCATTATCGCCGGCAGACGGTTTTTCATTTACTTTTTAGAGCGTTTTCGGAGACAGGTAGAGCAGGTTTCGTTGACCTTGTCTATTTTTAAGCGACGTGTGTGAGTGTGTAAGCCCAACTTTCAGTTTTGTTGTGGGTCAATTGACATTTCATTGCGCTTCGATGCGTACAGCTCCGCCTTTCCGGGTCTGGAAATGAAAGGAAGAAAAGAGGGGAAAATGTGTGTTCATTATTATACAATTATTGTAACAGCACGCCCGCTCCCCAATGTGGTACTACGAGATTGGAGAATAATGTCACGAAATGTTGGAGCCCTCCCCGGGGAGGAACTGCCGCCCGGCAGGTAATCCATTTTGATATCGTTCCGGTTCGAAGGACCAAATGACGCCCCCCTACACAAAGCAAAACGGTTGCGCTACCGCGCCGGAATTCACAATACGGAACAATCTAATACGAAAGGATAAGATGCGCTTGCCATTTATTTTTCGCAACAACCAACTTAGCTTATTGCTTCTCGTGTACCGTGAACTGAATTTCAGAACCGCCCTATTGATTATTCATCAAGCCGAACGTGTTGGCCATTTCGGTCGTGCCAAAACGCGCGCCATTTTCTGGCGGAGAGGGGGGGGGGGTAGTGTGGTGGAATCACAAATGGGGAAAACAAATAGTAACACAGGACACCAGCATAAAACATCAGCGGCAGGAAATGGGCGACCGAAAACGGTCGTTCCTTTATTGCCATCCACATAACAGAAGCGGTCGCACGCTCATGGCTCCCTCTCGTGGGAGACACCATCGCCCCAAATAGGGGGTGCTGGTGCCAGAGAGCTACCTGTTAGTTATTTATGCATGTAACTTTGCACTTTTCTCTTGATTTTCTCGCACTACCCGTGCTCTCCGTTTCAGGACGTAAAAGTTAAAGGTAGAGACAGTTAGACATCACCTCTTCATTCTAGAGTTCGTGGAATTCTAGAAGGTGCACGGAGCGGCTCTACGTGTCGTCAAAATCGATCACGACACCGAACGGTGATTCACTCTTGGCCTCGTTATGCAAGACTTTTGACACCGATTACGCCGTGCGGCAACCGAGGTGCGTGGTAAGAGGCGCTGATAACGTAATCAAAAGGCGGAGATTGACACCTTGTTAAAATTTCGTACAGAGGCTGTAAAAGACTGATCGCGGGTTGCATTTGTTGGTCATCGGTTCGGTGTTGAAAACGTTGAAGGTATTCAAGAAGTGTTGATTCCATGAAACGAACCAACTAGCAATTAACATCTTTACAATATTTTTAATACTTAATTTTTAAGGTTAGGGATTTTGATGCTTCAATGACAACATTTCCACCATGCATTAATTCATTCCGCCATCTTGAATTCTGTTGGACATTAATCGGTTACGGTTGCTTGCCGTTAAGCCGGAATGTGCCTTTGAAATGAAAATGTATTCCCCCGTTTCTCTTCTCCTTCAACTCAAAACAGCAACAAAGACATTGCGACAGTGAAAAGACGAGCTTTACCACTACAAAATGCGGGTTCTCATTAAATATACATGCGTTTCTGCTTTGTTTTGTCCACTGTCCTGCAAGACTCATCGCCCAGTACGCAGATATAGTTGGACAGAGGCCGCTACCAAAATAAGAAAAGAAAACGAAGAGGAAAATAATCTTAAGGCTAGCTTCCATTTCCGTTTTGTATCCTTTTCCCGATTAACTATGCGGAGTGTGACAACGACAATGGCTGAAAGAAAAGTGTCGTCCAGGGGATGGGTCCGGCCATTCATGGTCATTTCCTGCTCGCAGCTAATAAAACTCCGCGCGGCAAACAAAGATGATGTTGCAGGATAGTGAAACGGGGCCTAGCCTAGCCGAGCAATTAGTCAGCACTGGACTGGAGCTGTCATGGGATGACTGTACGGTGAAATGAAGCTCCGTGCAAGAGAAAGATTAAGAATTTCGATGAACAAAAAACCCTACAAATGTTTCAAGATCTACCATTTCAAGTTTATGATACTGCAACGAGCTGATTTACTGCTTAGTGAGGCACAACCCCAACCATCTAACTGCAGATGCCACGAGTGCAACGAGTAAACGGTACCATGGATGAGCAAGAGGGGCGAATGGGAAACAAAACGCCACCCGCCTGTCTTGCTGACTCAGAAGCATTCGGCTTTCGGGGTGCGTGAGAAGCGCATAAACACACAGTAAAGTTGCTGAATAATGGCGTGGCGGGCCTGTGGATTCCCCGGGCAATGGAACGATCCAGAGAGCTGCTGCCCCTACTACACAACAAAAACACGACCCTGCCGGAGAGGATCATCGCTGAAGAAGGAAGGCAGATAGGTGGAAGCAAAGTAGTAGGAAATTCCAAGAAGCCAGCAGAACGGATCGTGCCACGAACATGTTACCAGGCTGCTTGCCGGGTGTTGCTGCCGTTGTTTGCTCGAAACAGCTGATCGGATGGCGGGGTTGCCGTTACGGTTCACCGAAAGCAGCGAAACAATCTTACGAAATTTTTCTGCCCACGGTTGAGCAAATGTTGGGTGAAGATCCACCACCAAAAACAAGCGGGTCACGAATCGAGTCAGGGACGTCGAAATCCAGTTTCAACCACTCGGTCGGTGCGGTTCCTCCATCGGTGACCTCGTTAGGGGTCACCAAGCACGCAGGTTTTTACCGATCGCTGCTTGTGCGCAGTGGACCGCAAATCGGCAATACCGTGTTGGTGTGGGCCGCAGTTGCAGCAACATCACCGGCAGCGCATAGGTAGATAGGCGGAAGCGAAGAGGGAAACATAAATCCAATGTAAACGAACGCTGGTTTTCGGGGCACTGATAAGGCGCCCCCTATGTGGACGAGACACACCAATAATTACCGCCCAAATGTGTACCCAGTGGCTGCTTTTCGGGGGAATTAAAGCGGCACAGGAGAGCCTTGACGACTCGATCATCTATCTGGCTTCTGATAGTGCTAAATTCAATTCGTCTGAGTGTTGATAAAGAAAGCTTTCGTTAAGTTCTTTAATTGAATGGAATAGACTTGCGCTGGGCGAGTGAGAACGTTTAGATGACTACAACACGGAAGATGTGCATTGGGTGAACAGTAAGAAAAACTGGCGGCGGACTGGAGATAAATGATAATTAGGCACAACTTTGACAGGTTGCAAAGGAAGCTTTTAACTAGCAGATTACCTTTTTTGCTTAATTTCTTACCAACACCCCTTTCCTGGTTTATGAATAATATCCTTATCTTCAAGTGTGAATCATCTACAGAATGGAACTTGGATGTATCACTACTAAAGACAAGAAGCGTGACAGTTGTCCACGGACATCAGTAAATTATGATTGAGTATTGCAGCGACTTCCCTGGACAGTGACTCGCGCCTATTATTGCTTCCGAGAAATACTAACGCTTCTCAGCCACCTGTATACTGCTCCTCACTTTAATTAAATGTGAAATTATTCAACCCCTTTATGACATCCGAGAGTGCATTACTCTGCACCTTAGCCCCTCACAGTATGTTCCGGCAAATGTGCTGACCACGAGCGCCATTGCCTTGCGAGTCAGCAAGTGTGAGCGCGCGCGCTTGTTGTAATTGGAATCTGGGCTCTCCCGGAACGGGTGTCGTGTCCGGTAACGCTCATTACATTGTTTATTGACCGCAGCCGAATGATTAACGGCGCACTGGCGAGGGCACCAGGGGTCAGCAAAATCATCAAGCGCCTTCCAATGAACCATTAGTCTCCGTCAGCAGAAACGAAGCGCAAGTCTTATGTTACTGTTGCAAACAGAGCAACACCGAATCTTACACATGCTCCAAGATTTCTGCCCAAGAGCTTCTGGAACATTTCGAGTCCGCTTTCTTCGCACTAGAAAAATCATAAAGCGATCGCCCGCTTAACGTTTTCATGTTAATCTGGAAGTTTTGAAACTCATGTTTCACTGTTAAATAGGTCCGGCAGATGGAAGCTTCCTGGAATTATTGGGCCAAAAAGCCGCGCCATCTTATCTCGCACGGCCACGAGTGGAATAAGACGCCGTATTGACTGTGACTGTTCACAGACTATCAACAAGCATCAATATTTACGCTTCTTGACAGAGCCCTCTGTTGTAGCGGTTTCTGATAGCTTTTTCGGTAGTCCAACCGCTGTCCGTTGTACAGTCACGAAGCGCGTGCCCTATCGCCATCCATCCATCATTATCGGTGGTCCATGCGTGGAAGGCATGTGCGCCTAGTGGCGTGGGAAAAATAATCACATTCGACTTTGAAGTGTGTTTAGTGACTCGCCCCCAAAGAGTGGCTTTAGTGACATGCGCTGTCAAGTGTGGGTTCTCCAGACGAGCGCGTCCCTCGATGAAACAGTCAATAAAACGCAAAATTGGAACCGGAAATCGAGCTGGCAAATTCACACCTTGCTGCGAGCCGGTTTATTTTGGAATTTGTATCTCGTCGGCAGCTACAGCATCTCTCTCCCAGTATACCCGCCTTGTTGACGAAGTTGGGACGAGAAGTACTTTATGATGATGGGCAAACATCCTTCGTAAGGTTACGCGGCCCGGCTCGGATTACGGATTACGGACACCTGTCGAAGGTTAGCCGCCGCCGCGTCACGACTCGCAGCACAAAGTTCACCATTCTCACTCGGTTTGTTTATCCGGCACGATCCCGTTAGTTCAAGATGCTGCGCGGGTTCGTGCGCGGGGGTTGGATTAGCGGTGCGGTTGCTGTCAGTAGCACAAAAACACAGCAGGTAAACGGTGCTCGGGGTTTAATAACACCGGAAGCGCTATCGGGTGGTCAAATTATACTAATCGCGCAACCACACGATGCTTGGGCGATGATTTTCGATCAACCCCCATTGCTCCCTCCCCCTAATCAGTACCCTCCTGGGCGCAGAGGTAAAAAGTGAGAGGTGATCATTGGGTGAACTATGATTACGAAATGTGATACTGCTCGAGGCGGATCCATTCAACCGCTCTGATTGGTGGTGGAGCGCACTGGTACGCACGGTGGGTGAGTTAATTTTTATGAATGAGGAACTCCTTGACGCCGGCGGCTGATGCAAACGGTTCGAGTGTTGTGCGTACAATTATTCTGTACACTTTTCGAGTGCCAGAAGTGGAGGGTATTTTTGTTTTCGAATTTGAAGTAATGCTTGATTTCGGATTTTTGAGTCCCGCACTGAATAACAAAGCGTGTCCGGTTTTGCTATCGATCGACTGTCGCCACTAGTCATGGCAACAACAAACCGACATACAATGCAACATTTTGTTGTGAACGGTCGTGTGCTTTACTACATTCCGGACACGTAATTCCGGTGCGTCGGGTCGAAAGAGGCTAAACAGGAGCTGCACAGGAACGGTGGGAGGGAGTGGAGGGGTGGAAACTTTTTCGATTGAAAAATCCCCACCCTGTTTTGGTGGCAGGGCTCTACGGGACGGCATAGCGACGCAAAATTGTAAGAGCAAAATTTTAATGATGGATATTCAGTTGCGTTTCCGTGGATTATCCTCCCTTTTTCCCTTGCTCCCATCAATGCCAGCGATCAAAATGACATTACTGTGTGACGGGAAGGAAACGGGATAAGCTCGTTTGCGAAAAGAAAATGAAATCTTTATGAGCTGGCTACATTATACTTAAACTGTGTTTTCTTTCTTCTTTTAAGCACCGAAGTTGGCAACAAATAATTTTGATTGCGCTTGAATTTTTGAACTAGGCACAGGACACGTGGCCAGCTCGTTACACAATCGCAATGGCAATTCAAGCCACTCACCACACAGACACACACATTCGAGAAACATAGTTGGGCCATGTTACTGTAGCAAACTTTAGACTGTGTAAAAACTTTTGACCGCCATTCGTTCGCCCTGCACGCCCCTCCGATGGCAAAGTGGTGTGGGCGCGAATGCTTTGAGCACGGCCAACTTTTCACTTCCCAAGTCGCGCGCAGAGACCCGCTGGAAAGTGAAATGGAAATTTACGGTGGTGTATTACGCCACTTTCTGGAGCTCAACCCTGCCAGGGTTCGGTTGGTGGAATAGTTTCACTGCCAAGGCCACCGGAAGATGCTAGTATTTTAATCTGCTGTGTGGAGCGCAGCAAAAAAAAAGCCCGGCGCCTCGTAAATACAGTCAGCGCCGGAAAGGCACACACGCCTCACTATCCTCCGATCCGTGTGTATTCTGTGCGTGCAGGAAAGTGTTTATAGTAGTGCAGTTGGTCGCCGGGAATGTGTACGGATCGGACGGTGGAAAAGTACCAGCCAGTAGCACAAGTATCTCCTATTCTATTTATTGCATTCGCATTCGTTAATGGATGGGTGGGGGGGGAATGGTGAGTTAGAGGAAGGTGCCGCCGTAGAGTTAAGGTGTTTACAAACCGGCTAGTGCGGCCACTGCAGCTGCAACTGCAGCTGTCGGTTGATGCACACACCGCCACCACCCGAAGACCACGACTGCGTCGGTTGATCGTGAAGCGGACTAGACGCGATTATATGATAATTAAGGTAGCTGGGCACTACTCGCTCGGGGTGCACCGCGTACCGCATCGAATATCTGGAACCACGTTTCCGCATCATCCCCCTTCTAGCAGGGGAAGGAGAGCAGTGAGTGTGGCAAGTGCACTGGCCTGGTACATTCTGACGCTCTTAAAGGGGGGGTAGGGGGGGGGGTACACTGATTTGATCGCTTCTCGGCTTATTGGACGGTTGTTTGGCTCAATGCAAATAGGATCGGTGGTTGCTTTGGCTCGATTACGTCTCTTTTTATGGGTTTTCCCTGTTCCTACCATGTGCGATGCAGATGAAGAGCAACCGCAGACGAGTCATTGCAACGGCACTGGTGTTTACCGCCCAGGTTACAAGGTGGTTGCGATGGAAAGTTTCTACCAAAAGCAATTTGCACTGTTTATACGAAGGGGTGAGAGAAGAGGTAGTTGTGGATGGGTTGAATCAATTGATGCTAGTCTTTCTTACATGATAGTACTTTTTAGTGGTTTTATGTTCTTTTTAATTTTTTACAGATTCATTTTTCTAAGTTTTCTAAAAAAAAAAACATTGTTATAACTTTTACCTATGATCTAAAAAAAACAAATAGTATTTTAACCTTCTTGGTGTATATAAAACTAAAAACAATCATCAGCTAAGTTAAGAGCAGATGTTCTATAATATTTTGTGTAATTTATTCTGCAACGATTTTATTCAGCGCGAAAATGTTACAAAAAAACAGTTATTTAAAGACAGAAAAATTGATGAAGTTGCACACTAAATAAACCGAACTGCAATTGATGCGGTAAGCTCATTGGGTGTAACATAAACCCAAGAACAAAGATAGAGACTCCCCATCTTGGAAAGTTACTCACAGCTTCCGGGAAGATGCTACGGTTTCGTGTTTTTCAATTTATGTTCTGTAATTTCGCAACGGTAATCAATACCGCCCATCGAAGGCAGTAGCGAACAAAAAAATAGGGAAAGGCGATTTGAAAGTTTTTCTTCTTTATATTCGATTGCTGTTACCTTTTCCACCATTTCCGTTCGACAAGGAACATTTACAACCCTGACCGGCTTGATGAGAACCGGCGTGAATGGGTTTTGGGTTTGTGACAAGGGTGATAATTAGATTGGAAAAGTAAGCTCATCGAAGGTAGGTGAAACACACAACGGATTAGAAAAGTTTTGGATTCAAGAATGGGGGGAAGGCGGATCGAAAATCAACGCTGGAGTTGTGCTTCTAGCAACATTGGGTAAAGATTTGAAGAAAACCAATCACATGAGATGATTATGATACTACGAACTAACAGTAATTCGAAGTTCAGGAATAGAGGATAGCAAGAATTTCGTCAGAGCTTACATTATCAAACAGGAATTTGTTCTATTTGGATCTAAATCTAATGCTATTTTTAGCTTTCTTTTAAAAAGGTAGCCGGTCTGCACTCATCACACTGTATCGGTACTAATTTATTCCCCATTTTAAATGAAGCTGTTGAGCGTTGACGTTAATAAAGCGACTAACACGATTCCACCGTCCCTTGCAATTCACCACCTCCCTCCTTTTTACAGCATTGATTATTAAAGCTTTAAAACGTTGTTTACATTTGCATGCCTACGATTGAGATAAAAGTATTCCAGCAATCTTCCCTTCGGTTTCGTGTATACCACGGTAAGGTGCCTCGGTCTCGTGCCAATCGGGAGGTGGTAAGGTTATTAACATGACACAGGTTATTGCCTATCAACAGCGATCCTGCCGGCAAGTGCAAGGAAACTCCCGAAACGAGTGCGTCATCACGGTCGGTGCTGGGGCGGCGTTTTCCATAGCCTGACCCATGGTCTCTTGGCGAGTATACTCTCGTTTGTAACTGGCGTTTACCGTCAGTGCCCCAGTCACTATGCGGTTCCGTTAGGTGCATTCCAAGCGCGCTGATTCTATTGGAATATCGATTTTGAAGTGAAGGGGGTTTAATTTATTTTTATTAAAGTAATTCCATTTCAAACCACTACCACACACGTACCGCTTCCCGCTCATAGCAACAAGGTCAATGAAACAGTGGAATGAAATAATCAAAATACAATGACCGTTGGGCAGCGCGGCAAGGGTGGAAAAAGCAACGTCACGAAGGGACACTCCCTCATAAATCAAATGCCTGCACAATCAACGTCCAATATTGCGAACAGCTGGATCATTACGGTTCCGGAGCATGGCCTTGGACATCGATTCGCCGAAAGACGACGCATCCTCGCACGCTGGACGGGGCACGTGGGGCGGAGGCGCTACTGAAATTCCTTAATTAAGGCCGCCACTTGATCCTGCGTGGGACTAATGACGAAATAAATGCATGACCGACCGACCGTTCGAGGACAAACACACTCCACACACTGTGTACCCACTAATTACGCTCCAATAGCATCGTAGACAAGGAGGAAAAAACTGACCAAAATGAAAGCAACAGAAGTTTTTGTGTTTCGTTTCGTTAGGATGGGATGCTCGCCTAAATCAACAGCGTCCTCTTCCCGCAAGAATGTCAGGTTTAATGAGACACAGACACACATACACACACGAGAGCAAGCAACAGCATCCCGTAACAAGTGAATACGATTATCTGGCTCGGTTTCTGTGAGTTCTTGTTGTGTGTTTGCAAGCACGACGGGTGATGATTTCCATTTAAGTGACTCGGCTGTGGCGAGGAAAAGTGGTTTTTGGGATGATAATTCGTGCGACATGTTGGAATGCGTCCCAGCCCGAACTGGAATGCTGTGTGATTGCGGGATGTGTAATCGAGGGAGTTGTGGTACATTGTTATCGTCGGTTTTCAGTAGCTTCGTCTATCCCATTGGTGTGGTCCTGGAGGAATTTTCGTAAAAAGGATGAGGATAAAAGATTCTAAAGATCTTTCAAACAAGGTTTCTTTGGGTTATATCACAAATTGATCTCGTTCCCTGTCTCATTCGCTAGAAGCTAAGGATTTCTTTAAGAGAAATAATTGCGTTTTCGTTTGAATCTATAATTAAACAGTTTGCCAAAACCCTCAAAGTATCTTCTATTTTACTCTTCGCCCTCGACCAAAGGCAAACACGAGCATTCACGTCACAGGCGTGTACTCAACTCAGCTCCGCAAGTTACGCTTCATCGTAACTTCGCCAATCAATAAGGCTTCCGGAGTTCGACGTCACGCACAGCAACGACCAAAACTCGCGCCATGCAAAGCTGTTTCATCTTCATCAATCTGCATGTGTGTACGTCCATAAACCAATGCCACAAAGCTATCCATCTTCCATCGTCAAACGCCGAGTTCCTCTTGCTAAAGTTTAATTAAACAATCAATCAAGCGGAGAGCTTCGTTCATCAGTGGCAAGATTTTCAGACTCAAGCCACTGAACTGATTGTAACTGATCATTCCCCCCACCTCGGTGGTTTGGCGTACACTTCAGTTAATAAAACCGAATCTAGGTCAAGGTATTTATCGTGCTAATGATTACGATCCGATTTGCCGGATTTCGGCTTTTCTGCTCATCTGCCTTCCGTATCTACACAACCAAATCGCACGTTGGGGCCGATTGCTTTGTTGCTGGCTTCTCTTTTACATTGTAAACACACAAACGAACCACAAATGCTGCGCATTACACGCTCGTTCAGGCACAATGCCGATGATAGCGCACAAAAACAAAGCACGCAAAAATTTGGCCACCGCGATAAAGTTCGCGTGCCAGTCGGGCGCGTTTCGTGGATGGAATTTTAGCATATTTTTTGGCGGTACGTGTACGAACTGCGACAACCTTGAACGCAACCTCCCGTCCAGGCTCGCTGCATGTAAGCATGCGAAGCAGACAGATTGAGCGGCCGTTTTATTGGAATTTTAATTTATGACATAATTGTGGTCAATCTACCGAGACCTGGGAACGCGCGGTCCTCACTGGTTGGGACAGCATCCGGGCAGACACAGTCGAAAAATGCTTTTTCGAGTACGGCTTCACATTCCACCGAACTGCAGGCCATTGTGTTGCCCCATAATTGAGGGAATAAAGTGAATAATTGTCAAAAAAAAAGGCAGACAGCTGGCAGAACAATAAACCCGTCCGTTGAGATCATTTGGTTCGAGCTGCGAAACCTGGAGCAGGATGTACCCACAGCAAAAAATTGTTGTTTTATTTCTGAAATCTTAATACAGCTTCATGCCCTCCCAAATCCCCCGACCCCCCAAATCCTTCCCCAATTAAAGGCTCTCGTTCCCAACCGGCTGATCCGGTTGGATTAGCGAAATTAAATCAAAGAACAAACCCCGAACGGTTCGCATGGAATGTAAATTGGCCTTTATACGCCCATTCGACGATTGGTTTCACTCCAATCCAATTACGCGTGAGGCTGGCCTGGGGTTTGCATTGTGTGGCGCTTATCATCCCGTTGCCCGCATCCGCATCCGACGATTATGATGATGATGATGACGCCTAGCCGCATAAGAAATGCGGCACGTGGGAGGAAAAGAGTACAGTTCACGCATCACACCTTTCGATGCGATTTTTGGTACGGAAACGGTTCGGCGTACCGGCTAAACGGCGGATTAGTGCGGCGCAGAGCTCGATGAGCTTCAATATGGTCCGGCTGGCGAACTGCTTGCTTACCACTGTTTGCACCTTGAGTGGTTTTGTTTACTGGGCTGTGTTTGTTACTGGGGCTGTAATGGATTAAGGGTGGTGCGGACTCCGATGTCTCACGGGAGAAGGAAATCCGTGCAGCAATTAACCCTGAACCGCACACGTTTCGTGTCCCCTTTTGGCGGCTATGTAATTAAGGGCAAGCGGTTGCTCCAGCGGGAGCAAACCCGATAGGCGACTCCTATCATTAGGAATCGGGGTGTCGGGGCGAAACAACAAGGTTAAAGCGCAAAGAACTTTGCGAGTGTCCTCCCCCACTTAGCCCTTGTTATCGGTGTGGCTTGGCAGGTTAATGCGATTTAAAGCGCAATTCTATCGGAAGAAGTTAAACGGTGAGCATTAAAGTAGTTCCACGAGGCCAGTTAGGCGAAGTCGATGTGAAGTCATGCCCATCGCACCGCACCACACTAGCTGCTACCGCACTGAATCACACGCTCGATTGCCTCCCCCTATTCGAATGTGTCAACGTTGATGGACGCATGATTGGACACACGCCCGTTCAACACGAAACCATTTACCACCCACGGCATCCCATCTCGCTGTTCGGGGATCGATCACATCGATACTCTACATTACACCGCGTTTGATCGATTCTGGTTCGTGCTGTTCTGGTCGATAAAAAAACATTCGCAAACATTCTACCAGTCGACCCATCTCATCATGGCTTTCGGAAAATGGTGAAGCGTGTGCGACGGTGCCTCAGGTTTGTCGAAAATTATCGCAAAAGGCTTGCGTGCTTTAAAGTGACGGCTTTGAAGGGTCCCTCGATCAACCCGGCCTCTTTGCCTCGGTGAGATTTTTGCGGTGTGTGCGTGTTTCATCCGTAATTGCCCGTTTGCTTTTCATATTTCGTACTCGTGAGCAGTGAGCAAACGAGAACGCGCAGTTTTGTTGCACTTCTTAACGAGTTAGCTAGTATATTGATGCAACGGTGTGAATTTGCAAGCGCTGGAATGAATTGTTTCTTTCACCATTATTATTTGCAACGTGGTTTAAGCACATTCTTGCACTTGGTTTAATATACTGCCCACTGAATTAAAATGATTATTTCTGACATGTTTTTCCAATCAATAATGCCCTGCTCCTATCAAAGTGATACTATTTTCTTGTCCTAGTAACCAGCCTAAAGTGGTCCTATTGCTTGAGTGAGACATTGTAGATTTCAGTTCATTTTAAGTATCCATAAGTATCCTGACCCTAGACTAGTTCCTGTTCCAAATTACTGACTCGATTCAAATGATAAAAATCCCGCATGAGTTCTTTGTTCTTAAATCGTATCTAGCTCTGGTCTCAAGATTTGGCTGGCATCCATGGCCTAAAGGATGTCACTGCCCCGGTTTTAAGTCAGCACTATGTTCTATTTGTATCCTTGTTGTTTGTATTGAACCATTATTCAGCTGTAAATTTGGAGAAATTCTTCGTGAAAGGTTGAATCTTTTCTGTATCTTCCTGTCCTATGGCTAAATAACGTCTGCTTTATATTCTTAGCTGAAATAGTGAAAACGGATAATGCCCTTGAATCCAACAGCAATTTCATGCTTTTCCTTAAAAAGAACAAGTCCTTATGAACGCCCTTGACCCGTGATTAATAACAAAAAGTAATTCATGAACAGATAAACAAGATCATCATCACCGATAATAATTACAGCATGTTCTCCGAAAGCATCCTTTTTTTTGGCGAAAGTTACAGCCCCCAACAGATCATAAATCCTGAAGGACGGCCAACGTTTGCTAGTGAAAATTTAATCGCACCCACCGCTCCCTACCCCTCCCCTCAACTACCGAAGCTGACAGCAACAGGGTGCGATTAATATTGTCAGATTAGGAAGTACTTACCTTGCTTATGACCCGCTCTGCAAAGATTCTTTGAAGGTTTACTTTTGGGCTCATCAACCGAGAACACTACCGCCACCAAAGTGCTTTGACCCTGTTATATATACTTTAACGGGCTCTTCAATCTCATCACCACCCCCATCAGCTATCCCGGTCGGGGAAAAGGGCACCGCGCCATTATGGCAAAGCGAACGCTCACACTCAACCGTCTGCCCTTCCCAGCCCAGCTACCTGCAATGCCCGGGGCGGTGTAAATCTTGAAGCACATTAAAGGCGACATGTTTAGCTGCACGTTTCGCGCACGTTGGCAAGAAGGATTAGGTAATGGTTTCATTACCTCAATGCGGTTAGACGGCGTGGCGGCTCAGAGTGGTTTTGTTTTTTTTCCCTTCGTTTTGTCTTTTTTTTGTTGTTGTGACTCTCAGTGTGGCTTAGCTTCCGGCTTTTCCCCCACTCTACCACGAGCAGATACGGCCGGGCTGACGAATGTAATAAAAACCTTATTTATTCGCCCAACACAACGCCAACGACAATGGCAAGCGAGGCGGGAAAATGTTAAGCCGGTAACGTATATACCCTACCCGCAGCTTACAGATTACAAACGAAAGAAAACGGAAAACAACGACACTTTGTACGAAAATAAACTCAACGGCAGTTTTATTCTCGAAACTTGGAACAGAACTGTGACCAGGTTCGGTTGTACGAAAAATTGACACTGTACGCTTACCAAAAAAAAAGGGTGTAATAAAAATTTACACTCTGTTTGTCAAATTTCCATCTTTTTTCCGCACGTATGGAACGGTTTAGAATGGACCGTATTTTCTCGTACCACACCGATAAACGTACCAACCGGCTGGCTGGAAGAAAACCAGAAAGAGTGGCGGGAAAGCGTGTTCATGCACACACTGTGCAAAAAGGCTGGGCCAGAGTGCTCGCGGCAAAATGGGCTTAGCCGAAAAATTATGGCCCCACTTTTGGGAGTGTTTTTCCTTCCATCATCTCCGGCAGCGGTACTGCGTTCCCGTGGGCTAATGTTTTATTTAAATGCTCTCCAGTTGCATCACCCCGCAATGGTAGAGAAACAATTTTTAACCCGATTTTCCCACCCGCTTCAGGCGCCCAGCTGAGAGGAGGCAAAAAGAAGCTTTCTCGCTGCAAGGATTACGGAAAGCGTAAGGATACTTCTGTTGGTTACGTGTAAAGGAATTTCCAGAGCTTTTTTTTTGGTGGGGTTTTGCAGTCGGTTGGCTGTTGGGGAGGTAAGTTATAATTCGTTCTACGGTTGGAACGTTGTGGAATGCCGAATCCACATCCTGTGAGGTGGAACTCATTAGCGAGCAGAGTGGTGGCGAGCGGAATAGTAGTACTGCACAAGTACATTAGCTCCCCCCGGTACGTACGATACAAGAAAACTTTATAATCCGCTTTGGTCCCGAATGGTGGGTTTTTATTTTTAGCCAGAAGAAATGTAACCTTTTGCTAATGGTTCCTCCGCTTACACCAATCAACATTTGACTTCTCGCTTTGAAGAAAAGTTTCGAGATTCCTGTTCACTATTTTGCCTACCGAAATAATTGAATACATTTAATTTATTTCGCTGGTTTTCTGGCAGTCCCCATATTTATTGCCAAAGTTGGAGCAGCTTTTAGTGCCATCCATTTTTCGGTGAGTCTGTTGTTGCTCCGATTATATTGTCCGCCCGACAGCCTGTATCGGCCGTTAGAATCTTTCAACTGGAAAATTGCAAGCTTCCCACAAACGCCCGCTCTCAGCTCATTTCATCGCTCCTTCCACATCCATTTTGCATCAGCCGCGAATGTAGCCCGCGTTGAGCTTAACTTTGCCCCCCTGCCGACTGACTGGTGGAAATGGGTTTCAAACTTTGCCGTAACCTTTCCACCACTCTCTCACTCGAAATGCTCTGTTCAACTCGTTCACGTTGTACATGTTGACAAGGGATTGAGTTTTCCTATTGATTGCGTTTTCACAGCGGTGAAGCTCTCGCTATGTTTCTCTTGTCCCGTATGTTAGGGTTTGATGATAAAGACTGAGAGGGAAAATAATAGTTGGCATGCTGTTCTTAAATGCATTGTATTCATAGAAAAACTTTGCCTCATGGGTACCACCTTTTTGTATAGCAAGAAATCGGTTAAAGATCCGTAAAATGAATAAGTTGTAATGGGGATATCTGTGGTCGACGATGGGCAAGTTCGGTTGTGCTTTTCTAAAGCGAACAAAAAGCAACTTTTCAAAAGTTTGGTTCCAAAACATTCTTGGAAAGGTACAGATTCGTTTTAGAGAAACTGACCGATTTGAGTTTTAATGTGTCTTTCACAGTAATGGATATGTTTAAGGATCACAGGATATATTTAAGGCAGATTTGAAATCATATAAAAAACAACACCTATTTCCCCTTAACCGATTTAATAATAAAAGGAATCTGCTTGAACAATCCAACGAAGGGACCCATGGAAAATGAAACTCTCTCCTAGAATAATTCATGTGTTAGGATGTCTTACCTTCTCCAACAAAAAAAGAGCCACTCGTACCGTTTAATTAGCAAGCCCATTTCGTTTGGAATCGCATTACACCCGCTTCTAAGGCGCTGTTAGTTTTTTTCAGTTTTTTTGCGTTTTTGGATAGAAAAAATCATCGTCTGAAAAACAATGCCATGTGCCTGCCAGCTTCCTGCAACCTCATTGAAAATGGAAGATAAAAAAGTGCGTCAAATCCTGCCAGTGAACACAAACTGGAGCCTCTTTCCAAAAAGAAGCAAGCATGTACCATTTGAAGCGGCTTAGTGAGCCACATTTACATCCCAACAGTGGCAGCAGAAACATGAAACACTCAGAAATAGCAATCCATTTGAGAATAGAGCGAAAAGGGCCGAATGGTTTGAATTTCTCATTGATCAGGAAGGTCAAGTTCGGTGTCCATGTTCTAACAATGTCCAATCTACTCGTTCCAAAACCGTTTCGAACCGGTGCAAAAAAGGAAAAGGTTTATCCAGTAATGGTTTTGTTGGGAAAGACCTATCAGATAGACAGAGGCACACTAAAAGAACCGGGGGGGCTCGATGTTGACCCGTTAGGTCAGGATTAGTTTTGTAGCATCGATGCTCCTCCCAGGAGATCATGTATCATTGTGTGAGTAAGCATGTGATGTGGTTAGGAAAATGACATGCTAAAACGTCCACAACTTTCTTGTTACTACGAGTAGCCCTCGTGTGAGGAGGTGTCTAATAAAAGGAGACGAGAGAGGATTTAATAATGGAGAACTGTAGTTCCATGAAATGTCTGTAAATTAATGTTTTAAAAATAATCACCCCTTTTTCCTGTCAAGACTCTTCCCTCTTCCCTAACGATGCAACATAAATTAAGCGTTATCCACTTCACAGCATACATGGGACAAGGATTAGAAGCCGCCCAATATTGTAGCTTACCAAAGAGAAATATTTATTTACCCCGCTTCCCCTCAGTAAAGCGCTTTATGGACATCGAAGAGAAAAGGGCTCGATTTATGGGCTCCTATTGTTGCACTCCCGTAACGCCTTCCGAAGAACATTTGCACGGATGTAATTTTGGGCTACATAATTACCGTGCCATGCTATAAAGCCTTGCATTTGAGCGTTGTCAGAACCGCCACAGTGCGGTGTTAGGAAATCGACCGTTAGCACCATAAAAGCATGAATTTGCCATTAAATTTTAAAATTTATCGTTCCCCACCGTCGCTGTCGTTGGATGGCCGATGCATCACAGCAGCACAAGGTCAGGATTTTGTGGCACGGCTTCCGGTCACTCTCTGCTCGCTGATGTCATCGATTTTACATGTTTTGCACACACACGTCCCGCTGTAAGTCAGCTTGAAGCTTTGGAACGAAATAGTTTTATTTATTGTGCCTCCCCGCATCGCATGGTGCCTCGTGATCCTGGAAAGCGGTGCGCACCCTGCAATGGAGAGCCAGGTTCATACCAGTGAATGTGAATTTGTTGCAAGCATCACCCGGTCCCGGTTGCAAACACGTACAGCACAATCGTTCGCGCATGAAGCGATGCTCGGACAGATTTCGAATTCCAGAGAGACTACCCGCTGGAAAAGCTTCCTAATATATTATGGAGGAACAAAATACCAGTCTTGCTAGTTGGTTGGCCCTAACCATCCGTCCATTTTCGGACACGGCCCCATCTTCGTGGACCGTTGTGTTGGTGAAACAATGTTGAACTTTTATTGCAAAAGTTAGCGTAAACTTCTGCGCAAGCGACCACCTTCGTTCCTTCGTCTACTTTCGCTTTTTGCAGGAACGTAACCTCTGCCGGAAGGTGCACTACTGGGCGCAATAGAAAATAGATGATACGAATTTAAAATTGATGGGAAGCAGAGATTTTGATTGAATTTTGAGGTCGTAGGAAGGACTATATCATTCAAAGAAGTTACGTTTTAATGGGTTCCATCCATTTAGAAGATGTTATGCATATTTAATATCCAATGTATCCCGTTTTCTCGTTCAAAAGATAAAAGTGGAACAAAGGATTAATAATAAATGAGCGTGATCTAATAAACACTATCGTTTTCTTCGTACTCGAACAATTCGTAAAACTCATATCGATCGCAGGAAACCATTGAAATAATTGCACCAAACGTTATTCGCTTGTTCTCATCTGGAAGTTCCCCTTCACTTCTGAACCGGAATGAGGGCTCTCGATTTGTGTAGTGACCACAGTCTTGTAATTTTCCAATTAAAATCTCATCGAGCGAAAAAGGGATGCTGTCTTTGTGTTCCTCTGCGCTGCCTCCCTCTGTCGGTGGCAAAACAGTACTCAATGATTTATTAACTACTATCACGTTTCACAGCACACGATTTGGCGCAATTTTCAAAACCGGAAGCCACCGTCTGCTTTTCATCTAAAACGTGCTAACGGGAGAAAAAAAAGTAACAAAGCGGCGAGGCTCGTTTCCTTCCGTGCGGTTTCATTCTGATTGATACCCCTGGAGCCGGTTCTACCGGGCCGGAGGAGTGAGTGGTAGTGTGGTACACGAGTAGGCTAATGAGCGGCAAGTTTGCGCGGTATGTGGTGCTAATAGCTTCGAATTGTCTCCAACACGCGTGGTGTGGCCGATGGGCAGAACGGTTCGAACGATGGTTGAACATGAGCAGGCGATGGTAAAGCGGTTTCACACCTGCAGTGTCGTTTGTTCCGATCTCCCCATTCTCACATTAGCATTTAATTAATTAGAAGGAAAATTAGCGTGTAGTGAGTGCTGGGAGATACATACTTTACAAAAAAAAAACACACACACACACATACACAGACCTATTGTAATCGCCGTCATGCTCCATCACGTGATGGGAAGAAGCAAGAATCACCCTCTTCTCACAGTTTCTTATCAGGTGAAGGCATTGTCATTTTGAACAACTGAATAGCTTTACTTTTATTTAGTTTCGATTAACACATGGGCATGTTTAATTAATTTCTTTCATTATATTTTTATATCAACAAGAGCAATAAATAATGAAACACGAGAAAAGCACTAGGATATAAAAACATTCACCAAATGCCATTTTCTAGAAAAGTTCTTATCCGTTTGTTCTTTCGTGTTGTGCACATCAAATGAAACATGAATCGAGTTTCCTCAGATCGAGGAAAGAACATAATATAAAATGTAATAAAACTTTATAAAAGAAACACAATCCACTGTCTCAGTTGGCAGCACAATAGAAAACCTACCCCGTAGCTCACTCCGAGGAAGGAAAAATCACGGCACCATAGCTTTGCTGTATCAGAACCAACAAAAAGGCAGCCAACATCCTGTCGGAGCAGGTAAACATTACATTTTATTTCGCCCTCTGGGAGCAGCGAGACTTGAATCGCTCGCCGAAACGTTCCGGGACGAGAAAGGACATTAGCGGAATAAGATGAAGCCTAAGGATTTCCAGCGGAAAACTTTATGAGAAAACATGGTGTCCGGGCTTGCGTCGGAACATCGTCGTCACCTGTTACTGGCAGGTCCGACCATATGCAAAGCGACACGAGAACGGCAATGGGAAGAAATAAGCATCCAATGCTTCGCTCTGCACAGAACCTGAAACAGAGCTTTCAAAGCCAGCCAGAGCGAATGTTTTATTAGTGTTTCGTGCTTTCGCGTCCCGCCGCCAGGCGTTTGACTTCAGCTGCAGAATGGGACTCCAAACAAAAACTTCCTCCAAGAAGCACAAACACACATATACAAGAACGGACGGGTGCTGGTAGGTGGTCAAGCATCTTCCACGGTGAACGGCTCCTGCAGCGGATCATATTTGTATGTTAAGGAGGGGTGAGAACAAAGTTTCCCATTTTGATTAGATTTTTGTTCGTCTTCTTTCCGTGTGCCCGTGCCACTAGCTCGAATTACTACGAATGGAAATTTCTTTTTCCTTTTAGAAGTTTGGTTCCATTTTTCGTTTTTGCTCGACTACGTTTGATTGACTATGTTTTTGTTTCGTCTGGTGGGTTTGGTTTTGTTAAGGAATCAATGAAAGCGAACAAAAAGCTACCAATCGATATGTCTCTGCCGCAATTCCATCCCTGCCAATTACTAAAGCCAACTTCTGGATCGATTCAACTGTGGTTTTTTGTTAGTTTTCCTCCTCACCGCACACCGCACATCTTCACTGGACCGAACATAACCACCCTGCGTTAGAGCCGATTCTTCGATTCTGCTACTATGCAAGTCCTGCAGGAAGTCATTCCTATCATACCTCACCTTCCGGAAGCGCAACGATAGATATCACCGCTAACAGTGTCCTTGGGAAAAATCGAAATCGATAGACCGAGGTAACAAAAACAGTAATCTAGAGTTCTTTCGCATCCTTCTCTTGCGCTCTTATTGCAGGACATGTCGACAGGCATGCAATAGCCGGAATCAATACTACACCCATCGTAAAGCGCGCTTGTGTTCCGGTGCAGTGTTTACACTTTTATGCGCCCTATGTCTTCGCGTGGACGCACTTTTTCAGGGACAAAATTGGAAATCGGTTACAGCTGCTGTGCGTTGTGCAGAGAAAAACCGTTCTGTTTTCCAGCATGAACAGGAATGGAGCGTTGCGTCCTGAAATGGTACGCGGACTTGTTGCAGAGGAATGCTAGTGCTTCCGGGAAAAGTGTTTTCTCGTTTCGTGAACTGCGTACAAAGTGAAGATACATCGTCCTGGGACTCTCCCAGCACTCTCTGGTAAGCTAAAAG
This sequence comes from Anopheles epiroticus, assembly GCA_000349105.1. Lineage (NCBI taxonomy): Eukaryota > Metazoa > Arthropoda > Insecta > Diptera > Culicidae > Anopheles > Anopheles epiroticus. Next base: position 530,668 of record KB671576.1, on the reverse strand, counting down.
TATGCTTGGAAGTCAGTACTTTTTGTTACGCATCTCTCATGGGAAATTGCTTTGCTAATGGTGGTGTATGTTGCGTATTGTACATCCGTATCCCTTACCATTGGAGTATTTATAACATAAGAAAGATGCGCATTTGGTAAATAACAACGGTGGACACGAAAATCGATCCGTTATTGTGTGTGACGACGCAAGATGAGGACAGGTACATCGTAATTTACTGTTCCCTGTCTAGTGGTAATTAGTTTCAGGAGCTCAACAATTTTTAGCTCCCGCGAAGGAACCGTGCCCAAACTGTGTAGTCTTTCCTGGAGAGAAAAAAAACCCAGTTAACCAGCAATTTGTTGCCTTCCAAAAATGGCAACAGGCATTCGCACACATAGACATCGCGCTCATGGGATGTTTGATAGGAGTTCGTCAGAGTGTGACATTGATGAATTAATCCTAGAATTAGATCCATCAGCTTCATTCGGCGAATCCCGTTGATGGATGATAGAGTGAGTGAGTCTTACGCTGATCACCTGTCCCGCAGGAGTGCAGGGCCTGTGCTACGATCAAACATGTGCCCTCCACCAAAAATAGGTCCTACTTCTCAGATGCTTTATCACCAATCCAAGAAGTAGGTTATCCATTCCACAATTGTTACACCAGCAGCAGAGGAAACATTTCTCAAGTCATGCGAAGCAATGAACATCTCGACTCTTGCGGCTTGCGACTTGTACCAAACCATTTCTCCTGAAGACACGTCCAAGGTCTGGCAGGAACCAACGCGAGACACCCGGGTGCCGATGGTTAACGTACCAAGATCAAGTACCGGTTAGTTTTTTCTTCCTTGCTTCCTTCCAAAGATGCATTTGTCAGCCATCTGATCGTCGCACACCCATTTTTGGTAGACGGCTTGCCGTCGTCCATCATCGCATCCCGAGCGACTGTCTCCAAGTGCTCCGAACGCAACCGGGAAGCCAGCACCGGCAAACTCGTTTTAGAGTGAATCATCATCGACCGTGCTGGCGTTCGGCTGGTTAACTTCTGGGTCGCATTAGGTTGGCAAGACACGAGGAATACGTATCGGTCATGAGTTGACATTTCCTCGTCTCCCCCCTTCTGCGGAGCTGAAATAAAATATATGCAAACGCGTTGGTGTAAAGAAAGTGTCAATGCTCGAAGATCCGACAGTGGATTGTTCGGTACGGTGTGGCGGGAACCTCCAGGAACTTTTTTGTGTGAATCTTTTTTTTTTTTTCTTTTTGAGGGAACCACTTCGCAACAAGCTCTTCTTTGGTGGCTGCAAAACCATGTACAGCATCGAGGCAAAACCCAACAGCAAAAAAAAAGAACCCCGTCAGACACCTTTCTGACACTCCTCCCGGGGTGTATGACATTGACCACGGGATTGGCCCGGCAGCACCCAGCAGTGCCGGCGGGTGAGTTTTGAATTTCACCAGACTGGCTGACGACGCTGACGACAAAGATCGTACCTTGGATGGATGGTGAACAGGCAGGAAGAAAACGTGAGCTGTAATACCCAAGGAGTTAACTTGCCTTGCTCCAATTCGTGTGTTGGTTTATTGGTTTTTGCCTCCAAAACTTTGCTGAGTAATCTGACAGTAAAAGATAGATGGCATTTTGGGGTGTATTTAAATGATCAGTGTTTAGTGCGATTGAGAGCGAAGCCTGTCACTTGCTGGTGACGACTGGAAGTGATCTCGCAGGCAAAACCGTGATACGTCGTGTAACTGTTTGAGAATGAAAAATGGTCTCTTTCGATGAGTTACAGGTTTTTTTTTTTCAAGAGCAAAATTTAAAGTCACACTGCTACAGTTCCCATCAGCAAAAAGCTTTCGGGTGGCTTGTTTTTGGTTTTAATCTTTCCTCATTTTTAATGGACATTTTGCTTCATGCAAGAAGACTGAGGGTAGGTTTGCTATAGCCTGAAACGAATCTCACTCCCTCCAACGGGTGGGGGCTCCGTGGGTGGACGTTTCGATCGATGGCCGTTGGGGTATCAGCTGACCGGGCCGTGATGTTGTTGCGGTCAGCAACAGCGACACGCGAGCATGATTCGCCGGGTAATATGAGCCATTAGCATTAGGATCGTTCGAGAAGCGGCGTTCCCAATTGCTTTTACTTCCTTTTGCTTTTATTTCTTCAGCCCACTATACTTCCATGGCAGGACCATGATTATAAATATAAATTGGTTTGAACGACGATTCATTCAGGACGAGCTGCTGGAGATGGCATGCTAAATACAAAGCATGGCACAAATGAGAGTAAACGGAATCGAAACGAAAGTAGGTGGAGAAAGGAAGGGTGCAGTAGAGAAAGAAAATTTTTACAGAATGATGTAGAACTTTATCTAACAGAGTTTGTGGCGTTGATATTGGAATACGCAACGAGTTGACGCAATGCGGAGATGTGTCAATGCTAAAACAATGTTATGAAATCACTCAATAGAATCAAAACACAAAACTTATTGCATTGACATTTGCAGTTTTATTGGAATTTAATCAATTTCCGACATTTAAGTTAGTGCATTTTGTTGTTTTACCAGAATTAAACAGCGAGAAATGATTCAAAACGATAAGGAACAGTTTGAAACACTGTCGACATTTAGGAATGTTCTGTTTCTATCTCAAACTGACAAGCTGGCAAGGTCGTAAAACGTGCTAAAAATGGACCAACAACAATTTTCAGCCGTTTGTTTGCGCGTTTTGCCTTGTGCTGATGCTTACTGAAGCTATAATTTCAATCAATACACAAAACAGGCTTAGTCCGCCCAGTCAGTCTGGCACCAGGGCCGAAGAATGCAAACACATTTGGTCAGTGTTGCTCAAAGTCTTGGCCATTGGTTGGCAATGGAAGGAAGCTCAAATAAAATGTAAGAAATGATTAAATGAATGGGTGTATCTTATCCCTTTTCTTGTTTTTAAAAATAAATAACATAAATGATTATTTTACAAAAGAAATTAAGTATTCTTGTAAAGCATGTTGTCAACCACTGACACGAATCAGCATCAGGCCCAAACACCACGTCATTCAATCGATTAAATGTAATGCAACAAAACATACATTATTCGTCACAAAGCCATTGGACCAACTTCTCCAGCTCGTTTGCTAATGTGTTACATATTCACTCCCTTTTCCGGGTTTCCAGTACAACGAATCGCTGTGTTAGCATTTCTAGAACAGCAATTTCACCATCGCGCGGTTTGGCTTTGGGGGCGCGGGTGTTCGGTCTACGAACGTTCCACACACCCCCTGGGCTGGGAATTCATAAATTTCACCAAACTTTGAAACATTTGTCATCCAAAGTCCGATGACTTTGGCGAGGGCGGGTGGGATGAGAGAGAGAGAGAGCTTACGTTTTTTCCCCAAAATTTCCCCTTGAACACCGAAACCCACTACCAGCCCGTTGGTTGAACCCATTAGCTCCCGCCCTAACCGGTCTATCCAAATAAAGCGTACACTAAAATCCCCCTTTCCCGCTGACCGCTCCACGGCTGGCACAGGTTCCTTTTTTGGAGCGAGAGAGGTGATCAGATAAATCCCACCCCACCCCATGTTCATCGTGAGATGACTCACCACCCAGCCAGCGGCCGGTGCCGGTAAATTCCGATTCTATGCTGTCCGTGAGCGAATTGGCTCATCAGCAAGCGGGAACGTTGCGGAAAAAAAAGCTCAACCCCACCGGCAGACCGATTGGGACCACAACAAATCATAAAATTAGCATTCGCAAGCGTTTTCTTTTTCATTGATACTGTACTGTAACACTTCCTACGCTTGGTTTCGGATTCTGGCGAGGAAGCTAGAAATTGATGTTCAATTTTGCCCACCAGCCCCCGGAGGCTGGACACGGTTTGGGAAGCACCTGTTAGCATTTCGCACCAATAAAAAGGAAGCAACCGCACACATTCCGCGCGGCCAAAATTGTTTCCTGCTTCGTGGCTTTGGCTTTGCTTTGGTGCGGTGAAGATGTCGATCGCAATGCAAATTGGTCCCATCGCTCGCCATCGGCCGATCGTTAGTAGATCGCAGTCGGATCTCGTGGGCACGATTTGCATACGAAACAGCCCCCGTACCGTGGGGATAGAAATGCAAAAGCGTTCGGTGGTTCTGATGGTGTGATAAATGTGAACCATTCGTACGCTTTTGGGTACGAACCGCCGAACGCGTAAATTAGCACGCGACAGACAGAACGGGGTGACAGATGACACCGGTATACGAAAGAACCCGGTCGCATTTCAAACAGCAACCATCAATCTTTGCGGGTACGGGTACGCTTTTCCGGTTTGTACGCACTAACGAAAACAGCGACGGAAAAATGTTAATTTTCGATAACGATGTGACCATGTTGGAAGTGTGAGCGCTGCATCGGAACATTCAGGAACGTTTAGGCGTGGAGGCGTTCAGCAGTAAACTGCTGTTCGGTTGCCGGATGGTTCGTTCTGAGCCCACCGGTTCTTTGATCTGCCGGCTGCCGATTTATTGGAAAATTATTAATTTTATTATTTAATCGATTTCGGGCGGCAAACAATCAAGAGAGGTGGATATTAATGGACGATTTTTACGAGCGTAGCTTACATTCAACCGTTACAGAATTATTGATTAACACACGCACCAAAAGCGTGTGGCGCTCGTGATGGATTGAATAGCTAATACGGTTTGATGGAAAACTGATCCCTTGGTAAATGCAGCAAAAAAATCCGTTCCATTCTTACATCGTCTCAAAGCATGATGACCTTTCGTGCGGATGTTTTGACGTTGGCTTTGACTTTCGATTTCTAGCAGCAGTTTTCCCTGCCGTTCTGCCCAGAGAGACACACACACACACACCACGCTGACCGTTTCGTTGGGATGCGATAGTCACGTTCTGTTTCAGACTTTCCAGACGCTTCTCGTGCTTCACGGGCTTGCGAACGAACTTCGGCTGCCGTCTGTGGTGTGGTGCTAAGAAATTTCCCTCACCGAGTGCGGAGGGCAGAAAAATTGAATCTTTGAAACTTTTCTGAACCACAAGCTCACACACACACACACACACACCCGCACATGTAACATGTTTGCGGTTCAGACTTATTGGCTCGAGGGCTCTCGAATTATTGCCGTGACCCTGGTGGCACCGTTGGACTTGTTTACTGAGAAGCTGCTTCGGCATGTCGGCTACCGGTTTTCCTGACAATGGCTCGTGGGGGAAAACAGTGGTCAAGAAAAAGCAAGCAAGTCATTGTAGGAACAAAACTTTTCACGAGGGCTTGCTTGGTCTCGTCCGAAAATTGTTGCTAGTGAGAATGTTGTGTTATTATTCTGGGAAAAAGAGAGCTTTAAGAGGGCATCTTTCAGATAGCTAAGACGTATTTTTGGGTCGAATTTGAGCATGTTTTTTTTTTCCGATAGCATAACTGGGAAGAGTGTATGTACCTGACTGCAGAACCAATGTAGTTTCAACAATTAATTCTAAATAATTTAAATGTATTAATCATAAGAAAGGATTTGTACTTACAGCTTATTTTGTTGACAAAGCTTGTGTGACAGGTCCCTTCTTTGTCGCTCTGCAATTAAAGATAGAAAAAAAACTAATTAAAGTCATGGTGAGAGCGTATTATTTTTAATGGCTTCTCATCGGCAACCATAGGATCTCGTGTCTCCCTTTAACACAACTCTTTTCCATCCTAACAATGTTTTGCATCCACCGTCGACCGACCGACAAGAACATGGCAGGCGATCGACAATGTCAATCCGATTTGCATCCCTCATGGGACGACGCGCAGCTAGTATCGGTACCGCTGTCCGTTTTTCCTCCGCCTCTCCCTTTTCGCCACCAAAAGATGACTTCCGGTGGGTCGGCCTGCCCTGCAGACTTGCCGTTTGTTATTGTCTAGCGTCTGTCGCGCACACCTCCCGGAGGGCTCGGTACAGCCAGCAGTACACCACCATAATGCCGGCGCGCGCGATCAAGCGGTGAACAAAATGTTTATATGCATGGAAATTTAATTTGAATTAAATGCAGACGGTACCGCTACTGGCAACGCGCGCCTGACGCGGGATATGCTATTGACGCGATGCTTTTTGACGCAAATCGGTTCAGAAGGTGACGGATTGATTGTGGGCAGAATGGTAATGTTTCGGTTGATCGAAGCGACAGGTGAGAGGTCGTTTCTACCGCAGGCCTGGCTATCAACGTCCACAGGTAGCTTGGATTATAATAACTGCAGTTCAATTTGAAATGAACGAGAGATATTTTAAGAAGTAGCCGGATATCGCACTGTACACGATACAATGCTTCCAGAACTTTCATTCGTTAAATGGGGAAAACACCGTGCGTTGCCTCTTCTGCTAGCACCATCGATGATTCAAAATCCTGTACAATGCAGATGAAACCGATCTGTTCGAAATAAGCACCCATAAGTTAAACAGAAGCTCACCCCGGGGCGGGATTATTTATTTGTGCATCATTTTCGCTACCTGCCGCGATTCGAAGCGCTGGGCGAGCTCCTCTTCACGCGGGACATACACAATTTACCTTTAAACTTTATCTGGCAGCACTGAGTGCTCTGTTTTTTTTTGTACTTCATTAAATGCTCCATGAAGCAACACATGATACACATGTACAATGTTAGTGTAGACAGAATGTAATTAGCGCAGTGAGCATTATGCAGTGCGAACGGTTATCCACGTCTGGTTCTTATCAATCGCCAATCCCCGTAATCGTGCCGATGCATCATGAAGCGTGTTGTTGGAACAACCCCGTTCGAAGGATTACGATGGTTCGAGAACGCGAAAAACAGTAGCTGATTTTAATTTTTCACATCATTTCACTTTCAACTTGTTTTCACCGGTTTCCAGGAAGTCATGGGGATCTGGTACACAATACTGTCATGAGAGGATTATTACAACTTTCCTTCGGAAAACCTCACACCGCACACTGTCCCTTAGCAAGGGTAAAGTGTTGCTGTTAATTCGAGGCTTTTGTGCTTCCATTTCGACAACTTCCATGAACAATGGACGTGTCGTTCAATTTATCCACCCAACGAGAGTATGGCCAAACAATCGTTACCGAGCTTTTCACTAATTACTCTTGCATTCAAGGGGCAGGCGGTACGTTTGGGGCGTGTTGGCGAGCTGAGTTCTGGTAAAACTCATCGTATAAACGGTGTTTTCACTTGGACTTGGAAATCAATTTGGAAGGAACATTTACTCACAATTGGAACACGCTCAAGTCGGTGCAGGCAAGGTAACATTACGGTTGTGCAACATAGCAATGGGATTATAATGGTTGGGTAGGTTGGAAGGTTCTACAGGCATCCAGAATTTATGTTTTGCAATGGCCAGTACATCATTTATTGCAAGATTACAAAACGGCATTCTACGGTTGTTTTGATCCCAACTATACAGTTAATAAGGAGAATAGATTAAAAAAAGAGACTATGTACACATGTATTTTAGCGAAAAAGAAATGCATAACCTATCACCTGCTCATACCCCGACTAAAATGGCACAAACAAATGCTTAGTACGCAATTATCAACGAACATAGACATGAATCGTTTCATCAGCAAAAAAGTGCACCCGCCACGCTAACACCAATTATCAAATGAAATATAATGCTCACATTACGGGTGTCAACACTAATGCCAGACCGTAATCGTTATGTGTCGTCCGTGAGGCAACGACACGCATTAAACAGCGTAACAGTGCGGAAAAAGCCCTGCAACTTTCACGCCCACCTTACAAGGGTGTCAAACACTTTGCTTCAAAACCCATTTCGCACCGAAACCTTGTACTGACGAAACGCCGTGACACCGACGCCGGTGGCGGTGTGTAATTGCTGTTTTAATTAAATTTCAGCTACCAAAGTTTCGGGGTGTCGCGCTACCTGTGCGAGAAGAGCAGAGAAAAAATACACCACCAAACATCGGACAGCACCCTGTTTCCCCGATAGTGGCGGTGTGACATTGCGATGTTAATAAAATCATACTACTGCTCGCAGCCGAAAAAAGGGTCCCTTCACACGGGGATTCCACCCACCAGGCAATGCAATGGAAGGTTCCCGAACGGCGAGTCCGATCGTGCACGGTTGCAGTGTGTTAATTGGAATCAAAACCGATCATTTACGTTCCACTCGGAGCCAGCCGGCATCCAGGCAAGTTGACAAGTCATCGGCAATTAATGCTGGCCGGGACAGGCGTACCGCGGAGCACGATGTGACGCAAGAGCATGACCGGTGCGAAATTACCTGTGCCCGAGCGCCATTCTCGTCTGGGGAGATTCCGAGCGTTCTCTTCTGGGACGACAGCCGCGGTCAAAGGTTTGCGTTTCCGGTCTCCGGTGGGACTCCGTTGGACGTTGCTGGAATCCAGTTGCTCCGGGATTAATTGCTCACCACTTGGATTTAATATTTTTTTATTTCTCGCAAACCACACGCAGCGATGCAAATTTATGTAAGAACTCGCTCGAAACATCCGTTCTAATGAGCTGGAGAGCGGTGAGTCCATGTCCAAGGTAGTCTTATGTCACGAGCGGGACGTGGGCCCGGTAAACACTACCGTGCATCATGCAAACCCCTCATCATGATTACCGCCAGCGCTGGCTGGTTAAAGTGGAAGCTTGGCAGTGCTACAAACGGGCCAATAGCAAAACATTACCTACAGACTGTCAGTGGTACATCCAAAATTGCGGATTTTGATTGCCTCCGACAGCTTCGTTGTGCTTGATCTAATTAACATCCATTTTTATTTCCACACACACACAAAAACGCCTCGCAACGGCACGGTAAGGTGAACGGGGGATCTTCGAAGATCACACACTGAGCTATGCACAGATGATGTTACAAAACAGGAAACGCTGTTCACTTCTGAGACATGTGTCAATACTGTATGACACCCTTCATTGTACTCTGAAAGGTAGCTGTAGATATCGAATCGATTGACATTCTGAATGGCAAATATACGTCTTTATCCTTCTCAATTCCTCGTAGTATACTCCTGCTGCGATCTGTAAGTGAAAAGAAATGCCGGTAACGGATGCACTCGCTTATCGTCGTACCGTATCGTCTTGTGAAGCATATTTACCCGAAAAACGAGAAGATACAGCAGAAGCCAGCAAGGAACGAGACTTGCAAACAACGGTATGTCGGGGTTCTTTTGAGACTTCACTCAGCATGATTGCGTTGGACGTTTACGCCCGAGGGATCGACAGTGGACGGAACGGGCAAGAACGGGCAGAGATTCCGCTCCGTGTGTGCTTGCTGCGTTACAGCACTTGCACCGATTACCCACCAGCAAAAGTGCGGTCCAGCCTCGGTAAGGGTATTTATAGAGCACGATTTTACCTTGGCCTCTCCGTGCTCTGCGTTTCTGGGCGCCCCGCTCGCTATACTCGTATGTTCGCCGGTCCGATGTTGCGGTGCATTAATAATTCATTAAAGGTTATTTATCAAATAATTAGCAAGCAATTCATGGTGTGCTGACTTTGGCCGGCCAGCACCACCACTACACAGAAGGGTGTGCGTAGTCTAGGTAGTTGTGTTACGTGATCATTGCGCTAGTGTATCTGTACCATCCCATCATCGCCCAACATTAATGTGTACTCGAATCAATTTCCATCAATAACTTCTGCACCTGCCAGGGGCGGTTCACTGGTTGGTTTCATTTCGGTTCCCGCAAGAGTTTTGCGTGCGATGTACCTGCGATGTTTCAGGTGGGTGTGTTTGCCTCGTGTACCTTCAGCGGGGGAGACGGAAGCAGCATAATGGACCATTAGAGTCAGAAGCCTTGACGGAAACGGGTCGATATCGATTGTAAAACATGACATGCTCAATTATCGGATTGACTGTCAAGGTTAGCTTGACAAGGAATGGACAAAGACGCCACCTTGGCCAACCTTTTTGTCTACATGACAAATTTCGCAAGGTAAACCCGAATGGCATTGTGGGTCGCTTGATGGTTGTTAGATCTTCAAAGGTACTCTGGATTTTATTAAACTATTCTTCAATCAAATGGAATCCAAGCGTACCGCATGTACCAAGCAATTTCCCAACAGTCCCAGCGTGTGTACCATCTGGACCCACTTTACAACGCTGCTCGTCTTTTTCCTTTGATATTCTACCAAGAGCGTTCCGCGAATTTCCTCACCGTGATCTGTAATAGAGAAAGAAGCACAAGGGTTGAAAAAATGCAAGCAATCAAACATAAACGCACACCGATCGCGTCGGCTGGCCGGTTCTAAATTTAAACCGTCCCGCGTACCGACCGAACCGTGGCAACCTTCACCAAATGGGCTTGATACACGGCGTATCGACGACGCGGTTTAATAGCCGCAACTAACCCGAAACCACGCCGACGCACCCAGCGCCCAGCCGGACCTTATCCCATCCCTCACCGCCACCGAGTCCTTTGCGATGGATCGGTCGCGGTTCATCACGCTTCACACCGAGACGGAAGTGCCCTTGGCCGGGCACAGTGCTTTTCCGGCTTGCTACGGGACCGGGTAGGGTTAAGAAGCACTGACGAACATCACTTCATCGTCACCGTGCGTTTCGATCGAGCGCCCCGTCCACAGACGATCGAAGTTCAACATCTTCATCGGTGCATGCGGCTGGTGGAAAATTGGGTTGACGGCGGAGAGGGTAAAACAGACGAGGTGTACATTTGGGCCAAGTTTAGCCGACGACAAGTGCGGTTTGACGGTGAATGGAACAACGCACGCGTCGCCGCTTAGGATCGTTTACGAACAAAGGAAAACAAAGAGCACTGGCGGGGGATTTCCTTCTGGTAGGGTGGTATGGTGGTTGTGTTCTTGAGCGACCACATTTTGCACGCATCACTCATCGGCGGCGGCACTGCACGCACTCGCCCGTCTCGGAGTGATGCGTAGACGCGCAGGCCCAAGTATTCGTCGTAGATCAGGGGTGGTTTTGTGTTATTTTCTCTTTTTTGTTGCGCTTCCTCGGCTCGGGTTGATGTGCCGCGAGCAAGACGTTAAATATCAGCGGGAATAGTGAAATAGTTGTGTTCTTTTAATGGAGTACGCGTTGCGCGTGGCTTGCGTAAAACATTATTTATGAGAAGAGTGTGAACATGTGCAACGCGGGCGTATTAATTTCCGTATCAGTTTAAAAGATAACGAACATCGCTTTGCTTCACCTGCTGCTTTACGGCGGAATGGAATGTTCTAAGATGTTGTAAGCGTACATCGTGTAGATCGGATGACAGAGCAGAAAAAACATTCACATTAACAAAACAAAACGCGTAGTAGCATTTCATATGTATATGAAAAGATCATGAATTAAAAAAACGCACTAAATGAACTAAGTTTTTATTTTATTGTTGAGGACGTAGTGTATGGCATTTTTTAAGTACAGTACATAATAAAGAATACAAGCGATAATACTCGATATTTCGGAGTTCAAACTGGTAATTTGTTTCAACTCCAATGTAGAATTATTGATAGGATATCTTCAGACAATCATTTAAATTGAATATCGTCAAAAATATACGCTTACTGATAAGAAACTCCTCATACTCGATCTTGAGAAGTTAGTCTTCAATCGTCAAAAAAAGTCAATACCTTTACAAAGTAATAGCATAAAAAACCTCTTAAAACTAAAGTCTAGCTCTATACTATATTACAGGCCACAAAATTCTTCTACTTCAGTGATTATTTCAATTCAATTTTTATAATGCTCAAAGTAATCCGATTTTCTTTGATACTTTTCTGTGCCGTTTTTTTATAGCAAACTACACAACAAATTGGAATGGAATTATTTTCCTTTTGCCATCTCTACGCCATGTAGCACAGCATGACGTACGACCGTTACAACACTACCGTCAGTCCCAGTCGGTGCGTAGTTGAAACCAAGAACCCCAGCATCAACCCGCGCTGCCACGCCACGAAAACAAACAATATTCTAGAGCAGCGAGCATCAGAGCACGGTTCACACATTTCGGTGGCAGCCAGCGCCAGATCTCGTCCATCTTCGCCCGTCAGTTCGTCTGTCAAGCCGTCGGCCAGCTCCAAAAGTCACTCGCGTATGATTGTTTCTTCCGACAGCGTACCCGACCGGCACAGAGAGAGTGCTAGAGAGAGAGAGAGAGCCTCGCACCGCACACAACCAGGTGTTGATTAATAGCCTTTGTCTTTGGCGGATGGTGTGTCGGGGAGTGTGGGGTGGTTCGAGACTAAGCCGCCGTCGCCGTCATCGTCGTTTGGAGCATCTCGCGGCATCTGACGACCACGCACACGCGGCAACAATGGCGATGATAATCGACGGTGTTTGCGTTGCGTTGCTGGGAAGCGTAGCTGAAGCAGAAAATTTGTTGCCATTGGAGAAAGAAACCTACCGCCTGTTAGTTGCGAAATAGTTAGGCACTGGAAGGGGATGGGTTTTCCTTTGTTTACGGCTGCACGATGGGAATGGGGCACCGCACTAGACGAACGGAAAGTTTCAATTAATGCAACTGAAGCAATAAAGTGTTTACTTTAGCTGCAAATGAAATGCGCCGCTCGTCGGTGCAGATTCCGTTCTTTGGATGACAAATAACGGAAGGTTTGGCTAGGGGATGGGGTTTGTTTTCCATACAAGGTAGGACAGGTAATGAGCGACTGTAAATTGACGACTTTATCTGTTTGCATCCCGTTCGTGTCACTTTTGTTTCGTTGTCCGTGGAATGCAATAAAATCCATACACTGCTTTCCGACCAACATCTGGATATTTAATACCATATGAAACTAAACAAAGCGATTTTAATGCACTCTTCGATTTGCAGTTCTTTTTAGGAAGAATCATGACGGAAGCTAAGATTTATAGATCACCATGCCAGTTCGTTTTTCACCTCAATCAGTGTCATAAAGCGTGCTGCATGGTTTAAATTTATATCCTTCCAGTGTGCCGATGGAGTGGGATATTCTTCACACCCGACAACCACAAACAACAGGTGTCGAACGGGAAAGATAAACAAATTCCAGATGCACACGTTTCGCCTTTTCTCTCTCTCTCTCTCTCTCCTGTACCGAATCAAATCGAAGGACGACCAACGTTGACTTTGAATTACGATGTAACGTTTAGGGAACTGTTCTCGCTAGAAGTGAGCGATGAACATAGTCGTCCAGCGGGAACAAATAAACCATTCAGTAATGGTGCTGCAGAAAAGATCAATGATCTCCGACGCTATGCTGGTAGGAGCAGCATCTCCTCCCACACAGGTTCTTCTCCCGTAACGATAGTACAACCGCTCGCCTCCGCCAGCGTGTGCATCAACGTCGCATTAAGCAGAGAGCTATTTATAAAAATAATTTCACATAATACCCTTTGCACAGGGCGCACCGGACGATGTGAACGAGAAGGATGGGACGTTCTTTTTTTCCACTCCATTTTGCAAAAACTCTGTTCTCGTTTCATGACGGCCATACTATCATCGTCATCATCATCATCGACGTCATCTAACGTCATGCTGCCGTAAACTGGCACGGGGATTTAGGCCATCGTTCGCGCACGGGTGGAAAATTGCACACCGACCCCAAAAGCAACATGGCAGACTAACCACGGCTGAGGAAAAAAAACGAAGAACCTTGCGAAGTTTTCGGTACCCTTTCCAGACTCCCTCCTGTCCAGTGGCCGGCAGCGTCTGTCTCAGCACGGGAGCTTTCGCATCAGCAAACCCATTTGGCCGGCGGCGAACATCGTCTCCATCGGTTTTATGCGATGTAGTAGAAACGCGATAAGCGAGGTGAGATGAGAAATTGTGGGCGACGAGAGGGGCGCCAAATGCGTATCGCAAACAGGGCCGCACCGTGTTAAGCCACCAGAATGAGCCGCGGGCTTTGGCGTGCTTAAACACTGGCGGCTCTGGGTGTTTGCGCTTGGAGCGAAGCTCATTAGAATTCGGCAGGGCGAAGATTACGGATTTTGCATTATCCTGATGTACTGCTGCTGGTACACACCGTGCTGGTCGTGCTAAAGATCGACAGAAGCTGCCGTGTCGGCATCACTTTCATCAAGTTTCTGTTCAACGTGAAGGAGGGGCGTTGGCGTGTCCATGAGCGGCAGCGTTGGAGAATTAATGATGCCCCAATATAGGCGCTCGGAGGAAGGCTTCGTGCGAAGATACGCACGTTACGTGCACAGCTCCCGGTACACGACGTCACTTATTTTTCATCAACCAATTACGGGAAGATGACGTCGAAAAATGCGCGTTCATTGCCTTCTCCCCACGGGGCAGACCCGAAAAACCTTTGAAGTTTGCTTGGCCTTCGCGTTGAATATTGCAGTACCCGGCGGTTTGATGTTGTAATCCATTCCCTTTCCGAAGGTGTACTATCCCACAGGGGAGGAATGTATTCACGGGCTCCAGAAATAGAACACCAATGCGAAACTGAAAAACAAATCCGAAAACGATACCTACTGGTAGAATGCTCGTTACCATAATCAATAAGTTTTGTTATTTGGAATGCTTTCAGCACTGCGAAGATTGAGGAATTGTGGACATGCGACGTTGCAATAATATTTACGGGCAGCGGACACGTTCCTTGTGACTGGTTACACGCTGAATGGCAAGAAATGTTGTCAACTGCAAGGCTGCTTGTTATCATGGGGTACTGAGCTTGAGGAAAGTTATCTAAAAAAAAAACATTCATAAAAACGTACATTTGAACATGTGTGCTAGCCAGGGATTACTAACCATATCAGAGGTACTACAGCGCAGGTGATTGCATTCAATCAGCCAGAAACAGAAATCGGAACTGATCCTATTACACCGCAAGGACGACGCTTTGGTAACGATCGGCCACGGTTTGCTTTTGCTTCGATTTATTTCCTTCCCACATTTCCATTTCCTTTTTCGCGACCACAAAAATCGGGACTGAGTGTCATAATTGGATGGTGGGACTGAGCAAACACGGAGCAAAAAAACTGCAACATAACGAAAACGATCTAATCTTGCGATTTTTTTTCTTCTTCGGCACTGATGCTGCTAACGGACGGGATTTGACCGGGGACAGGGACGGTGAATTCTTATGTCACTGATCTTGCACAAATACAATCAGCTCTGTGACGGTATGCGAGTCTCGCGAGCCTTCATAAAAACGCTCCGTAATGATATTTCTTCACGCTCTGGGGGGAACACACAGGGAAGCAAAATGGAAGAAAAACCCGCTGTGTTTGTGAGTGTATATTTTGTCTATTTTTAGCCCACCAAACCGGTACCGAAGTGAAGCGAACGAACGTAGTGAACGAAACGCCAAAACAATCATATTTTATCGTTGCCGATTTTCCCGCGCGTTTAAGCTTTTCTCACGGAAAACGACCCAACCGAGGCGGGCTCTTCCGTTGTGCTGCAACGAAGGGAAATGAATTTTTGTGTCGGAAAGAAGGCTTTTCGCTGCGGAGACAAACAGACCAAAAGAAAATAATGGGAAGACGGGAAATCAAATAATGTGTGGGGGGAGGGGGGGGGGTGTGATCGTAGCAGAATAATATATGACCTCAATCATTGTGTTTGTGGACGTGCGGGATGATTCTTTTGCGAGGCGTGCGAAATAAAACCACAGCCGTAACGCAACGCTCAAATTAATGCCAATCTAGTGGAGCAGAGTGCTCGTGCGAATGATGGACGGATCTCGAGGCACGCCGAAGGCAGTATGATTGGATCGGATGTTCCCATTCATAAAACAAAAGACGTGCAGGACGGGGTGCGGACGGCTGCTTTTTTGGCAGTTTTTCTAATGAATGAAAATTAGCTAAATAAATCAATAATTAATGATTACGAGTTTCCTGCCATACGTTTAAGGTGTGCTAAATGCTCTTGTTACCTTTTGAGTATCGCTTCAATATGGCTATCAAACCTATTTTAGATATCTCCTTACTACAAAGATTAGAAAACGACAAACTTTTAAACCTTGAACATCATACCCTTGCTGCTCTGTTTATTCCCCAATCTCTCTTAATGGCACCAAAGAGATTGTTAGTTCCACGCCAAATTGTAGTTGCAGAATTTCTAGTTAACCAGCTTACCGCCGGTGACAACTCATTTACATCGGGAGACCATCCTAACCAGAACAAGAGAACCGGCTCCGGACGCTTCGGATGCGGTTCGCAAAGTTTGCAGATTTTTGTTAAACCTTCTGGGCTGCAGCGAACTGCAACGCTGGCATACAAATTACCCACTAACTATGAGTAATGACCATGGGTTCAATTAGTGGTGACCCGTCGTTTTTCAGGCTTTCGCCGCCTGCGCTCGAAATGGAATGTAGCGGTGGCTGTAAGAAAAAGCTGCGCGAAATCTCCTGGACAAGTAGACTGCAGTACACAGAGCCCTGTGGTCGCACACAGGCAGAAAGCTGGAATGTGCACTGTACGTGATGGGGTTCTGCAAAGGAGATCCTGTGTGCCGTTTGCTCGTTCCGGCGAGTTAGTATTTTTCTTGCTCTACTACGCGCCTGTGTGTGTGTGTGTGTGAAAGCTCAACGTTGCCATCAAGATTCACCGACCATCCTGATGAGACCGTCTGCCAGGACATTAATCATTCTGATAAAGCAGCCTGATTTTTCACCGAGCAGTATGCTTCTTTGTTTTGTGCATCGCTCTTTCTCTCCGTTGACGCCATTTTGTTTGCAGTTGCTGTCCCTTGCAACAAAGAAAGCACAACCCGGATGGGTCGAAAGTGACGAATAATTATCACACACACGCAAAATCTAATAAGCACCATTGCGTTGCGGTCCGTCCGGCAGGCAAGTGCTGATGAATGGGTTGTGCCTTTTGTGTGGCATGCGGCACATCGCACGTGCTCAACGGTGCTCATTAGGGAGCATTTTATGGTGGCGGAAAATCATGAACTGAAAAAGTCGTTTCAACATCATTTCTGTCCCATTTAGATGGGGGATACAACATGAGCATATTCAAATCATTACAGATGCGTTGAGCAGTTACGTCGCTGCAGCTCGAAGGAAAGGGAAAACCCGCCATTTCGTTCTACTTTGTCCAGTGCTGCACACAGTCAGGTTGCGTTTAACTGCTATCAACGCTGCACTAGCGCCGGTCCGGAAACATCGCTGACCGCAAGAACCATTTGACCCGGAATATCGTGTGTATTTGTGTCAACGATCTCGTTGCCGTATGCAATATCATACACATCCCCTCCCCTTCCCCATGGAAATCGTACAACACCAAGTGTCCGTCCGGTGCGTTGAAATGTGGAACGCTTTCGATGAGTGTCCTGGATTCGAATTTCCACAGCGACGTGACAGTTCATTTAGAGCATTGGTGCTCTAGAGAAGAAGAAGGAAAAAAAAACAGAAGGAAGCACTTCGATCCTGTTCCTGTTTTCCTCACCCCTTTGCCCTCCAAACCCTGTTTCCCTCCTTCGCCCATAGGAATACAATCAAGGTTACGGTACGTGTGGTTCGGGTCGGCCACCGAGTTTGTCGCTGCGTTGGCTCTGTTGGCTGCAGTGAACGATGTGGAGCGAGATGTTTTATTAGCTTGCATGGTGCTGTCGATCCACCGGATCAGGGATCACTATTGGCCGGGTGCGGGTATATGGCACTTCCTGCGGATTGATTAAGAGCAGTAAGCGTATCCTTTTGCGGTGACCTCAATAATGGCTGGTCCAGCCGGGCGTGTCATTAACCGTCCCGGGACCGCACCGATACCGTTCTTTATTTCGGGTCTTTGGGTACAATAAACGATACGATATGTTGTTAGTCGTATAGTGTTGTAAAATTGCCGTTTTAATGAGATTCCGAGGGATGAACATCTTTCAAAATGAACCTTCCTGTTAATTGTTAAAAATGTCTTTCAAATTGATTTTCCCGCTAGAACATTCTTTTGATAAATGATGCTGTTGAACTCAAGGCTACATGAGTAGTGCACTCATACAACGAACATATTGTTCCAACATTACTGTTTGTGTTTGGATTGCACAATAAAAAATATCATTGTTATTAAGTATTCCAAAACATTAATTATAAAACAATATTTTTATTTTCAAGTATTCAATTTATGTATTTCTTAAACGCTAAAAATCATTGAGTAAATGCATAAAACAATACAACAATACACGATACAATAAAATGCAACAGAAAATTTCAGTGAAAAGATAATCATCGATAAGACTGTTTGTGGTTGTAATGATGGAACTCATTGCGTACTGCGTACATTGCGTCCAAAAACTATTCAAAATTGTCACTAAGGCTAATGATCCTTGTATAAGAAAATCTTATCGAATGTCACTGACAGTGTTACTGCTCTAATTGAATAATCTATTTCTAAAATTAATCAAATGCCCTTCACAATCCCCTCCATTGCTCCTTATTTACCCTTCAACCTACGATAAATTAAGCATCCTACAGGCTTTGAATTTATAGTTCAACAATAAAGCCCCTTTCCTCTCATTTCGTCATATTTCAAAAGCCTTTACGGAACAGTATCCATCAAACTGTGGTTGTGGTGATAAGCAGAGGTAGCAACGGGTTTGCTGTCGTCAATTATGTAAATTGTGCAATCCATTAATTCCCAATCGATACGTCAAACCACTGACCACAGTGTAGTGTAACGCACAGCGGCGGCTGGAGAGATCAAACAGTGGGAAGGGGATAAAACTACAAATGGTCTTAATTGGGCTAGCCAGCAACAACAATTCTCACAATCCCTGTAGGTGGTGGGCAGTGTGATGTAGAAATATGTTTATTCAACCTCATTTAACAAATTGAAATTGAGTACTGAAATACATGCGCTTCAAATAGAGTCAATCTAAACGAAGGAGCATCAGTGAACGGAGCATGATCTAAATTTATCTCACAAACAGCAATTTCCTACCAGTGATTTCTCTCTCTCTGCATTTTTATCACTTTTCCAAAATAATCCACGTTTTCTACCATCTTCGACGGAATTGGCTTTTTCCCTGTTCTGACACACCATAGCAAAGAACCACCGCAAGCACTGTGCGACACGCGTCTCCTTGCAAGGATTAAATTAGAGATCACACAATCCGGATACTCCATCACTCCACAAACCACCTTACCACCCAATGGGAACGGCTTGTAGCCTCGTTTTGTTAGCACGTGTTTCAAAACGCTTCCAAACAAACAAACACACACACACACACACACAAACGAGGAGCCATCCCCGTGCCCATGCCTCCTGGCCCAACGTCTTGCCTTTGTGCCGGGGCGAGTAAAGCATTTCCCTCGTAATCACACGACCATATTATCGCCCCTGGTGGTTGTTGCGCGTGTATTTTTATCATGTTCACCACCACCTATCGGGACAGAAATCAAAACCCTCGGACCCCCGGACGCACCCGGTTCCCAACGCACGGCGCGTGCATACATGCGTTTGCCGGACGCGTACAACCAATTTTCTCCCGGGCGCATTCCAACGCGCCGGCGGAACACGGTGCGCGAGCCCAACGGGAGCGCGGACGGTCATGCTGGTACACGTGTTCAAGATGAGTTCACGGTTGATGTGGGTGGTAGGGGGAAAGGGGTTTGCTGCTATCACCACCCTCGCGCCCGCTCTGTCTGTCGCTCTAATTTCGTTTCGTTTTCGCACGCCGGGATGTCGGCATGCTTTTGCTGCTGCAAATTCAGCTTAGACTCAGCTTTTGCTCAGCATACAGTTAGGAAGCTTAGAAGCACATGCGACTCCCTGCAGGAGCGTCCGATTGTTCGGTGCTGGGAGGAATTTCGATGCACCCCTTGGAAGGGTGCTCGATAATAGGTTTGTGAGAAACTCGATCACGAGTTCATTTTATCCAAGAGAGTGTATGAGGGGTGAGGGGGGAGTGGTGGGATGCATTCCCGGTGCAAATCTGAGTAGCAGTAGCAGCTTTGTGGGCTCGTGTTTGATTGCATGTGGGTGACGCGTTTGTTTGCTGCTGGCCAGCACTGCAGGGGGAAGGCAGGGTACATAATTTGTTCACCCCCCGTCACTTTGCTCTGATTGTTCGATGCTAAGAATAGCATTAAAACATGACGTTTGAAGTGTTTTGATTTTGCTAGTGTATAGACACATGAGGTAGAACAATTACTTACTAGGAGCATCTTGATCAGTGGGAGATTGTTTGCGTCTATCTGGAAGCCAATTATGGAAATGAGTGCAACGTGCTCGATTGCAGTGAAAACTATTTCCATTACGTCGATATAAGATTGCATCTGAACTGTAAGTATAAATTCTTTGCATTATATATTTGCAAACGGAGCAGCTTCAATCGTAACACAGAAATTTAGTTAGGAAGAAGCGAAGTGAGATGATTATTCAGTATCGTACGGATTCGCAGCGTAACAATAAATCTATCCGAAATAATTACCTAACTCATCTCAAGACTAGGTTAGACAGTTTCAAATCCAGCTAGCCGCAAATCGCTTGTCACATAATTTATTACGCTTTTGCAAGAGGCCCTCCTCCTTTAAACGAAACTCCTCCTAACGTAACGACGTTTTTGGCAATCTAATCCATTGTCCGCGAGTGGAGGATGGAGTCAAGTAAATCAGAGCTATTTCGTGCGTACAACCGGTTCAAAATGACGCACGCAATCGACTGGAGAACGGCAATTGCAAGATTGCATGATGATAACGGACTGCCCGGGCACAGCGTGTAATGAGGGTGAAGGAATTTTCCACCGAACACAAACGTTCTACGGTGTGCTTTCATTGTGTGCTTCATTTTCCGGACGGTGGGAAATTTCCCCCACCCCCACGAACAATAACTGCAAAGACGGTTGTTTTAATCAATATTGATGGATGCATAAATTGCGATCTGTACGATAGGACGGAACGGCGACGGTTTCCGGTTCGGTAGCTGCCGGTTGCTTAACGACGAGGCAAAGGTAATGCCAGACCCGTACGGGTGACTTTTTGTACACGCTTGCTTTGTTTGAGAAAGTTTACATCTGTGCATCACTTGGAAGAAAACATGACGCAATATGGTACGAGTTTGCAAGTCTTAGAACGCAACAGCCAAATGCATTCTTTAACGAGATTTTTTAGTGTGTACAAGGGACCAAATGGGTCAACTTAACACAAGAGAAATAGTTGTACGAGAAATACAAATAATTCTGCAAAGTAATAAGCCTTACTGCAAGCCAATTAGTTTTTCTTTTACAAAACAAGGATAAAATGGAACAGTGAATAAAGCGAAGTGAACAAGTCTGTACCGTCTCTATACAATCTACAATGAAATAAAGCAACAACAAAAACTTAACTCGAAACCACACTCGAATCGAATGCAACAAGTTTAGATGTAATCCACCACCCGCAAGCGATCGCTTTTGTTTTTTTTGTCGTTTTTTCCGCCTGTACTACATGTGCAGCTTTTCTGCGCTCGGAGAAAACCAGCAGCCCGTTTGAAAAGTACGCCCGCTTTGGAGGGAAATGGAATGAATGTCGGCATTATTTGAAGTGCTGCCCTTGATTAATCGTGCGGTACATTGATTGGTGGAAATTGATTTCCGCTCGCGATGCACGCCGCGTAAGAAGCACGAGGAGCTGTGATTGCGTTTTCGGTATGTATCGTGCAGGACCCTCGTGTATTTCATATATATCCCCTTATAAAGTACGAAAGGATGAAGAGACGATATTTTGCAATTAATTTTTGTGCTAATTTTTACGGCACAAAAAAAGTGCTTTATTTTATTTCAACAAATGCTAAGATGGGACTTCCCCAAAAATATCATCAGACGACGAACCACCCCGAAAGCAATCAATGCTAGTGGAATTCATCTACGCAGCAACTAAACTCAAAGTTTAAAACAAACATGCACGTGCGACCATCTACGGGGATGAAATTCTTAACCGCGCGTGTGACAGAATGGTAGAGGTGTGACCGGAAAAAACGGTTCCCTTGCCACTCCAGAGGCAGGTCGGAATCGAAACAGGTTCGGGCGCTTTGTGGGCACGCGCATCGATTGACGCAATTTCGCTGGCCAAACCAGGAGGTCAACCCAAAGCCGTTTCGGGGCAGCTTAATGACTCACGCGCGCTAGAGCAGGTGTGAGAGAAGAGCAACTTCAAACGCTTTACGTTTTAGAATGATATTGAAGCTTAATTATCTAACTACAGCATCCAGAAGATGCTGTTCTGTTCTGCTTCTAAAGCAAAGGAAGAACATTCCAATAATGAGATAAACGATCAATCTTGACGCGTAAAAACTAACGAACTTTCATGCCTCCCAAATAGCATTCCACTGGAATGCGTCCCTACCCTTGCCGCATCGAGCTCGTTCAGTTTTATCCTACCGAAGGAGTCATGTGACTTTCTGGCCGGGTGGCTTTCCCTACCACCAGAACCAGAACTGGTTTCGTTCCCTATTCAAGCAGGTTTTACGGTTAAGGGGTCATCATCGGACGAATTTTCGGCGCACAACCGGCCCGTATCCCGTGCAAAACCTGAAGGCTAAAACACTGGCTGGAGGTTGGGCAGGAGTGCCGAATGACGCTTGCAGACATCGGCCCAAGTCACATGACTCCACAACGCTTGAGACACACACACACACACACAGCTGGAATCGATTAAGCTGGATCACATGATTCGAGCGAGGGAATCCGATTCACGATGAGTCACCGCGATGCGCAAGAAGCAAACGAGAATCATCAATGTCATCGTTTTGGTGTAAAGCATAACGATCCACCCGATGGGTGGGATGGGAGATACAACAAACCGGTTCGCACCAGCGAAGCGGAATGCTTTCTGGTTGAATGTGATGAATAAATTGATCGCTAAAAGATGCATTATTATTCGCCAATCGACCGAAGATTGTTATTTTGTTTGACGTTTTGTTTCTTCGCCTTGTCGAAAACGCTCGATTGATTTCGAACGATTCGAGTACGTGTAAGCTTTTTGTGCGGGATAGAGGAAGCGTCGAGCGCGTTCGGCGGGATTGTCAATATAATTATCTGTGCGGTCTCGTCGCGTCCTCTGCATAAATGCATATCATTTTCAAAAGCGACAGCTTCATGTACGGGAAATCGAGAGTAGCGTTCCCGGGCCGGGAGTTTTTTGATGATCACTTTGGGCCACTGGGGCTTAACCTGGAAACGGAAAGGGAACGTTATCGATGCAAATCTGCTTCGACAACCGAAATGGTTTGCTTATGTTATTGTGAAATCCATTTTTGAATACATGCTTTTGCATTTAAACATAAGATTTGAAACAATTCCAGTACGTTCCTCGGGACTTTCTTTTCCACACATTTTTTATGAGCTGAGCGAATCGAAGCGTTATCTTGCTTTAAAATGTTTACCAACAATTTCAATATTTGGGCACCAGTAAGCCTTCTATTGACATTTGGTTTTAAACTGTTCACGTAATTACATAGATCGATTACATACACACACTCAATTTGAAATTTGTCAATAATCAGTTGATTAGCACCATGATGAGCATTTCATTTCGATACAAATGACAGCTTTCTGATATGCCTGTGTTTCGTTTGGAGGAGGGAGTACAATTGCTTAAAAATCCAGTGGATTTTTACAGATTTTATTTAATGTTTACATTTTACGCAATATGTTTTCTTTAGAAACTTGTTACTGTTTATATTTGAACTTGAAGCTGATGATTCTTATTTAGTTTCCTACGTAAACAGGTTTAACTTTAGTTAAAAAAAATCGTAAATTGAAGGCAAATTCGAAACAAAGTTTGTTAATGAATCATCTATTTTATATTTAATATTTTATAATATGCAAACGATCTTTGCTTGCGTGTCTCAATTAAATAATCAAAGTTTATCATTAATAAGAAATATGAACCAATTTTCTTGAGTAACAGTGTGTTATTTTTGCTTATAGTTTGATTTGGATGAGTTCAAGTCTGTAGTTGTACAAAAAATATTTTAAGTTTATAATAGTAAAATGAATAAACGCTTCAATATTTATCATATAAAGCAATCAAACAAATTATTCTTCCTCTGTTTACAATTCATAATCATGCTATTTTAAGACTTTGCTTTTTTACGTAAAAACTGCACCCTATACACTTGAGCCCATCCACCCTTACATCACTCGCCCGAACACAACGTCGTGTCTACTAATTGAGTGCTTAGAACTCTTTGACTCTCGGGCTCCCATCGAATGGGGTCCGTACCAGCAACAAGCTTGACGTCTAATCGGCCGACTCAACACGTTTTTTCCTTGTAAGCACCGATTGTTTATCTTCTCCCGCTGCTCCATCTTCTCCATCCGACAACGTCCACAATGCCCAACCATTGATAAATAGTGTTGCGAACGGGTTCCGAAACGACGTGCTCATCACCATTTCCGCTTCATCCCGGGTACACGGGGGATGCGCAAAAACATAAACCACCCACTACCACGGCACTGCATCTGCTTTTCATCAAAGGATTGACAGCATGGTCGTACAAAAATTGAAGTACCCAGTGCTCCCTCGCGCGTGCCCAGTGGCTGGTGGGAGTTGCAGCTGGGAGGGTGCTGAAGCATGCGTATATTTCATGCTCCAGCGAGCAAGCGGCGTCGATGGCGGCAAAGTCAATTAGATGCTAATTTGTTTATTTACGCAAAGATTTGCAGCATTTGCACATCTGCCCAAGGCCGGTGAGGTGTGGTTTGGGGGAACTGTTTCCCCCGGGGGGGGGGGTTCTTTTTTTACCTTACGCATCGATGAGGATGCTGATGATGATGATATGCGGAGGATGCTGCGTGGTAGGTTATTTTGAGCCACCACTACCTGTCGGGATGTGGGGTGGAATTTCCCTACCCATTTGGGCACTTCAAAGCGAAGGTTTAATTTAACTTCATGAATCATTGATTTTAATGGGCAAAACGAGCGAGAGAGTTTGCATGGGATCTTCGAATAGGAGAGAAATTTAAACACCACCTTTTCGCTGGCCAGACTTTCATTAACATTTAAATGAAACGTTCCTTTTCTTTAACTGTAAACCTTCCTTAGGTGTAATTTTATACAATTTAATGTGATTTCTTCACTAGCATGATTGAAGCTAAAGCAACAATCTCTGACCAGCTTGGAGAGTAGTGTGTAGCTAGGCCATATGGAGCATAGGTTCGTGCCAATAGTTCAAACATCATCAAAGTGTTCCATCGAATCATTCCATTCCTCACAGCACATGAAGAGAACTCGTGATTTTTTTGTTTCAAATTCTACAACCGTCACCCAGTAACCTTCTCCAATGACTAATGAAGTGTGAACAAAGTCATCGCTGGCGGTGATACCTAAACGAAGTGCAACGTCTCGCAACCACAACCGAAAAAAATATGGTCACGTATCTACCATCCCACGGGCAACCGATGGGATGGGGGGAAAAGTGTGAAAATTTAACTTTTCATCAAATTCATCCAGCCAAACAAACCCGCAAGGCACTCAGTCTGCTTCAACCGAAGGTAACGCATAGTGGAGGAGCGAGAGCGAAGGAGATTCACGAAAAGGACAAGGGAACGATTGATTTGTGGCGGCGACGTTGGCGAATCTCGGCAAAGTTAAATAAACTGTGAATAAATTTGTGGTTCTATTATGCTTCTTTTTTTATTTCCACCGACGTTTTTTGGTAGAATGTTTGAAATTCCGACCAATTGGCCCCGGGATGTGGCGGCGAAGGCTTGGACTTGGAAAAATAAGCAAACCATTTTGCAACCCGGTTTCTTTCTTGTTGGACGGACGGTAGCGATTTTAAACTTCGGGGGGGTGGAAGAAAAATTATGATAGCGCTTTAAAATAATCACATACGATTTATACGTGAGCTTGAAGAAAATATTTACATAGCTTCTAAATTGCTTGTCATAGGTTCTTTCCAAATCACTGTTTCACAACAATTCATAACAATGAAGGGAAGTAAATTTTTAAATTGCTAACTGCCAAACTTGATCAAATAGAAAAAATTTGGATATTTTTATTATATTTCTCAACAAGACAAAACCT
Source organism: Anopheles epiroticus (assembly GCA_000349105.1). Taxonomy (NCBI): domain Eukaryota; kingdom Metazoa; phylum Arthropoda; class Insecta; order Diptera; family Culicidae; genus Anopheles; species Anopheles epiroticus. The sequence goes on along the minus strand of KB671576.1, from coordinate 504,797 downwards.
AGCTGGCTCGGTGATCTGAGTATTTACGGCTTGAATATTTTATAACACCCAACTTTGTATCGAATGTCATTTGGACTGACACTAAGTCACAACCTTCCATACGTAGGATATCCAAAGTATAACTCTGGTTGACCCCGACCCTACAAGGGCTATTGGTTGCCACCCAAGAAAAGGATACACAAAAACATACTAAAGAAACTACGTTTCCATTGAAATTCTTTAGACTATATTTTTTCCTCTTCTTTTTTCCTGCCTTTTCCAAATTGTTGAAAATATTAAAAAAAAAAAACTTGACAAACAGTTTCATCCATCACGTTTCCAATCAAAACCAAAACAGCGATCTCATTAAAAAGAACCACTCAAACACAGTGGTAACTGGTAGTTTGAAAGTATAAATAATTTGCTTTACATTTTCAAGATTTGAAGAAAGCTACAAAAGTTGCAGTCGTTAGTAAAAAGTGACAGAAAAGAAATTACTGTGACTTTCAAACATCACGACATCATTTTCTTGATCCTCCAATCAAATTGCAGTGAGTCAACGCACTGTTCTCGCACCAATGAGTCAAACGACAATCATCGGCAGCCCCTAACCATCCCCTAACTTTGAACCTTTACAGTCCGCTGAGCCGTTAAGCTGAAACTATCCAAAAAACTAGGTTACCTTGCCATCGGGCGGAGGGATGTTTGCGAAATCGAACGACCTCTGGAAACGTGATCCACCAGGGCGGTGGTGGTCCGTAAATGGAAATTTGTCATTCGATCACAACCTCCCGCGCGGACGAGTTTAAACGCTTGCGTCCCGGTCCCGTGTGCATGTGTACAGGCGGGACACTGAAATGCTACGCACGTAGCCCATAAATCAGTTTACTGCCACAGTGCGCTTCTCGCATGATCACCCTGAAGTGTTCGCTTCTGCCGCATTCCCACGGCCCTGTACACCCTCTCGAACGAAAGCGGCACAGTTTAAATGGATTATACAGATCCGCGGTAGCATTCATCATACGGCACGGATTGCACCATCTCCAGCCGGGTACATCCAGTGGGACGCAGAAATAAATCATGGTAGTGCGTCGCGCTGCCATTAGCCGCAACAGTTTCCATCTTTCTTAAGAACTAAAAAAAAAAACAAATGACTTTTTCCATCCGGTCATTAGGTAAAAACATCATCGAAGAAATTGGCTACCGATTGCGCAGATTTTCCAGATCGTTAACGTTTTTCCCCTGCTTTTTTTGCTACTGCAGGATGAGGAACGCCCCGTAACGTACGCACCACTGTCATCGGTTCATCGCTCGTAGGCAGATCCTTCGTGACACCCTCTGCTCATATTTATAAATAAACTTTGGCGCTATTTATTTTGCAGGGCGCGCGAAGATCAACAACAATTTCCGCTGTCTTTTTTTTTTCAAATGTCCAGGGACACTTTCGCTCTTCCAGCTTGGGCGTGATGTGTCCACCGAAACGAGTGTACAGCCAATTTGCACAATTTTTAAACTGTATTTTTTTATCGTTTCGCCTTCCAATATATTCAATACCGGGAGAGCGAAAAAAACATTCGATAAGACTTGCTCCCCCCCTCCATCCTCCCTCCCCCTCCACTAGTGGGGCAAGTAAGTGGCTCGGTAAACAAACCGGGAAGTTGTCGGAGGCGTTCATTTATGCAAACTCACCGAAACGCGAACGGCCCATCGGCCTGGGGTGATAGACCGGAACTCGCGCAGTACGCGTACGCCAGGCATGTTGTTTACATACCTCGATCGAGCCATTCGCGCGTTTCACTATTTGAATTCCCCGCTTCCCAACCCTTCCGGGCGGAGTGGTCGGTTTCACTCCTCTCACACCCTGCTTCCCTTATCAAACCCCCCTCCGAGTCTGTCTTTAGAAGGTGAAGGTGAACGATACAGATCGGGGGAGATGCTACTGGCCGCACTGGTTGTAGATGAGGCGGAGGTTCCAAAGGCGGAACGGCACTTACGTTCATTCATGGAAAGATGTGGTGTATGTGGGTTGTCTTTGGCGTATTGTTTTTAGCAGCATGACGGTTGCAAGATGTCGGCAGAGTCTCTGATGGCGCAAATCATGCTGTCCATGATGTCAGCTGTCAGGGTGCGTTCTTTCTTCTCGAGCGGTCACAAATATTCGCGATGCGTTGGTGCAGCTGATGCTATGTTTACTTTCGCTTCCAGATAAGTGACGGTGGACCAGGAAAGGGACCAGTTACACTTTTCCCTCTGAAGCAAGGGCTTCCGGGGTGGCACATCCTTTGCGGGCGTAAAAAGGGCTTCACTGGAACTGGTGAGATGCTACCTTGGCGGGCGGGAATGACGCATATAGTGCGCGCGTACGTCACACTACACCCGAAACTGTCACCACGGTTTGTTGACACATTCGATGAACCCGGCCGGAATTGTGTCCGCGAAGGTCAACGCGCACAGAGCGCTGGACGGCGTGGGCCTCCGAGCGCCAGTCGTACGTCGTATGATAAACAGAAATCAATTCGCGTACGCCAAATGACGACCATGCTGCTGCCGTTCTGCTGACTCACTGGTGGCTGAGGTTGCAGGCCCATGCTTTCTCTTCCATGCTGTACAACAACTCTTTGGAGCCAAAAATACCTCCCCTTAAGCTATCACATGGCCGACCATTCATCCAAAGTAAACGCGTATTCCGCCTCGCCCTCTGTGCCGGAGAGGAAGGTTTGCTGACGTTCAAGCGAGCTTGACGAACCAAAAATAACAATTAGCACTCGTTTGCCACAGGGCGACATTTGGGATCATTCATCAGCAAGGGAGAGCATTGACGAGAAACACTCGGTAAGTACTCGAGAACGGCATCAGTTTAAAGAGCCTGGATGTTGATCAGTATCAAAAATTGCTACAGGAAAAAACACCTAATGAAGAGCTGTTGAATCTTAAAGCTTCTTCTAAGAGCGGCTAACTACCGATGAGCCTAGCCTCAATGTGGGCAATTTGCTTGACTTTGGCGCTCAGAATATCTCCAACTTTTACTGCATGAAATGATGGTGTCATGATGCGAATCATGATGAGGAGAAGATTCGCTCTGCATTCAACCGTCATCTCATTATCCTTTTCTGCCTGTCATCCTGGCAATCGATGGTTTGAGGAGCGCCTCCTTCCAGGGAGATTCAATGAATGTTGAGTGTTTTTACATCAGCTACCGGCTCGTGGCCTTGCACACTTCTCCGTTTTGGTTGACGATGGAAGAAGATATTGCAAATAATTGTTCATTTCCCATTTCAACAGTGCGCGGTGTCATCTGTCATATTTTTCATTCTGCGCCTCATCACGTTGGGTGGGCCTTGTTTTTTGGGCGTTTTATGTGTTATTTTTGCAACGAACGACAGTAACATGTGCTACTGTCTGTCATCCGTTGCTGCTGTGCATGAGTATGCGTGGACGGCGTTACTTTTCCTCGTGTGTGAGCGGAAATTTTTACTGCGTCCCAGTTTTACACACCATTAAAAATAGACTACTAACTATAATAATTCCTTATCATCCGGCGACACCATCTTTTGGACCATTTTCGTCTCACGAGCATTTATTCCGCATCGGTTTCGACCATCCGTTCTCTTTTACATAAATTGACACTTTTCGAATCGAGATCACGATTCTAGAATCAACAGTGGTCCAGCGCAAATAGCATCCGTGGCGATCTTACATCCTTAATCTAGTGCAAATTAATTCATTCTTCTAGCGTTTCTGCCCAGCAGGGACAACCAAACACTCCTTACCAACCGACCTGGGTCAGCTTTCATTTCAATGCTAGTTGTTATCAATTTATTTGTTTCAATTTTGCTCCGCCGAGAAAGTATAAATTAATTAGCTCGGTCAATTAGGATTTAGAGTGCCATTCAATCCCAGCATCTCGAGCATTCGGTCCGGGCGGCTTGCTTGGTGATTCCAAGATTCAAGGTTCTACCTTTTGCGTAAGTATCGGGAAGTTCAAGGTCTAATCGTCCAACGTCTTACAGAAGCTGAGCCGACCGCTACCTTTTGCTCGTAAATCTCACCAAGCTGAACACCTACGGTGCGCACTCCCGGGCGGCAATGATGGAAGTGGTGGGTTCGCTTTTATTTGGTTAAGGCGAGGCGAGCGTAGCCGACGAAAGAGTGGAAGAGTCAAGCGCCAGCCGTCTGTGTCCTTGGGTTATCACTTACCCAAACGCAGTGCAAAGTTTTCAGTCCATAATTCTGTTCCACACCCACTTTCCGATGGCGTGCGAAGGGTGGATTTAGCGACGATTTGTTACACCCTTTTCATCTTGGCAGTTGCCTGAGCCTCTTCTGTCTAGAGTCAATTGAAGCTTCAATGAGGACAAACTTCCTCCGATCGCGAACAGGTAAAAGTTTTCCCCGCCGCTATGGAGCGCGAATCGATGAGCTGTGTGTTTGAAAGATGGCTTAACTTTTCCACTGCCGGTTCAATAAATTGTCCATAGACAAAAAAACGCACCTCGGGCAAAAAAGGTTTATCGTTGAGCAAAAGAATTCTGTCTCAAGTCTTTCAATTCCTGCAGCTAGCGGGCGAAAGCTAACTCACAAAATAGAGCAAACCGTTTTTTATCTTGGGCTGTTCGCTTTGTCAAACGATTTTCACACCTGACGAAGGTGTGCACACGGTGGGAAATGGAGCTGCCGGAAATTATTCACTTATCCCGCGGGAGGGAGGTAGGAGGGCGGGGGAGGTATGTGTTTGTGTGCATGGCAACCCCAAGGTGGAACCTTTTCGAGGGTTTGCACCGTTTATCAAACTCTTCTCCCCTTTCACAGACGAATGATACGTTATTTCAACCGTTCGGTTTTGGTTAACCAGTAAGGTTTCTTTTGCTGGAAGCAGATTAGGAAATGAGCTTTACGCACTTGAGACTATAAATAGGCACTGAATGCTTTCAAAAGGTCGCTGAGGAAAGAGGTATAAATAGCTTTCGGAATGATGTTCTTGAGATCGTTGGAAGAACACCATTCCAACTTTAAGTTATTGATGGGATTGTAGGAAGTGGATAGGATTGCTGAGCATCATTCTTGAAGCCTGTTCTAATCTCTCCATTGGGAGTGCTTACAGATTTCAAAACTCTTTTGAACTTTTGTATGAGAAAGCTTCCTTTGGAGTTTGTATTCATAAATCAAAACACAATAAAATACTGTAAAAAACAGTGTCATTGCGAGATCCTAAGAGCGAGAGTCTAAGAGATCCTGGAAAACGTCTGATATAATTTGTGTTTGCATTCGGTCCGAACGGAATTCTTGCAGAAATTGAACTCCTACCAGGAACTACCAGCTTTTGGTACCTTCCAATTAACAACAATCTGAAACAGGTCTTCCATCGACCGATTCACTCACCACCGACCTTCGATTCAGCTGATTTTAGCCGTGCAAGCTGGAACGTGTAGCGGCCATAACAGTACCCACCAGTTTGCGCCGCTAAATTTGGTCAGCCATAATTTGCACTCAACCGCGCGTGAAGTTAAGATCTTACCCTGCGGCCTTTTTGTGTCTTGCTCGCTTACAGATCCGCGCAGGGCGATAGCTTTGCAACCACGCCTGAAGAAATGAATTTTACAACAACAACAACAATAACAACAACAACGATAACAACAACAAAAAAAACTGAAACTGCAACATGACACCGCAGTTTAGCAGGCCACCGGACGACCTTGAAGGAAGCCGCTCGATAGCGTCAACTTCAACCAGAGCTCAACCAGCGGCAAAAGAACGAGGGTTTTGCCATATCAACGACAGAAAACAACAATATTAGCGTAGCAAGCTTTCGGGTCGTGATACTGAGGCGGCACGCTCCGGTCACCATCCGTTCTGGTTCTGGTTCGGTTCAGGAGTTCTCAAACATCTGTGCGATCGGGTGCTGTCAAATGTGTCATTTCGAGTGCCTGCTGACGTACGACATCCATCAATGGAGGGTGGAAGTTTTCGGATGGCGTTCCTTTGTTTTACTCTACTTTTGTGAACGATGGGCCCGTCCAGCTTCCAAGCCACAGTAACTTCATGCAAGTACGCCCTATTCGGAAAGATGATGGACAATCATTTCCCGTTCGTACAGGTTTGCGTTGAAAAACAAGAAGCGAGTAAGTGTTCTGCCGGTTTAAGTCGCTTCTGTAGCTTGATGGACGGATGTCAATCAGCTGACCACCAACATGCCGGGCTACAGAGCAAACCAGTTCTCACTTGTGAGTGGTTTCGATGATACATTGCGAATGGAGCTCCGAGAATGCCTGCCGACCGACGTGTATGTGCTCACTGAATCGATCGATTGATCATTCGGTACGACATAATTCATCACTGACTTCATCTCAGTCGTGTTAAACTCTTCAGCAGATACAATAATGGAGTTCTAAACAGGGTCGGCTAGATGATCTCGGCTTTTCGGTCGAAACTTTCTTGTTATCACCACACTATTGGTTACACTACTTCAACTTTGTTTGAAAGCTGGCTCACGGTACAATGTAAACAAACCGGCTCGCTCGTCTTTCCGGCGTATCTGTTTCGACTTCCCTCCCATTAATCAACGTACCGAATTTCCCATTCATCATCAATTTCGTTGCGTAAAAGGTTGCGCACCGCACGATACGCACGCACTCCCGATGCAACTCCTGCGGCACATTGTATCTGCGGAGGTGCAGTGTTTGCAATGCAGTGCCTCGGGCGGGATGCATATGTAGGTCGATCCGGAGAGCATAAATTTAAAATGAAAAATGTGTCGATCCATAACCCCGTCCGTTCGGTCGTTCGTTCACTCCGGACGGGCAGGCCGTGGTTGTACGTGATCGAGTTAGGCAAATTGAGGCACAGCGTACTCGAAACACCCGAAACAGGACCATACGGTGTCGTCAGCGAAAGTTGAGAGGTAAACGACTGACCTGGCTCAAGTTTCGGTGCTCCCGTTTTTTTTTTGGTTGCTGTTGTTTCGGTGGGTGTTTAAGTTTTCGTTGTTTGGAAAACATGTCCAACACCGGGACCCGCCGGCATGTACAAATGCACCGTGGTGGGCTTTGTGCCAGTATCGAGTTTACACAATTCAAATCAATTAAGCTTAATGGTTTCATGGTCCGAAAATGGCAATAAAACGTGCTAAACTTCATAAATGAAAATCAGAAGAAAGAAACTTGTGCTACAAAATGATGAATGAAACACCGGAAACACGAATGAATGATAAATGCCTGTTTGGAGCGTTTTCCCTCTTGTGTAAGATGTGCGATTTTAATCATCCATTTTCCTTACAATATCTGTTCTCGGAATTTTGTACAAACATCCGGAGAGATATTTTCCCATTGAAAACACTCTTCCTAAATGCGTCATATCCTTTTGCCGGGCGAATTAGTGCATTCGGTGCGCGCTTAACGGATGGATTGATTTTACCATTCTCGATTTGAAGCTCTTAATTGCTTTCCCACCGACGCTTTGCGGAAGCAAGTAATGGGAGCGTAGCGAGCAACCACAACACGTATGGAAATCTCGAAAGAAAAACTTGTTTTCAAATAATGTCCACCGCAAGCATACGGGTAAAAGAAACAACCATTGGTTCGGAGCTATTCCTTGCGCAACACATGCAGAACAACTCTATGGCAGCAAGGAGCTAAGGATGGAACTCTTTCTTCCTCTTTCTGTAGTTTGTGTGAGGTAGTTGTGCAATCAGAGGGAAGAGATCTTGTGCATGACATCATGCTGCATAATGCGTTTTACTTGTACTGGTACTTACCTCAAATGCTGGTAACCCTTGGAAGATTATTGAAGCTGACACACGACACAGAAAGGATCGGCGAAAGGATTTTCGCGCGTAGGTGTACGCTTATGGGCTTAGCTTCCGGTTGCGTGCCGGAAGCAGCGAAGCGCACAGTGAACGCGTGTGCGGTCGCATGGTGGACAACTTTTTCGTTCGTTCGTTCGTTTTTTTTTACTTTCTGCACAAAAATCTTTAACTAGATATTTTTGTGTGCGTTACACTTTTACAAAGATTTAAAGAAAGACACAATTTACAAGTAGCTTTTAAGCATGTCAAGTTCACTTTCATTTCTTACTTTTTAGCACTTTCAATTTTTGCACCTTTAAAACTTTAAAAAAACACAATATAAAAAATAGATTAAATTGCACAATTTCATTACCACAAATCACAACAACATAATGCGCGTAGTGTGCCCACTTCCCGCTCGATGCGACTTCCAACCGAACAGAACGAAACTCGGCACCGATCTGGTGTGTGATCTGGTGGTGCGAAGCATTCTTGAGCAATATCGCACCTTCCAACACGCTTCGATTGGCCACGGGCTCATCACGTTGATTGCGGTTGATGTTTCAATTTTTCCACCTCAAAGGATTTTGCAACCAGCCAGGCACCTACGCCTTTCTTCCTGCATGCACAACACCGAGCATAAAACCCCTAGACAGACACACACACACACGCTCACAAGGACACACGCCGCATCACAGCGCCGTTTAATATCCTCCCCGCCGAGTGACATATTTCGGTCGTTCCAGGCACCGGGGCACAGGGCTGAAATCACAACGCGTCCCATCCCATCCCGCACCTTTGGCTACGCTTTACGGCACACTATTTTTAGCAGCACACATCAGTACTTTCCGGCCACTAAACTGTCAATGGTCCGGACGGTCTCCGGTGCGATACCTTTCGGGGACGATGCACGGGCTGCTACGAGATCGTGAACGGTTGTCGATGTTTCAAGGTGGGAAAAAAAGTCCATCGCCTACTGCTCGGTCGCCGTACGTCGGGCCCGGTTTTGGCGTGCGGAGTGTCTTCGGAAGGTCATCGAAGTTGGAAGAGTTTTCTCCCCCGCTCGTTTGCGACCGCTAGCGACCCTTGCAGGGAAAGGGAGGTTTTTTTTTCGGGCACCTCTCTCTATGACCTCTGGCCAGTTTTATCGTAAAAGTCTGCAAAAGTTTGAGCAGTGTTTCCTTTCGTGGAGGCACTTTTTATCGGTCAGCCGGTCGTTCTTGGCACCCGTTTGGGGTGCGTTGCTGTGAGTGATTGATGAAGGTACACTAGCCAGGGTGCGCGTCGGAGAGAAGGCTAAAATAGCAAAGTTTGATTGGATTTTTATGCAACCTGATGCAGAGTTGCCTAATGTGAGGCGTTATTTTTAGCTGCTTTTAAATGGCTCAAGCAAACCTGGGGGGGGGAGCGGCATATTTTTATTATTTTCTGCCTTTTTTGTAACTGACCCAACGCTCGTAGCGGGCGATAGTTTAAGCAGGACAAAGTCACATCGCATAAAAAGGCGACCACGTTTTGCATTCTTCGGTTTGCTTTCGGCACGGGGGCACATAAATATGCAAACATGTTCAACATGCGGTTAAAGCACGCGCTCTAGACGCGCAAACGGTCGAAATGCAGGCAAAAACAAAACGACAAAAGAGAGCGACGGAGAGATAGAGAGAGAGTGAGAGAGAAAGTGGAGACTTTTTGTTTTACAAAACAAAACATAACCCCAACGCAGGGTACGGTTTCATGGGCAACACACTTGACCAGAGCAGGTCGCACAGAAGAAAAACGCACTATGAAGGTTGCAAGACCTGCTGGCTCGCGAGACCTACATTTCAGGTGGTGCGTACGAGGAGCGCATTGGCCTTTATTTACGAATTTACCAACAAAGCACACACACAGATACAGGGGTTGGTTGGGTGGAAAAGTGGTTCAACATACACACACACACACACATGCACAATGATAGAGAAGCACCCCCCGTGAGCGAATAGATAATCTAAGCGGCCCCATTTCTCGATCACTTCTGGTGGGACTGTTTGTTTATTTTTGGCTCACTCGCCCGTTCTGCTCATGTGAGCTCTCGTAACTGCACAAACTTGGAAACAACCGTAATCTGGAAACGCACCTCACAACACACTGACAACTGCTTTGCACGTGCCCTTTGCCAACCAAAAGAAAACGCTTCACACAATCTCCAAAAACCCGTTGGGCGATTTGTGTTAAAAATAAACCTCACTTCATCTCACTTCTCTCTCACCCGCTCACCACCCAGGCTGGCGAGATGAAATGAATCTCACTTTGCACACATCTCCGCTCATCTCATGCACGATCACGACCGCTCGAGAGGGCGCAGGCGCGCTCGCACGTACTCCACCACTCGGCAGTATAACTCGCCCGATCACGACCGTGTCACGGGGCTACAATCACGCCCCAAAACGCAAACTGGCCCCGAAAACAACAAAAAAAACCAACGCTGGGAGAGCGAGAGCAACACGTTCTTCCCCGGTTGCGTCCACTGGGCAGACTGGCAGCGTTATGGAGCTTTTCTTTCACCACTAGCACCACCACGTCCATTGGCCACGAAAAGCCCCTTCCATTGCGAACGGTGCTGTTTGCTTTTTCTTCTGGCGGCAAGTCGAATGTACCGCGACGATCGCGCCTACCACGTGTGAAAAACAACCAACACACACACACACACGCGCGTACACACACTGGCAGCTCCCCTTTCTCTTGCTTTCAACCTCCCTCGAGCGCACTCCCACTCCCGCAGGTTGTTTTTGAGTCACAAGAGCCACCGGGCCACAGAGAAAGAGTGACTCGGCCGGAGAGATACGCATGCTGAGATTGCGCTGAGTGAAGAAACTCGATCAACTTGACGCAATGAGGGGTAATGAGGGGGACCCACACCTTTCCTGATTGAACTTGTTGGTTGGAGGGAAAGCAAACTGCACGGGGGCACCCTTTCGTCCACAGTTAGAAGGCATCACCGGTGAAGGAGACCCGAAATGTCCCATCACTTCGGTGGTGTACTTGATGTTGATGCAAGTGTGCTTCTTCAGCGTGACATCTGCCAGATTGCACCACAACCTATCGGGGAGACAGACAGCTTCTGGGGAAGGTTTTCTCCGCATCGACTATAACTGAGCCGCTTTTCCACTTCTTGTGCCAGAAGCGTACGGTAACACCCAAAACACGGTACCGGTTTTGTGGAGGAGATGTAGCAATTTAGGCTGAGGGGCATATATGGAGCCGTCAGGTCTTGTCCGACATCAGGGAAATGAAATCAAGAAAGAGAGCGAACCGGCGAGAGATGAGGAAAGAGAGAATTTTTGATAGTTATTTTGAGCCTCATTTGCTTCATTATGCGCTGTAACTGGTAGTTCACTGGCAGCGCACTCCTCTGAATTAGGCCATCAGACCACGCGTTTTCGTGACCTACTTGTGCCAAAGATCGAAGATGCTCCACTTGGACTCCCCTGCCCTGCCGAGTGCACCTTCAATCAGCGCAAGCATCCAACCTGCGGATGAGAGTTTCGATTATTAATATTTACGCCAGGCGTGCCAAACGAGTGCCAAAAACTGGCCCCGACCAGACTGTCACGTTCACGCCCTGACACATGCAATTACTAGCAACTGCAACCCGACCTTCCAAGCTGTCACACGGCGTTGCATTCGGCGCTGCACCACGGCACTGTGACACGGTGTGCTTACATTAATTTTCATCAAACCGAGTCGGACAGATTTCCCGAACCCCAACCCACCCGAAGTCGGAGGCGTTGGGATGCGTCCAGGCATCGTGACTTATGCGTTCTGTGAGGGGAGTTTGTGTTGGCAATCCCGCTTTTTTGTGTGCCACCTTCCGAAGCTGGAAATGACACCACACGAACCGAGGCAGCCTGGCGTCCTTCGAGGCACAGCAGAAGCAGAAGAATCACAGCTTGGCACGTGTGCAGGACTTTCCTTGACTCCGTACGTGTGTGTGTGTGTGTGTGTGGCTGATTGCAATATGCCACTGCTCTGGATACGATACATCTGGCACTGAGGGACGCTTCTACTAACGTCCTCTCTCTCTCTCTCTCTCTCTCTCTCTCTTTCTCTTCCCCCCTCCCGTTTCCCTTTTCCTTGGAGCATGAATGTCCGGGAAGGAGGGAAAAAACGAAACAACACACACATGCTCTTGGGACGGCCACACGCTAGAGCCTCGCTTCGTTGTCGGTTGGTTGCCTTTTTTCTGGGTCAAGTTCAACCGCTTTCTCGATGCGCTTGTCGCACAGGCCGGGACGATATGTTGCTGCCTTCATTCCGCCGTCGTATTTTGGTTTTTTGTTTTGAGTAAGTCAAGTACCGGCCCGGCAGCTTCCTTATTGCCCCTTGCAATGCCAGTTCTTTTTCACTTCGGTTGAAACACTTCCCGCCTGCTCTAAATAAGGTCGGGGAACGTTTCTAGCAAGTGTTCGAATGATTTTTTAAAACAGTAAAATAAATATGAGGAAAACAAAAAGGAGCACCTCATTGCACCAGTTGAAAGACGTAGAAATTCCACAACTTTTACAGCTCGCGCGCACACTCACTCACGTCCACCCGGCACGGCGCGTCGCATCGATTGCACTTTACTGGCCGCGGCGGGACGGTCGACCGTTGCAAAATATCGGTCGACTAATTGGAACGCGCAATGGTCACCAGCGGGGTGGAGAAATAGTTTCACTGCAGTCGACGGCTGCCCGACACACTGCAAGCGAAAGGTGACAGCGAGCTGCCCCGTTGATGTAATGGTGGAATTGTTCGAGTCGTTGGAATTAGATTAACATTCGTCATTCGGAAATGAAGGGTGGATGCAGGGTGGACGGGAAGGTGAGGGCGAAGATTCTAGTCGTTTGAGGTGCGTAACCGTCATCCGACTTCTAAATTGATCCATCGCGTATGTTCGTCCTGCAATCGGTGTCATTGTTGGGATGATCGATGCATCGATTCATCAAGGCTATTAGCTGTAGATTTGCTGATTCCAACGGCATCCGCAGATTAATGTTGAATGTAATTTGAAAGTGAGATGAAATCGATCATCATAAATAAAGATAAATTCCTTTTGCTGCTAGTTCGCATACCGCGGTGCTGTGGGGAAATTGAATCAAACAAATACATTGTGCAATGAGTCAACTTCACTTGCAAGACTGATCGAACAATTATGTAATATTTAAATGTGAGAAGGACGGTGCACAAAATGTTTCACAAACATGATCCTTTTTCCACGAATTTCAAATTCCAGAGATGCGGAGATGAAGTGAGAAGCCATATAAAGTAGTATAAAGTTGTGATATTATATCAGATATCGTTTTAAAATCAGTGAACTTTCCCACAATAAGCTAAACGACTCTTTGAACTAAGATTTTTTGTCACTTCATATATCGTTCGACGTTTAGAATGAAATGAGTTGCAATCAAAATTACACATTTATTACAATTACACATTACACAAAATTACACAAACATCAGGTTGACGATTTTGATTTAAGATTGTTAGCTGCAATGATTCGAAATGGACGATTCTGTAAACTGCTTTTTTGGTATGCTAAAGCAAAACAAAACTCATCAGAAGTCTCAAATAATATATTCAATTATTGCTAGAGCACTACTTAAATCAAAGCTTCGCAAATGCTTTTCCTATCCATTAACACGACCGATGCGTTTACGTCGTGATGTTGCTCACCTCTTAAGAATGATGTTTTGAAAGTAGCTAACCACTAATAGCCCTTTACACTGTCATTACACTTCAAACCACCCATTAGAATGGCAAACCCATAATTAATTTAAATCCATCTCCCCTCTCGTCCCTGTTTTTACGTCATAAAACAGCTACCGCGTTGATATTTTTACCTTTCACAAACAACAGCCTCCATCCATGAGGTAATCAATCTCCAGAAGACGCTCCGTTCAATACCTACGCTTTGCTATTTACACCACTATCGTGCACAGACAGTAATGACCGTTTAAGATGCAATTGGTGGATTGTTATTTAATCTCTGTGATTCCCCTCTCTCCCCCCCTTCATATACACACGCACGCACCATTTTCCACTTACACTTCACATTTCACTTCCGGCGGAAGACGCGGCGCGCGTCAAACCAAGCAACTGCATGCAGCGAGTGCAGTTTGAGCCACACACAAAACATCCGATCGAGAGAGAAGCAAAGGAAAAAACAAAAACAATTAACAACGAAACAAGCAAAAAGTACCCACTTGATCGCTATCCCACTCCCATCGGCACCTCGCAACAAACGTGTTAAACTAACACCCTACCCACCAGGCCAGGTCGCCTCCGCTGTACGCTGTGGATCAAACCCCGATAGCAGTAACAAAAGTGGCAAGCAATCAATGTTGATGTTTTTCTTTCATAACGCTGAAGAAAACACACCCTTACCCGGGGAGTGTTATCTCTCCCCCCCCCCTCCCCCGGAGAATGCGCTTCCAAGCGTGTCAATGTCCCAGGGTTAACCCAGCGGTGGATGGAGAAGGAGAGCGCGAGAGTACAAAAAAAAACCGTATCGATATGTTCAATTACTTACGCTGAGCAAGTTGAGCAAACTTACGGCACCCTGTCGATCCGAACCATCGACGGTGGCCTTCCCCGGTCTGGCGTTTTGGCTCCAGCCGGCACACGCTGGACCCTGGGGTCGGTCGGTGCGCAAAAGAGTAAACAGCGCAACAGCGTACCCGCTGGCTGTTGACGGGCTGATGCAACATTGCGACCCAGGCTAAAGTGTCGTTGTTAAAGAAAGGAAGTGTCTCCACAACATTTCAACAAGATTTTGAAAAAAGAGCTTTGAAGTGAAAAAAAAGTGTGCTTCAAACATTTAATTTTCTAAAGGAATGAAAATATCTCCCTCGCAACCATACAGGTGATGACATCTGCTGACCTTGCAGCGGCAAAGGGAAGGACAGTCAGTCTCGCCCCGTTTCCCCGACCATGAAAAGATCGTCCCCTTCCGAAACACACATACACACGCACGGAAAGTCAGGCCGGGCGAAAGGGCCAACTGTTTGTGTTTACCTTTCATCGGGCGGCGACGGTGACTTTCTGCCGCCCTGGGCCGTCCAATATCCAGTGAGCAGGGTTTGCCTGCACAGCGCCGTAAGTCAAGCAGTGTCAGCAGCTTTGGTGCAGCTTCCCTTAAATCACCTCAAATAGAACCGACCGATCTGGCCATTCTATTCCTTTTTATCGATAAAACGCACCACCGAAAAAAACGATTGTATTTTTTTCAAAATAGTTACTGTTTTTTTTTTTTTGTTCCCGCAGCAACAAAGAAAAGACCGGTCGATTGTGTTGTGTTTTCGCTCGTTCGTACAGCTTTTTCACTCGCCAAAAAGACATTCCGGCACCGGCCGGATTCTGCGCAACTACATCCACACCGAACTATCTCGAACTCACCCGCCCGCAGTTGGTGCAACCGGGGTCCAGCAAGACAATCCGTTTTAGGTTGGTTTTTCTTCTTTCCGATCGATCGGCACACGGCGGGGAGGGTGAACATCTCAAAACCACGCCACGAGGCAATTGATTAATCCACCGGTTACATAAAACCGGTACCCACGAAGCTCATCTTGTGCTTCTTCCGGAAACCACCCCTCTCCCCTCCTTCCCCTGCACCCTATCTTCTGACTCCTACTCTTTTTAAACAAGTCATCAATCTGTTGTGCAGATAATTTGTGGCTTCTTCAGCGATAAGAGCGAACAAACTCTGGCTAGGAAATTTGTTTCAACAGTTTTCTCAAGCGCCCGGGCTGCAATTGTAAGGGGCGACGGGGTGAGATCGAGGGAGGATTATGTAACGTGGCGGAATCGGTGGTTTTCGGCGCTGGCTAGACAACCGGTCGCTGACGGCCCTGGAGTTTAGCAGCCGACCGAAGCCGTGGCCTGGGTGGATCGATTTCGGGCGGTTTTGGAAGCCACATACGGTCTGCTTGAACGGTTTTGTGCCAGAGCCGTGGCAATCCAATCTTCTCACCGTTCCGGAAGCATCGACCAGCATCTCCAGCACCTGTTATGGCGCTTGGCTCGGTGGAATTTTGGCCGGCTCGGGCCCCATTTCTCGGTGAGCGCGATCGTGCAGTTGACATTCAAACGGGTGTTGCTCCCGCAGAGCGCATCGCTGGGGAACCGGTTTCTTTATCATCTTCTTCTTCTTCCCCCTAGGCTGGCTGAGGTTAGATTACAAAATGTTGTGCCCTTCCCCGCCGGATTCGTTTGCGTTCGCTTCCTTCTCGCCGGTTCTTGTGCCGCCATTGGGCGAGACATCGTTATGTGGAAACGTGCATAATAAATTGGATATTATATGAATCAACTGCGTTGTTCGATGGTTCGATTTGGGGACGGTTTTTTTTTTCGTATCATCGTTTCGAAGCCATACCACAGGGACGCATATCGCATTCAGCATTAGCAGGACCACGAAATGTGTGTCTCGCAAATGTTTATGTTTTCAACCTTTTTTTCTACTGATAACATTGCTGCATTGCAAATGATGCGTTTGATAACAAGTTCGCAGAAAAGGTAGGTTTGTTGGATGCGGTGCATATGCAAATGGTTGGCAAACAATTTGGGTCAATTTTAACGATTTGTATTGGTGTGCTTATATTATTTTCTAGGGTGACATCCATTTATTACGTGCTGTTGTATTTCGGAAATCCGTGATTTCCGTAAATCGCCTTCTACAGGAACATAAGGTTAAGGATAAAGAACGTCCGTTACACAAGTAGTTAGGCAATAAGTAGCAAAACTGCGAAACATTTATGTTGAATTGAACAGTTTTCAAATTCAAACAGTTGGTCCTTGAAATTATAAGGAACGTCAAAGAAGTGAAATAAGTAATGTCAATGTAAAACAAAACCTATGCAGGCCAAATTAAACTCCGTCACTAAATAGAATAAGTTCAATCCTTCAACACTAAGACATTCATTCTATTAAATATATTCCGAATAATTCGAAAACAGATATAAACCTTCTCAAGCACTATTTAGTGTGGTATAATGTCATGCTGTGTAACTCTTCTTAATACTCCTCTGTATTATTTCTAAGAGCGATACGTTATTTCTGGATGTTCCCTCATTGCACCGCAACATTGCAAGTAACATGCATTTAAAAATACGGTATGATTACGGATGGGCTAAATCAAAACATTGTCGTATTTAAAAAGTTTATAGAAAATAAACACTCAATATGAAATTAAAACTGCAATTAAAAATTGTATTGATTGAAAAAATGTGATTTGTATCAAAAAGCAAACAGTGTTGCCTTGTAGAGCGAAACTCCCACAAAAAAACATCTCATCTATTAACACAGAACGTCACAAACGATTCACCACTTTGAAATGCTTGATTAATCATAAACAGTGTTATCAACGGGGTGCATTCGAAGGTGTATTATGCATTCGTAACCTCATCATACAGTCCTTTAAAGCGTATCTCTGCACCATACGTGCAACTTCATTCATATCATACTCATGCGGCGTATGAGGGTGAACACGAAACTACACCTGCAACAATATTATTTTTCAATCATTCACTTCGTTACATCGCTGCTTCATTATAGTCTATTTAGGGAGGCAAAATGAAACAAAACAGCACACCGAATGAGATGCAAACGGTGCCTGAGCTGTGATTTATCACTCGATGGATGATTTCGGTCTAACGCGGTTGAAACATTTATTGCTAGTGAATTTTCTTTCTATCAATATAAATTTTACTTCTTTCTCTTCCGGAAAATGCTGGCCCAATCGGAAGCCTCCGTACACGCTGGCGCTTATTCCACTCGATTTCATACGCTCATTCGTTCACCGCGCTAATGGAACATCAATTTTGCAGACACACACATCCAGCATCTCGCCAGTATCTCAACCTAATCACACCATTACCTCGGGCTAATGGATAGCGTAATGGAATGTGTCAGTGTCAGTGGGTGCGACACACCGTGGCCACATTTTGTCATCTGTCGAAACTTAATCCCACGTATCCCGCTGCTGGAGCACATGTTACACCACCACCGGCACTTGGTGCACTCGCGCGTCGAGTTAATGTTTTACCTTCCGGCTCGGGGTGGAAAAATCTTCGCACTACCATTTCAACCGAATAACACGGTCGCCCACGACCGGGTACCAGGCATTAGCGCCAAAGGAAGAGTGCACTTACACACGGTGCTTATGTGAGGTGAAGATGATTTTCAATAATCCATCTCTAAGGCGATTTTGTTAGACGGTGAATGAATTGCTGCTTCCTTCCCGACTTTCACCGCTCATTGAAGTGTAGCATCCAAAACAATCGATAATTCATTGGCCTCAGTTAACAAGTCAGCCAACGGCACTATCGAACTCCCTGCGGTGCGTTCCGTTTGCATCATTTTCCATGGTTCATTTTTAGCTCGCCGATTCACGGCGATAGGCGGTGGACTATGGCGTACTACGCCGGCTAAAAATACGGTTACGACAGGTAAGTCGTAGGTGGAAGTTTGATTTAGCCACGCTCAGCAACCTGCAGCTGGTGTTCGCGCTGTGGATGGTTTGTCTTTTGCGATGCTCTATCCCTCCTCCAGTTGGTTCCTTCTTCACCGAAAAGATGATGGAGTGGCTCTAAATATAATTTTCTCTTTATTTCGTTTGTTCATAAATTCTGTTTTCACTGTTCACTACATCTTTAAGACTTTTAGATTCTTTTGTGTAAATTACCATGCTCAATTGGTTTTCACCTAATTGCTCGGGTATCGCAATGCTCCTTTCCATCGTTGCCGTTTACAATTAGTCTCCGTCTCACCGTCTTGCAAGTTTCAAGTACGCGACAGTACAACAACCTGCCCCAAAGACGCAGATAAAGCTATTGAGCACAATCTAATTACTCTTTCCACTTCCTTTGCACCACACCGGTTTGATGCAGGTCACACCGTAAACAGGCCATTTCCTTTGCACGGGAAGTTTGGCTCACTTTTCCGGATCTAGCGTACACCAGTTTTGCGTACACTCCAATCGCTCGCCCACGTTTACGCTTACACATTTCTCTGGAACAGTGTCCAATATGGGACGATATTGTTCATCGGCGGTCGACGGTTCTGAATCTTGTCACGGTACGGCAATCCTGCCACCATCTCACCACACGACAGTTCCCACCAACAGGGCGTGGGATGGAATTTATGTCGCAAAGCGGCTATGCGGATGCGAATCTTTAGAGCTGACCACTTAGGGAAGCCGTGTCGGAGCGGTGTTATCAAGAGACGGTCTAGTGCGTCGTAGTGAATTATCTCACCAGATCAAGATACTGAGAACAATCCAATCGACCTGTTGCTTAGGTGACAGGATCCTTAATAAGGCTTGTCATGTAGTAGGGAGTGTTAAGGATTGATGTAAATGCTCCAAGAAATGGAAGAAATTCTAGGAAAACGTTTACATGGAAATTCGAGTCGCAGCTCACAGAAGCAAAAGAAAGATCAATGATTAAATTTAGTTGCCGCGTAGTACATTTAAGGAATTTAAAGATTTTACTAGCGATGCTAGAATTTTACGATATGGAAAACAATTAAACTGTCCTTTTTCTAAGTGTCTATTCCAATATAAATTTGTCAAATTTAATACAATTATTCTTCACCATTTCTCCAAGCAAAAAAACGTATTTTCCATGTGCACATATTTTGTTTTATAAAAAAATCAATTTAATGCTGCGGTTGACGTTTTAAAATATCGTTCAATAAAATAAAATAAAAACTTCATTACACATTCCAATCAAAGCGATTAATCATCAAATATCATGGCGATATGCAAATGTCATTCCTCTCAAGACTTTCCCGTCGCGATGGCATACCATCGGCAGTATCGGCCCCGCCTAACGCATACTTTGCCGCAGTGTCCTTGCTCAAAGACAATTGAATCCAATAAGGAAACCGAACCGACACCAGCTGACAGTGACACGTGGCGCAATGTCAGTGAACGCAAAATTGCACAATTTTAGAAACAGTTGCAAACTACAAACCACCAGGCGCCTCCTTGAAAATTCATAAAAAAAAACCACACAGCCACATTGCTCTGTACCTTCAGCGGCAGCAGAACGAGCTTGCCACTTGCCACTTAGATGTGTGAGTGCCCTGCACACCGATGCATACAGAGTGCATTGTTGAATTCTTTTGCACTGGAATTGTTTCGCTTTCCGACGCCCGTACCGTTGCACTCATGCTCGACCAGGCGTCTCCATGATTTTCCCCTTTCAAAGGCAACGTAAAACGAAAGGTAGAGCGAACCCACAGAATCCGGAGAGTTTGCAGCGGGAATGTGAAACTTTTGTAGTAAAGTTAAATCTGCTGGAGTGTGATTGCTCGGTAAACGGTTTGTACTAAGTTTTAACCGTCCTCGTACCGTATTAACTTTTCTCTTCCGACGAGGGGGAAATTAAACATGAAAGCTTTTGCCATACAGTGGAGTTTTAATGTTCTTTTTCACCTTGCCGAGGTTACGCATGAGGCTACGCTTTAACCGTTGGCATTGATTTTAAAGCGGGCACTATTCGCAAAGCAAAAGTACACTCACACCCAGAGAGACGTATTATCATTCCACTTCTGTTCGGATGTTACGATTTATCATTCCTGGTACGACCTGGTTCGGCGGAGAAGAGGTAATGCGAAGCGTATTCGAAATGTATAATGCATAATGCTCATAATGTAGCTTTATTAGCAGTGAACCGAAGCCCTCACCTCACCCACCCGCACCCCATCATATCTACCCCTCGTTTTGGTAGCATCAAACGCGCACCGTGACGACGCGAGCGTGATAAAATCGGTGTCATGTTACAAATGGGTAATGCAATTACATCCATCCCTACCGCCGGGAGGTTTCTTTTTTGCCAACCATCCCATATCGTGCCACTACATCAAAGAGCAGAAAGGCACGGCAAGCGTCAATTTGTTTCCACTTCAGCGCTCGTAAGCAGCTGCTCCCTGCACACACCTCTCTTCCTTCCCCGCGGAACGACAAATGTGACGCGTCCCGTACCGAAAAAGGGCGTTTGCCCATTTTGCTTCGCAACGCAGTTAAGTTGTATCTCCTCCATATTGCAGATGGCCTCCCCGAAAAAGGGATCAATTTTCATGTTGTGAAATCAAAATCGAACCCTTTACTACGCGGTGTCTCATGAGGGTAGCAAACAAAAAATGTGCTGGGAAATCCCTGCCACGATCAATCTCGTGATTTGACAACAAAAAGATTATTTCCCCAGCCCTGACAATCGGGACCATTGATGGGTCCTTCAGTGACCTTTCACACTTTCCGTCTCACTGCTTCCTAACACAAGTGGGATTTGATTTTTATGCCACCGAGCTGGCTGGGGGGGGGGGGGATTTGCTTCTGCCCCGGCCCAATCAATCTCCTTTTCAGTGCCACCAGGCAGGGGTATACCCGCTGGACACTCTCTGTTTGGCAGCACAACAT
>KB671576.1:435487-480589 GCA_000349105.1 Anopheles epiroticus | reverse complement strand
GGGGAGGGGGGAATATTTATTCTGGGCCACAAACAAACAAATGGTACCAAATTGCCGGAGGGTTCGGATTGAAAAATTTGCTTCCACCACACACTGCACACTCTTCGGCTGGCTGGAATCGGTGACATATGAATCCGAAAGCTCCCAAATAAACTGTCCCAGTGGAATACTAATGACGGATGGGAAACAGCAAACTGGCGTGTGTCTGAAGTGGACTTTTGAGAGATGGTGAACAGCCCATCATTGCTGCTCGTCCAATAAACCGTGCCAAATGAGTAACCCTTTTTTCACACTTTATTCACCTAACGCAAGCAGTAATGTACCGTTCACTTGCATGAGTGGACAAAGTAACAAAAAGGGAAGGATTGAAACTATCTCTTTTAATTCACATAATGCCACTGATTCGTTATGCTACGCTGTCCAATTTATCATCCTTTCGCGCGCTTCCCTGTCGGGCAGGCTGGATGCCTTCTGAACGTAATGGGCCTCCCAGTCCAGCATTAGCCCGGTGCCGGTCTAACGAGGAGCGCTACTTCGTTACGCAAACCAACCGAGAACGCCGCCCGAAAACGCATTAACATAACGCTGAACCTCGCCACTCGTGCCACTCGTGCCACTCCGCAGCGTGCCTCGAGATGGATCGAGATCCTTCACATGCCGGTGCTGACCTTTTCACGAACATCGCCCCAACAGACCGAACCGTGGTTGCGCAATCATTTGTTGCTGAATGCGTATGTGGTTCGCTGTGGATGCTGTAATGTACTGCTCCGATGAATAAGGAATACCCCGAGGGAGGGGGGGTGTCGAAGTGCTGTATTTTTTAAGTTGTAAGTCTGCTGCAAGTAATGTCATACGCAGAGAATGGTGTAATTTATTGTGCAATGCAACGGAGAGGTTTTATGTGGAGAGAACATGTTAAGGGGTTTTTTGAAAGAATATGCATAAGAATTAATATTACTTGCGAGCGTTGTTGCGTCAATTGGATTATATATCTCACCCCTTACGTTTTAAAAAGGATTGAAAAGGACGCCCCATGACATGCTGACGAACACATTTGTTTTCCTTAGCAAGTATTGTAAGTATTCACTCACCAAACTCAAGGTATAATTTTGTTGTTACAATGAGTAAAACTATATGTCTTCTATGACATTTTCCATGTAGTAAATTTTAACACGAATTCTGGCGAATTAATAAACTGCAAAACAGGGTCCTAAGAATATCGTATCTGAAAAACTGCAAAGTGCACTCAGTCAAAATCATCGTGAATCAGAGAGTAAAATGAACAGGAGAGTAAAACACTAATCCTTTCGTTTTAAGATTTCGAACAAGATCTAAAACGCCGTTGAGTTTCGATTTCGAGATTTCGAACGAAACGACGTGAAAAGTGCTTTTTGGGAAATAAATTTCACAATTCCTCGGAGATGCTGTATTTTTCACTGAATATTCATACAAAAAAAAATTGTCATTACCAGTATGTTAAAATAATCCCAAATGTCCACTATTATTGAACATACCTGATGTCTTACAAGCAACACCCTTCAATGCATCGAATAGTTTATTCGTACACAAAACAAAAAAAGGAAAACATCACCACAAAACCGTTGCAATCCACATCCATAAACAGATAACTAACACCACCGAATACCGTACCATCCGATCCGATTTGCATCCAGCTCTCGACGACATGAGCGTAAATCTTGACCCACCCACCCACACCCCGCCAAATGATTGCATTCCATGCCGTTTCTCTGTGCTCTCTAGGCTGCCATGGCTCATCCTCAAACCCCCATTACACAGACACTCCGAAGAAAGCCAGCACGGCAACATGGTGTGGATGAGGATTTTGTCAGAACCTACACACCACGCTGCATAGAAAATAATATTTTACCACCAAGTGCACGATCATGGCCAGCTAACGACCCCCTTTCTTTGTGCAGGAGGAAGGGAGGGAAGGTGCTGTTCCCGTATGCAAATATCGCTTCCTATCAGGGTGGTGCTGGAATAGCAAATTTTCAAATTAGATAACTATGATTCGCTTCCGTGTGTAACGGCATTTCGTTCGTGCTGCGTTGATTGCAGAGTGTGCTTGCTGCTGGCTGCAGGCGAAGCAGGAAGACGTGGAATGGCAGCATGTGGATGTGCACATTCCAGCGGGAGTAAAAATAGTTTCAATTTCAAATCGATCCATTACCCACACTGGCTCCCGTTACATCCTCTGTGTTGCATTTTTGCCTATGCAATTTCCCACTGCAGCGGTGCAGAAAGTTTGCCTGGAGGATGAAAGTGCAAAATATTCATCATTCCCCAGGAAAGAAGAGAAGTGGGGACACCGATGGCCACCAGCGGCCGACCCGGCTCCAAAACAGGTCGATGAACAGCTCGAGTTGAATGCGATGGAATAGAATACCTGTGGGAATGTGCTCTGGTACTTTCTGGTGAGTTCACTGTGACATGAACTGCCTTTGAAGATGGCCTACGGCGACGGCAGGGCGTCATGGAACATTCGTACGGCAGTTGACGTGTAGCAGTGTTATTTACACTACTCGGCAGCTTTACTAAAACTGCTATATTTAGTGCTGTTTGTAAAAGCTAGTATTATTTAGAGATATTTGTTGCCGATTGCATACTTTAAGGCGTAACTATCCTTAGCCTTGAGTTATGCAAATTGCCATACTAAAGCGAATGACTTTAACCGTTTTACAGAGCAATCGAAAATGATTTTCAAGTAATTCCACAGTTGCGCAGAACTTGCCACAATTCTTCACAACATGTTTTATAACATATAGTTTTTTTTTTTCTATAAAAAAATGGATACTTTCAGCAAGAAACTTCGCAACAAAACTTTTCTTAGCGAGATGGATTTTTCCTCTCCTTCTCTTTCTCTCCCTCACTCTCACTCTATCTCTCTCTCCTATTAAAATAAACACTTTTCCAAACCCCCCGCTGGCAGTGCCGTTGGATCGTTCGTCTCTTCCAGCGTCTATGAGCAAACCTAACCTCATCCATCATTCAAATGTGAACTTTGTCATGTCCGGCGAGGTAGCGCGAATTTCCCTGGTGTGTCGTCCCATCCGAAGGTCGGCTTTGATGGTCAGCCCTGCCGGTCTACCTTGGCGGCCGATTCCTTCAGCGTCAAACTCACCGAAAAGGGCTTAAAGAAAAAGGACAAAGAAAGAGAGAGAGACAGAGAGAAGGCCGGATGGGTCGTTGGATTAATAATTTAGCACCATAACGACCTTCGTCGCACCATTTGTCTTGGAAATGAGTTTTTGCAAAAGTGACCATTTGCTGCAATTGTATTATAATTGGAAAATACTTGAGAAAAAGGCAACACACAAGCCATTTTCCTTTGTTGCTCTCGTTGAGGTTAAGATCCAGATAAATTGGTATAACTAAAATGTTCTGCAATGGTTTCTGAATGATATGATTTTACCGAAATGTTTGTGAATAATCAGCCAGCGGACGTTCCTTTCAGAACATTTTCCACTAAAGTAAATACAGCCACATTCTCACTGCCAGTCGTTGGTCGATGATCGTTACTACAAATTGCGCTCAATTTATCTTCCTCTCCGAGCCAAGCTGTGTTTCATTTTGCAGAGGTAAATAAATTCTTGCCAAAGCGGCGTGGAAAGCGACAAACAAAGGGCTACAGGTAGCTGAAATAAAAACACTTCAGCACCGATGCCCTTATCGGCTGGTTTGCACCATTGGCCGGAAGACGGAATAAACCATTATTTGCGAAAGGTCACCAGACGTTACGTTGTTCCGTACGATTAGCGACGGGGGTCGACGGCCAATTTGTTTGACGCCGCAGCACATTTGTTTGCGCGCGCCACACGCCAAAGTTCGGCGGGCGGCAAACGGCACGATGATGCGAGTTGATTGATCGCGTCGGGGGAAAACTGCTCGCACAGAAATTGTGCGTGCGAATGTTACGTCGCGTCAATTGCTTCCCTCACATACGACCAAAATGTTGTCAATCGATCGGGCGAAAGACAGTGTGAATTAATTGAAAGTGTTTTTTTTTTCTCTCCATTTATGGTTTCAATTTATGTGTTACGTTTAAAAGACGAGAAATGTAAACGAAGCTGTAACAATTCACCATTTAAATTGCGCGTTCATACCACTCGCTTGCATACCAAAAAAAAAAATCCAACAAAACCAATAGGGATAAAGTTGTAACGAAAAGGACAAGCGTGCTGGTGGAATTAATATTTAATTGTTCACCCCACTGCACAGAAACACACACCGGCACGGAACAACGCGAACCAGCTCGGGACGATGGAGCATGTAGTGCAATTGGATTGAAATAAACTGAACACGACTGGTGGCATAAAAGGCATTCGCTCCTTGTTGCAGCACCAATTCATCATGAAGCAAAACCATTTTTACCAATGCAATTTTCGATCACAAAAGTACTGTTGCAAACTCTATCGAAACGGGAATATTACCTTTGCAATACGTTTCGGATGTGGTAGAGCAACTTGAAACACGGCTGGCTTCTTGTTTTTTTTTTTTTGGTTGGTTTTAATTTTATTTGTAACATTATACGATACGATAGTATGGTATGTTTTCTTTATGTTTTGCTATTATAGTGTATCTGCGAACTTTCTGTCACATGCATTATTATACCATTACAACAAATCCAGCCAACTCCTTTTTCTGGGTGTGTTCCTTTTTTTTTTTAAACTAACGATTATAAATTAGAGGGAGAAGAACGAATGACAAAGCAGAGCATAGCAGCAACAAAGGGGTCGACGGTCAGTGAGTTCTGATGGGCTTTTCTTTGGTGTTTATCATGCTTTGGACTAAGTAGCTTCCTACCCGGACTGCCACGCGAGGAGACGATCGATTGGGAATTTTGATGCAAAACATCGAAACGGGGAGTTTCCGCTTCATGTTCGATCAGGCCCACCGATGAAAAATCGTTCCTCTGCGCAAACACTTGCACACCAAACGAAACAAAAAAAAAAAAAACACATAAAACCCGACTCACCACCATCCCATTGAGCTACTCTGTCTGTCGAGTACACTAAATCCGTAGCCTCCGTAGTAGAATTCGCTACGCTACTGGTTTGTATTCTACGTTTCTCTTCTTTTGGTGAATAACTTTACCCTACAGACACACGGCGTGCGTGGTTCGCGTACACACAGTTCAGTTCTTAATTGAGACGAAAACTAAAAACAAAAGCACAATGAAGCTGCACGGTAACAGGCGGTAGGAGGTGGGGTGGGGAGGAAAATACACACACACACACACACACAGAGACGATGGTGGAAATACGCGCTGTTGCACTTTTCTTCAGGCCGCCGCCAGTCTGGCCACACACAGAGAGTTGCCAAATATGTAGCGGCGGAATGCAGCCAACCGCTGTCGCTTGCCCGTGGTGCGGTGTGACGGGGAAGGGTAGGGGCCGTTGAAAAGGAGGTGGGTGTTTTCTAGTGGGAGATGCAAGTTCATGTAGATGCAGAACGGAGAGCGCCTTAATAAGCGTGGTTGGCGACGAACAGACTGCCAGCACCGGCGGCACCCTGGACACCACCGCCGTACTTGCCGAGGGCGGCATCGCTGTTGGCCTGCAGATGGAAAGTAAGAGAGAGAGAGAGAAAGAAAATTGCATTTAGTCATTGCAGTTCACCGGTTGCACGTTGCTTGTGTAAAGTGTACCAAGTCTCGATGGTTTGCACTGTACATAATTACTTTAAGTTCCATCCCACACAGCCCACTTTTCGCTGCACCTGCAGTGCTCAAACAATGTCAAATCTGTCAAACTGTACCGGCTCCGTACTGCAAACGGTTACATCATGAACGTACATAAACACTTTCCCCAACCGGGCGCATTGCCATCATGATCTCCACACGGACGGAACGTGATCTTTCATTCACGGGGTTTCAGCTCCAAACCACTCACGGCCCGTTGAGTAAACACGGGCAGCGGCTGTGCAAATTGATAGCTTCATCGGACACGGTGCCGCCACCCGGCCACGGGCATGGGACGGACGGCGTGCAAAATCGTGAACGATGCTAATGAACTGTTAATTGCAACTCGAAGCACGTGCTAAATAACACGGCATTGTTCTCGCCCGTTTTTTTTTTTCTGCGTCGGCCGATCGGTTGCTTCGGTTGGCCCCAAACGGGAAGAATTTATCACTACGTCCGTTATGGCGATACATCTGCTGGATTGGAGAATTGGAGCTCTTTCTCCCTCGGGATGTTTCTATTTCTATTGCTCCAAATGTGGTGTCAATCAATATGATTAACACTCATACCAACACTCCTCAAGACCTACTTGAACCTACTGAACATGGCCAGTTCTGCCAACGGGAGGGTTGTAGCCCACACCCGGTTTTGTTGGAAGTGTGATTCTGATTCACAACCTGCGACTGGTTCGAGCCAATTCAAGGGGCCCCTTCCCCACTGATGGAATTATGCAATCCGCCCTGTCCGGAGACAGGTGGGTTGTAGCCCATTACGCGTACGCTACCTTGGCCTGCATCGCTTGCTACCGAACACACCGGGTAGGTGTCCGTACTCACACGGTGCTGCAGCCTTCAGAACCTTTTAGTCATGCACGCCATTTTCGCTGCTTCCGCTTCTGCTTCAAACTGATTAGGTATAATCTCAAAACTCACAAAAATTATTTGTGGAAACACTAGCGGCGCTCGCCATCGATACGATTGCCGCGATGGGCAGTGTGCTCCAGAAAAGGCACGCCCAAGAGGTCATCCATATCGCCAGCCGCCGCTCGATAAGTCGTCCAAGTTCTAATCAACCCATAGCACAAGCGAGCTATGCCAACACTGTTCAGTGTGGGTGATAAATCTGTCACGAAAGTTGTTATGTTTATCGCCCCTTGCAGTGTGCTGCAGCGTTCGGTCACCGCCAAGTACCAATTTAGGTGCCGCCAAAGGCTACACCCCCCCGTATAGAGATGATTGAATTAAGCGCGCCTCATTTGCATGGTCAGCTTCTCGCGCACGTACCAGGTATCGCCGTCAAGAATGACTACCACCTTCCGTACCATGGAGCAGAATGTTTGAGCAGTTTAATTGGAATTTTTCAAGCACAAAA
Organism: Anopheles epiroticus; assembly: GCA_000349105.1. Classification (NCBI taxonomy): domain Eukaryota; kingdom Metazoa; phylum Arthropoda; class Insecta; order Diptera; family Culicidae; genus Anopheles; species Anopheles epiroticus. Next base: position 473,517 of record KB671576.1, on the reverse strand, counting down.
AGTTATGCCATACCACTGCGTTAATTGCGTTAAAATGAGCATCTTTATCTGCTTCCGTTCACTGAGCAGGCACGTTGTAACTCATCCAGACGTCACTAATTTACATTGTTACTGATAAGTGGTGCTGGCTCGTTGCGTTTTAATAAGGAACTGGTTGGAATTTAAACACATTTTCAACCTTTTATTACAACAGCTCCGGGTATCCTTGTTGGCACTCTTTCTGCTGGGTACAGGATAAAGTAGATTTATCTTCACTTTTACACATGGGTGATTAAATTAATTCCTCTCTTAATTCGTTTCATCGTTCTTCATTTTATATCGCCGCCAGCTTGCCTTGCCCTCGCTGTCAGCCAGAGCTACTTGACCGGTCCAGCGGTTCTTCGTACTGCTGCAACAAAAAACCGGATGACTTCCCTCTTCGCCTGCACGAGGAGATCCGACTCCCACTAATGACAAATTCCCCAATGAGCATGATGAGGACGATGGCGATAGAGGTTAATGAATATTCAAACGTCCACCACAAAGCGGCATTACCGCTTTTCTGGATCAAGATCGTAGAACGCGCGTACATTGGCGAAACTCTGTCTGCTCAGTCACTCAGTTCACCGTCCATCGTTCGGAGTGACGACCGGAAGTCCCCAACGGAAATAAAGGTGCAAAGGTGCAACCGATCGAATGTGTCATTTCTCTGGACGCTCTAGAGCTATGAAGCCATTTCCAAACAAAGAGTCCGATACTTTCATTCCAATCCTGCATCACTCCCTGGACACGTACGCATTCCGTTACCGGATTGCACCCGCTCATTGGATTCACCAAAGGCATGCAGGGGATGGCGGAGCTCTAGCGACCACGGTTCAATTTGCATTCAATTACATTCTCAAAGACGAGCGCTAATAGCTTGGCGATGCGATCGGAGGTTCAATGTCAATTAATGTACATCCATCTCCTCCCGCTTTCCCCACCACAGACGCTTGCCGCGGGCTAATTGAAAGCTCGGACAGAGTGAAGCTTTTTCTGTATCTAATTTTCGGTTTGATATTTCCTTGTCGGAATGATGTATGGTCCATCGGAAGTAGACGTAGCATCCATTAACGGCTAAAAGAGGATGGAAGAATCATGCACGTTTTGACACATGTAAAGCTATATAAGAGCAATCGGAGCGTACGCAGCGCGTCTAATATGCATCACAATGGGTAAGGCGGCGAAGAATTTGGGTGTTCACAATAGACCACAACTTCCAACATTCTAAATAAGGTGCAGAACTTTTGAAAGACCTTGAGAACTGCGGGCGCCAATCTGCCAGCGAAAAGTGGTTTGCTTCCAAAGAAATGGTTCCTCAATGACGCACTTGTCTGTGATTGGGTCTCCGTTGGAAGACGGCGCGCACATCTTTAAGCACAAGAAAAACACATCCAACGTCCCAATAACGGAGTTCATACGAAAAATGGAAACAAATAGACTTTTACCGACAGGGAACAGAGACACCGGGGAGGAACGATTTGCATTGCGGTTTTGTTTGAACAGTTGAGCGATTGTTGCTGAAGCTGTTTTCGCAAAAGGTGGTGTGCGGAAGATGATCCGAAGCCGTTGGACAAGGCTCTGCTGCACGAGCAACCCGACGAAACAGAAGATACTAATTTTGATACACAACATCAAAATGTCAAACTCAGCAAGAGACGTTGCTGGGGCTCCGTTGCCTAAAGCCCCTTTGGAACAAACATAACCGCATGTGGATACACTGATCGATGATGGTAGTTCGTCCCCGTGGGGGGCGAAAATAAAATTAATGTCCCAAAACTCTTCACGTCCAACCGTTCACATTCGGCCGGGTGTTTGGATAGAAGGGGTGGAGTGGATTCTTAGAATCCAACCCTCACCCGAAACATATCGGTCAGCGATTGATCGATTGGATCGATTCACTTAAATTGCTTAATTACTACTAATAAAACACGTACACTACACCCACCGTTTTCCTTTCGGTCCTGCTCCCCACCAAAGCCACTGCTAACGAAAGCAAACGAGAAGCATGTTTTTGTGAAGGTTAACAGTGACCTGCTCTGCTAAGGTTTACACTACCGGCCATCGAGAGTGTTTTGCGTTTTCGCCTGTTACCAGAGGCACTCCTTGAACTGTAAACTTCACACTAGAACTACACCCGTTGTCAGGGGAAGATCTTGTGTATGGATTTTTAATGATACACCGACCTGTCCTTGAACTTGGATATATCAACAAGCTACTGGGCCGTGTTTCAAATGAATCCAAAATTTCCTATCGCTTGTTTCGAACCAATGCATCGTTACTGTGGCTAAGAATACTGGAAACTGCTGCCAACAATTCGTCCTCCTCTCTCACTTTCTCCTTCTTCAGGATAGAATGTCTAACCGCACCAACACCCAGAGGACTCACTGGCAGCCAACAAAGCGTCGGAACAAACGATGCGGTTTAATTAGTTCGGGCCCGTTGCTTGGTGTGTTTGGGGAGGCCTTGGAAAAGTTAACTTTCTCGGCACAAGTTTCCCTTCCCCCATAACAAACAAGCACGGGTCTCACGCCTCCTCCTGTATCGCCCAGAACGACGATGATTAATGAGACCACCGGTTTGGTGGCGGTCTGTAGGACATTCGCAGAAAAACTGCCGACTTACAAACACCGGCCGGGTACGTGCTTCGTAACATTAGTCGTAAAAGAAAAGCCTCCTGGGGAAAAAGGGAAAACCCCCCCGAAGGATGGTTGTACAGCTGTTTTCCGAAATTATTTGGAAACAAGACAGTACGTCGCCTTCCTTCTAGGAACGCTCAGCCTCTGTTCGCTTGTTGCGAGAGTCAACACACTTTCATGCAACGACTGGGGTTGTCCTTACGCCCTTCGAGAAAAGGATCCACCTGAGGCAGGATAACATAAAGCACACTCACAAAGACCCGACCTCTCCCGAGGTTCCTCATTCGCTTGTCATCCTCCATCACCATCATTATCATTGTCAACCATTATCGCACATTGAATTATCGCGGGCAGCACATTAGACGCCATCGCGCCTGAAGATCGTTTAGAAGACACACTTTTGATTTGCCCGTCTCTTGGTGAGAGGTGACGGAGAGAACACCTCACCACTAAACGAAGGTGGCAAATTAATTACCACCATCCGCTAACCGTCGCTCGATATGGAGCGTCTCGCCCAGGCTCGACAGATAGGCCACAATCACATTAAGAAGGCGTTCTTGACTTGGACGGCTGAGTGGAAAATAGAAGCACGTTTTTGTTGTTATTTTCTTCCTTTCCCACTGTGGACGTAGTGAAATGTAAATATTTCTCCAGCGCACAATTAGAAAGCCATTGTAAGCTGTTGTCTCGCATTGACCGGCGACAGTGACGATCGGGTTGGTGTTTGCTAATTTATAACAATCAAGCGAGAAAACACTTTCAATTTTCCGCTCCCTATCCCCGTTGCGGTTGGGCTGCTTGCAGTGGACGGGGAAGGAATTTTGATGTGAATCGATTTACAACCAGTGGCCAGTGACAGGGGGATGATCTGGCGAGTGGTTTTGTGGCATAGACTGGCAGACACAATAAATAGTTGCGGCATTATTTACATTCACAGCTATCTAATACCTTCCATCCTTTCAAACAAAGTGTCTAATCTCGGGATGCATTCCTATGCGTGTTCCATAAAGCAGTTCTAATGGGGTTTCAATGCGATTTGGCCAAAGAAGTGCTTTAAATTGAGATCTTTAGGTGTATGGATCTAGCGAAAAGCTCCTTTGATTGCTTATTTTAAGCCTGGGAGCTAACATGAACAACGATACAAAACAAATTTGCTGATAATAATTGCTTCAGTTTTACAGTACTTTACAAATATTTTATAGACCAAGTACTGGAATGCTCCTTCGATTAAACACTTAAACACTGAAGAAATGCAAAAACATAAACACAGAAAAGCAGCTTTAAGAAAAAGAAACGGTACATTCATGCAACGCTCGCCGCACTGAGCGCTTGCCATGCAGCAAAACATTGCGGTTAAAGCATTCAAGGCACGCGGATTTATTTCATATACACTTTTACTTTTCAGCAGCGGCCATACGGTTGCTCCCTTCTCTTGCCGCTCTTTGCGCCCGGATCGAGCGCGCTTCCTGCTGTGCAAGCGCACGCTTCCATCTGGATCGAATTTATTCGTTGCTATTTATTATTTGGCCGTTCTACGGTGCGTCAATTTATATACTTCTTCTGTCTAATAAGCTTACGCACAGCAGGATGGCTACCCAGTCGACGGGGTGTCTGCACTCACCGGGCGTGTGAGGAGTGCACAAAAATCGTACCAAAACAACCCACCCACCCACAGCCACACCGAACTTGGGTACAGTTTTTCGATCAATCCCGTTTCGTCGGTGTCACTTTACTGAGTTGATATTGATTTCTGTTTAAACGAATCCTCGCCGTGGGTTGTGTTGGTACTTATTTTAACATTTAAAAAAAACACACACTATAAGTTAACACGCATCGGCGCAATGATTAGGAACAGTTGTATTGTGTAGGTTATATACTATGTATTAAAACGGATACAGTATTACAAAACGTTAAACACTTTGCGCGAAAACGGTAAAAAAAACATAATTGTTTTGCGTTTTTTTTTTAATTTAACAAAATAACGAACGAGAATCATATCAATGCTCTAACATGTAACAAGCCAAGTTAAAAAACAACTGTAGATTATTTTACAAAGAAAACATTCAACAACTTCCCCTTTTGCGGGTGGCTAGTGTCTCCAGTGTAAGAGTGTCTCCTTTGTGTGTATCGATTGTTTTGTTTTTGTTTTGATTTGTGTAAAAAAAGGCGCACGCGTTGACGGACTATCGAGTTCTGTGATTTGAGACGACAAAAGTGTCCTGCACGGTTCGTTGTATAGAGTCCCTCGTTTCTCTCTCCATCGTCTGTACTCGCTGGAATGTTCGATCGCGCTCTTAAATGCTAGCTTATCCGTTGCAGTTCCGCTGTGCGTCGGTGTTGTGCCGGATCGGTCCACTCTGGGTCTGTGGGATGCCACGGATGTCCAACGGGTGTCGGCACGAGGAAGAACCGGAGCGTACGCAGCGGGACCGAGGTTTAGTAAGCGTGGGACTTCACGAACAAGCTAGCGTTTGCGGCGTACGAGGGAATCGAACCGGGGACATACTTTGCCTGTGCCGCCAATCCGTTTGCCTGTGAAGATGTTGCGAATCGAGGTGCAATTTTTGTTTTCATTTTTTTTTGTGATAAGCAGTGTGGTAATGTAGTGAGTTGTGGTAATGTAGTGAGTTTGGTGGGATGTGAGTGTAAAGTGCAGAAGCTTATATAGTGCGGAGTCAACCTCCTTGTTAGTGGTTAGTTAGCATGGGACAGAGCGTACAGAGAACGAAACCACACACATAGAAAAGAAACACAAAAAGCGCATGCAGAAACACAAGCCAACATGATTTCTCTCCTACTTTGCAGAGACGCTGGTCAACACACATGGTACAGATCACCCTTTTCCCAGTCTCCCGGTTCCTCTTGCAGCGTTGCAGATCAAATCAGACCACATCAAAACGCCTCCACAGTCAACCTCGGGTCGACATTCTTAAGCCGATCGACTGGGCCAACTAATTGGCGATGCCGACAGTGCTCAACCGCGTACGATTCCGTACGTGTCTGGGCCGGACGCGTGTAGCCGAGTGATATCCAACGAAGGCGAAGGTCGCCCTCACTGGCATCGTGCTGGGAAGGACGTTTCGTAGGTGCCCCAGATGACGATGCGGCTACGAAACAGCGATGGTGATGATGATGACGATGATGACCGCGCCACCACCCGTACGGTGGCCACCTTCTGGCAGGTAACATGAGACCCGAACAATGACCGCCAACAATCCGACCGACAGCCAAGCACAATGGCGCTATTCGTCGTGACGGCCCTATTAAAGCACTATGCCATTGAACTTCACCGCGAGAGCATGACATCAGTTGTCCATATTATGTCACTCTATCTCACCCGGACGGGGCGGGCGCAAGGTGTCCCCTCCAGGGTTTGCAACCCGGTCCGCAATCGGTTGAAAGTTGTCCTAGCTTTCTTTGGCAAAACTATCATTAGTCCATCCCCGGGAAGGTCGGTGGTTGGCAATGACTTTTCGGTAAGGGCTGTTGAACTTGACCACCAAAGAGTGCGGCCCGACGGTTGGGTGACCAGCAGGCCACGCAAAGAGTTCAAGGGTAGCATTCGTTTTCCCGTGGGTTTTAAAGCCCCTCAGCCGCTGGTTTTCAGGGTGTACAGGTGCATAACTTTCAACCGGTCAACAGGATGAGGTCACTGCCGGGACAGGGGTCGACTTTTCGCATAGCATCCAAGGATTGGACGGGTTAGCCACAAGCTCATTATGGGCAATTTAAGGCGACATAAAAATGAAATAAGTGGAGCTATTAAAAAGAATATTGAGAAAGTCCCCGTGCTGATCGTTCTAGACTGTGGGCTGTGATTAATTCGGTTTCGCCTACGCGCCACAAGATGCCAATTGAGACAAGCAACGTTCGTTTGTTGTCTGCTGCCAAATGCTTCCAACCTTTTGCTAAAAGGGGAGTTAAATTGTTCTTTTTGCGATCTACACTCCAACTGCAGACGCTGATGCCGTCGGGATCTAGAATAGATGTGCAGCAGCGCAGTAAAACTGCAACTATGAGCGGGCGGTGGAATATAATGACGGATAAATTATGACAAACCGGCTCCGCTGTGCCAAACAACCGGCCGTCGTCATACCGACGGGGATTGTCTCCTTTCCGCGAGCAAAAGGGAACTCGTCTAATCGCTGCAATTCCACGGGAAGAGCGAAAGGAACTTCACTCCCATACCATACCTTTATTCATATAGCTACGATGCCCATCTAATACGGACGATGCGCCATTATAAAACGAACGGGTAAATGTAGAGAAAGCAAATCGATAGTGGCGTCTGCAAGCGCCAGACATGTCCGGGGAGTTGGGACAGGCATCGTCGTATGACATCAACCGAGGCGTGTCGTAAATAAATGATGAGAGCGTGTGAAGCACGAAAGTGCGGGGAGGAAAACACTCCGTCGAATGCCATCGCATCGGTGGTGTTTGTTACAAAAATATATATCATCCATTGACATAGGAAAGCGATCCTATCGATCCACGTGGAACGAATGGGTTGGTATTGTGGGTGGAAGATGGACAAAAAAAAACTAACATACTCCCTAAAATAAACAAGCACGATACAAAACGAGCCATTTGATTGATTGCAGCCCGGCCTGGAGCATTGCCAGAAGCAAAGAACAGGCCTACGGGCTGTAAGTAATTGATTTGCTGTGTCGTTCCCGTTAAGCGGGCAAACTGGAGCTTCAAAACATTGACTTTTCCCCAAACGTAAACGTACAATAAATCCATGACGCCACAGACACAAACAAAGCACATTAGTGTAGCCCGGACCACCACATACAGAGTTACTGCAGTTGCAATTTTACCTTCCTTCCCATCACCAAGTAAATAAACCCTCTGATACTACACAAAATCCTACCTTGGCGCGCTTGATGAGCTCCTCCTGGGCGGCCTTAACGTTCTCCTTCTTGCCACCCCAGGCACGCAGCACGGAGGCCTGCAGGGCACGACCGTACGAGAAGGTCAGGGCCCACGGTCTCAGCAGCGGCACCTGGTTGATGGCGCTCAGGTTCACCGAAGCCTCCTCCTCGGACTGACCGCCCGACAGGAAGGTAACGCCGGGCACGGCAGCCGGCACGGTGCGGCGCAGCGCCGTCACGGTGGCCAGGGCAATCTCCTGAGCGGTCGGCTTCTTGGCGCAGCTCTGACCGGCGGTCACCATGTTCGGCTTCAGCAGCGTACCCTCCAGGTAGACGTGATGGTCGTTCAGTGCCTTGTAGACGGCAGCCAGCACGGTCTCGGTCACCTTCTGGCAACGCTCCAGATCGTGATCACCATCGGGGAGGATCTGTAACAGCAACGAACAACCGTGAGAAGGAAAATACAGATACAGATCTCGTACACAGATCTCCTGATGCTTACCTCTGGCTCAACAATTGGGACGATGCGCTGCGACTGGCAGATGGAGGCGTAGCGGGCCAGCACGTTGGCGTTCTCCAGGATGGCCTGGTAGCTCGGCGTGTTCTTGCCGATCTTCAGCACGCAACGCCACTTGGCGAAGTCGCAACCATCCTTCTTGTACTGCGCGCAACGGGCAGCAAGATCGTCCAGACCTGTCGGAATACGAAAACACAAGCGGAGCGATTAGTACGATTGCAACCAAGATAACTGATTCAATTTATTTCCTGCACACTCAAATGCATTCCAGGGAACTGTGTGTGTATGATATAATCCGACTAGTGGGAAAGCAAACAACGAAAAGCATTTCACCAGAATCACTTCTCTGCTGCAAAATGCAATTTTATTTCGAAATACTCTCCACTGTTGTCTCTCGGTGCGCTGTAATCCGATTTGTGCTTCTGGCTTTCCCGCCCTCGAAGTGGGATTGTGCACGGGCAATCCTCTAATTCAACCGCATTTGCAAATAACCAATGGGACAATTCATGTTGACATCCGCTTGCTTTCAAGCGTGTTAGGGGAGAGAGAAAAAATATCTCGTTTTATTATCTCCCTTGAAAGGATGATCCTTACTGAGCGGCTGTAAGGAAACAACGCTCAAGTTCACTGCAAGTAAAGATACATACAGCGACTATCCGGATCTTCCCAGTTGCACCATCGAGCGTTAGCTGTTTAGTTTGATTTTTTTCGAAAATAGACGAGCTGCTTTTCTTGCGATCGAAACACACACACACAGGCAATTCCATCCAATCAACAGGGGTATGAAATGAAAAATACCATTACGGACGTTCGGAACGCGGGTGTGGAGATTTTACTGTAATAAAACTCACACCACCCCTTCCAGTTTCCCGGAAGCAAGAAGAACCATAAGTGTTGCATTGACCCAGTTTGCTGACTGCATCACCACCACCACGAGCACCGCCATCATCACCAGTGAGGATTAATTGTTTGTGCAATGGCAGAAAAGGGAAATAAACCCCCCACCCAAGACGATGACGCTTCAGAAAGCACAAGGAAATAAGTCTAAAGAAGTACAAATTTCCCGCTCGTATCAGTTTTCTGTCGAGGGACAAGCGAAAAACCTCCATTCAGCAGCAAAACTCAACAGCAATTCACGCTGTTCTTGCTTCTTAATTGAAATTTGGATCAACGCTCCTTAACGCTGTCTGCCACACATTGCAGCATCCACTTTTAAGCCTTTTCGGAATGGGATGGAAACGTCTTACCGTACTATCTTCTGCGTTAAGTCCGAAAAGTAAACCTCTTTACTTTGCGAGCGGTTCAAGGAAAATGGAGTTCATGTCTCAACCAGCCCAGAAACGGACAGAAACAACTCCAGTAAGCTGTAAACTGTTTCTCGCACCACACCGGAGATGAACAAAACGTGACATCGTTTCTGCTGCAATGCTCCACTTTTCTTCAAAACGTTACCCAATGATCCATCCATTTCCAGCGAGACTCATGCTTTGCGACGCAATTTTCCGCACACGGCACAACGGTGCAGTGCAGCAAGAAATTCCCTTTAATTAACCCACTTCCACTTCCTTGGCTCAATTGGTCCATCGGAAGTGGGATGAGGAGTCCGGTTGAGGGCAGTTTGCTGCTACACCCTGACCTAAATAGGGGCGGGTTTCTTCTCGCACCTCGGGGCGATAGATGTGTCTTCACTACAGCGCTAGGGCGCGCGCACACTGTTGATTCAACGTGCACACGCCCTCCACTGTGGTCAGCGAACCGGAAAAACAAGGACCAGTGGCTGAACTAAGTGTTGGCAAAGGATTCTTCCATTGCACGCTTTACTCATCTCTCTTCAGCGTTCCCATTAGACGCACCTACACGTTTGCACTCAAGTGGAAACTAGCGCGGAACGGAAGTGGCAGGATGTTTGCTCTTATTTACTCACTTAGCGGATGTTTTGTTTTCCCCGCTGTTTCAACGAGTTTTTTTCCCGCACGCATCGAGCTGGTCGTGGGACGAGCGGTCACAGCAAAACAACTTCCATCCTGTGCACGTGTGGGCTCTAGCGACAAACTGCCGCCCATTCATCTTAATTAAATACAACTACACACAGCCGGGAACACGCTTTCTGTCCTGCCACATTTACCGCCCGGACCATGGAGGAAGAGTCGCAAGAAGAAGTGAGAGAAGACGCCTTAATTAACTCCTCCACACTGCATCCTTCGCGGTGGAAAACCTTATAATCACTACAAAACGACAAACAAGGGACATTTTTCACCGATCCGTTGCCGTAACGGAATGACCTCACAGTACACCGACTTGGTCACGCGCAGCGTAGCTTCACTCATTAGCCTGCTAGCACTTACCCTGAGTGGTGCATTCGCCTTCCGAGCCCATCAGATCGACGACACCCTTGTCGACCTTGATGCCGGCCAGAATGCCCTTGCTTGCCAGTAGCTTGGCCAGCGGAGTGCCATCGTCACCCTTCTGGTAGAGGGTTTCGTGGAACAGGATCACACCGGAGATGTGTTCCTGCAGGCGCTGGTCAGCGGTGAACAGCAGCTGGCGGTACTGGCGACGGTTGTCTTCGTTGTTCTCAACGCCGATATCCTGTAAAGCGAGGAGAAGCAGAAAGGAAATTGGCTAGACGTTTGCGCGGAGTCTTCGGGTTCGGTGTGTTCGGTTACTTACAGCGAAACGCTTGCCACAGGTGGCCGTGGACTCGTCGGCGGCCAAAATACCCTTGCCGGGGGCAACAATCTGCTTGGCGATGCGGGTCAGCTCCTCCTGGATCTCCTTCGGGGGGTAGTTGAAGTAGGTAGTCATGATGCTTGAGGTAAGTTTGGTGGTAGCGTTCAAGCTGTAATGATGAAAACGTGATCAATAATAAGCTGCTTAACATTTCGAAATGAGTTTTTGTTTTATGCAAAACAGAGGGAGAGAGTAAGAATGACCGAGTGAGTGGAAAGAAAATTAGAGGAAAATTTATCGATATCGCAACAGCAGCGCCATCCATGGATAACGCAATGAACTATGCGTCAACTGAAGCAGATGGCGCCTTCGTCTCGTTAGCAAAGACATCAACCTATTCAGCTAAAGCGCCACCTATGCTCTTCCATCCGAACCAACGACTTTGTTCTGTACACATTACGCTCAACGGGACAATCATTTCGTCATTGTTGATTCAACTTCCAACAACAATTTCTTCATTCTACCGGATTCTATACGCCTGATAATTATGTCCCTGCTTATCGTCTACTCTACTATCAACTGGCGTGCCCTCCACAAGCATGATAAGACCGTGACGATCGACTTTCAGAATCGTTTGTATTGTTGCCAACGGCAACATCGCACACTCCTGGGTAGAGCCTTCGATTATCGTCATGTCTTCGAAATGGCTCTTGATGGTTATGGACGAGCCCCTCCGGTTATTGCCCATCGACCACAGACAAATATGAAACATCGGAAATGATAATCGCACAGTAAAGTTTCCTTTGGACTTGGGAACACGCCTGTTTTTGGGGTACAAAATATAAAGGTCACCCCAGAGGTTATTGTCAGGAGGCAGGGTGAGCGAGTACAAGTGTTTGCACTTGGTCTATATTCTACCAGTATGCATTGATTTTTGTTTTTGTTTTTCAAAAGCCCAAAAACTACTACGCAAAATGGGATCAGAGTGTGGAATCGCTCGAATAACATTGTATCAAAGTTTTTCGTAAATCACAAATACGCTTCAGACACCATGCAGCATTAGATTCAATGTGAAAGTGAATTAATTGATTAGTGAGTAAGGCCACAGGCTCATCGCTCACTGAAATAATTCAACTAAAATTAAATTCTATTTTAAATCAGGCTCGATACACGAGCTCTCAACACGAGAGAAAAACAAATCTTACACGATGGCATCCTTCTATAATCAGCTGACATCGTGGAGCTTCGAGCGAGAAGAGGAAAACGAAATGAAAAACTTTACGCACCATCGCTCAGCCACTTACGTAACGCGAGCAATTGTAAACATAGGAAAAAGTGAAAGTCGTCCTTGAACTTGTGCCAAGGATGAAAGCGATCTTATCAAGCCCTAGGAGCAAGGAAGCAGAGAATGTCTGTCAGCAGCACGGCACCGTGTTTCTACTACAATTTCCACGTGTTTCTACTCAACCATGTGGTCACAGGACGGTACGCTCTCAAGATACAGCAGATACGCTTGATTATTACTTCCGATTGTATAGGGTTTATCACTTTCGAAATCAACCTCAATACGGCCACGGCCAATCTACCGACTGCGCAGTTGCGCGTGCAATCAAGTGCGGTGTGACGGGAGGGAAGAGTGTTTAAGTTCACCCAAGTGTGTGTGTGTGTAGGCCACTTCGGTGACATGGGGATGACCTTCAAAATGAAATTCTGCGGGCCAGAAGGTGATGAGCCGAAACATTCCTCGGTCCTCGCGTACGCAGCTCGCTGCTAAAGTTCGGGGTTCGCAGGTTAAGCGTTCGCGAATTGGGTCTCAATTTTATGTGCAACTGAGCAGAGAAGAAAAGTCCAAACGCTTACCATTGCGCTTTGCGCTCCTACTATGTCGACAGAACCCCGCACTTGATCTTATTTTTGGCGCCCGTCCTCGATCGGTTCGAACGTGCGCCATTGCATTCCGATCGATGACGAAATTCGGCGGTGCATGTGCATTGACGGTACCAACAACAACAGGGCTGTAAGCTTCATCCCTGTTCTCCACTTGCATGATAAGGGCGAAACGAAAAAAAAAGAATCACCGACCGTCATGCGCAGTGTACAGCATCGAAATAGTGCTGATGAACATGTGATGGAAATCGAGCAATGAGAAATGTTTTAAAATCAGGGAGCCACTTTGAATTAGATGATTCCCTGCCGAGATGAGATTCCCTTAAACAGGTGTTTCCCGCTCGTCTCGCATGCTTAACCTAGTATCATCGCGGCCATCATTATCGCTGGAGGGAAATGGTTTATGGGGAACCATTTTACTGCAACTCCGGTTCCCGGCCTCAAGGTCATTTCAAAGGTGCGAGGGCAATGACACTTTCACTCGTGGGAAGAAATTGTGGATCATCCCCCTCCCACTATGTCCACCGTTCTTCAGGGGCAGCATCCCCCGGAAAAGACAAAAATATTGGTCACCCCCGCGCGATGAAGGTTATTTGAAAGTCGTGCCGGGGAATCATCGCCGTTGTGCAACCTTTTATTCCCTATTCCTCTCCGCACCAGTGTCACCGCTTCGCAACTCCCGAGGCGAAAGTTATGGCAAACTTTCATCAGCAACGTTGTTGAAGAGTCATCATCCGCAACAACATTATCACAAATCGCCCAGCATTTGCATCATTCCACGTATTCACGGAAGCGATAGGGACTGGACCCGCTAGCTCCTTTCCTTCAGTCCCCTCGAGAACAACCGGATTTGCCCGTCCACCCTAAGGTCACACGTAATAAGCACACTTTCAACACGGTAAAACTCTTACTTTTCACAAACTTTGTTTGCTAATCACTCGGTTCAGGCTAAATTACACTCCCTTTTTGCAGCGGGCCAAGAAAGGGGAGGGCAATAATTTGCTTTATGGTGGGCAGAAAATACTCACTGGAAAACCGGCGTCGACGAAAACACGCACACTTATCGGGCTCTGCCAAATATAAATAACATTTCTCTCGGTCACAACATATTTATATCAAAGTCAAAAGAAATATAAACCGACCGGGCTCTGCCATGACGGTTTCGAGCGGTTGGACCGTTGACAGAAGGTATCAGAAAGGAAAAATTGAAATCATTTGTTCGAGGTATTTGGCAGGTTTAATTCTATGCAAATTACAAACATTTATGTTATGAAAAATAATTTAATTTAATTTTATTTTAATTTGTTATTTATGTGTCCCAAAAGCAACCCCGATCGCTTTACTTACAAAAACTGTTTGGGTGAACTACTTTTCAAACAGAGATGAATTTCATTACAAAATTTTGTGATGATATTACCTTTACTTGACATCGCCTGAGATTTTCACAATTTTCTAGCAAAAATAAAATGTGATTTGATTTGCTTGATGCTATAAAACGACAGCCAAACGAAAATGGCAGGATGCCATAAGTTTTAACTTATAAGAATTTAAAACAAATATCTTTGGAATTCGGTGCCAAATGCAAATTTATTACTAAAAGCATATTTTATTCGAGCACAAACAGACAATTTTGTGAAATGGAAAGTTAAATATGTTTAACATTATTGCAGTATGCTATAAAAATAAACTGCAATAATTTACGTTTAGGAAAGACCGTTGGACATATTTCTTAAAAATGGTGTTGAAATCGAAGTTTTACTTTAATTTAACTGTTTAAAATACTCACGTGAAGTTAAAGCTTTATTGAAAGAAGGATATCAAAAATTGAATCATTTAAGAGTGAAACCACATGGCTGATGAAATACCTTCAATTGGTTTCAGTAGCCTCATTTCAGACTGATTGAAAAATACGAAATATTGAATTATTTCTTCAATCGATGGCTAAAGATCAAACACTTGTGACTTTGATCGTACGCTTGAGGATAAACTACAATCTTCTTTCAAAATTTGAAACAACATTAAGCGATTTAAAACAACCTTTCAAAATATTGCATCATTACTGATCGTTGTCGATGAATGAACCTAAACAGCAACATAAAAACAAATGATGTCACCGTACGCTCAGATGAGGTAAATCCATCATTCATCATGCAATGCTAGGTGACTCATGATGCTAGACGTATTTCAGCAAAAGTCAGCAGAGCTCGATGATGACTCACAAAAATAACTAAAAAATTAACTTTTGCCTTCCATTATTTCAGCCGCTCTCGAGGCGGAGATACTTTTATTTGATTTCTCAACTAACATTGCTTGATTCATTATCTGATAACAGTGTGTTGCCGTCTTTCAGTCCATTCCTAGCCTCCTCAATGCCTTCGGTTTCGCGTAACTTCTAATCGTTGCTAGACGCCTAACGTTAATTTGGCCGATTTGATATTTTTTTTACAGTTTGTTTTTTTATTTTGCGAACAAGCCAACTGCTGTTGAAATAAGTAAGATAGCTGCTGAGTACTTCCCCTACCATCAGAATGGTATACTACTACTGTTCCGAAGAGAATGGTTCGTACACATTGTATCACTTTGCGAGGGCTAGTAGCACACATATTTAAACGAATATCTGTTCCAGCAATAAAAACTTAGCGGCTGAAGCATTGAAGAAATGAAACAAAACATTGGTAGTAGTTTTTAATAACTTTTTTTTATAGAAACTATTATCACTCTCGCTGTTGTTCCTACCCCTTGGCAATGCTGCAACCGTGTGTACCTGAACCAGAACGCTGTCCGTTAACGAGCTAACCTAACTAACCGAACTAACAACAACTCATCATGCACAACTACCTATCAACATTCTAGCACTGCCCTAAAGTAATCTCAACGAATCAGCTAACGCTCTGATTTAGTCGTACGGTAGCTAACAGAACTACCTCTACCCTTTATTACTGCTTCAACGCTTCTAGCAACAACGTGACAACTTTGAAAGCATGCATGCTAACGATAACCATAATGGATCGTTTCCATCGCTCATTGAAAACAAGCCTTTGCGCTAAAAAGCCCTTGAAGGTGTGCACTGCCAAAAACACAGGTCATATGCAAAAAACACTCACACATACACATCGCATCTACTACGCATCTACTACGGTCAAGGGCTCTACGTGCCACCAAATATCGAGGTGCCACCAACACACACACACACATGTACACTCACTTAAGCCACCTGCCTCATTGTAAAAGGTAATGGTAATTGTTATTGTCTATCGCTTTTTTAAACCACGTAAAATCGTGTGGGTCCTTTCGTATGTACACAGGAGGATGAAGACTGCGTAAAACACGTCCTACATGTTGATGATGGCCATAATGATTGGAGGAGGGTGGCAGGATGTTACGAACATTATCGCAAGTGTGTGTTTTCTATTAGTGGCTCACCACATACATTGAGGTTAGGTGTGTGCGATATCTCAATGCTTTTCACATCCGTGCTATCGGTCTACAACTGATGGTCTACTTCCTGGGATGTTTGTTACACGTTATTAATTACAGTTTTTTTTTTTTCCAAACCCTTCCAAAAAACAAACGGTATGGCTTTTTACACGTTGCCGGACGTTACGACGGGTCCCGGTAAGGATCAATATTCAACAAAATCCCTTTCATTAACCCTGAGCAAACGAGCAATGGCAGGGATGGAGGTTCGCACGGGACGATAGAGTTCTTCGCAAAAATAGTCTAATCTGCTGGAAGGAGCCAATGGAGAGTCGGTGGAGAGTCAGTTTGCTCTGAACCCGGGGTCGGTGTGTTGCTACTGCCGCTGCCCTTGAATGCCGTTCCCGCTGGACGAAGATTGCTGGACGCTGGTTCGTTCGGTCCCATCGCATCGGGCCAGCCAAGCGCGAATGGATGGATGTAGAGCCCGTTACCGTGCTCTCCGTGCTGGCAGCGTGTGTCCATCGTCAGCGCGATTCGTTTGGAGGAACCCTCCAGTACAGCTACTACTAGAGTATTGTGCAACGATTTTTCGAACCAATCGATTGCGAGAACTCCAGCTTCGGTGCGGTGCCGCCCACCGGGTAGCCCATCAGCTCCTTAAAAATGTCCCCAATTTTGTAGTTGTGTCTGAAGAGAGGGAGAGATAGAAAAAGAGGAAGGCGTAAAAGTTGACTTTACATTCCGAGCACATTCAGCACAGGCTGCGAAACTTACTTTGCCGAACACTCGACGTACCCGCAGCGCCAGTGCTTTCGAACGAGGGTGGAAATGTCCTTCAGTTCCTGTTGGAGGGTGGGAAAATCGAACACGGGCAAAATGTAGTTACGAAGCCATGGCTGGAAACAAACCATCAAAATACTCACCTGAGTATGGGGGTTAGCTGCCATGTCAACCTTGTTGCCCACAACCATTATCTTAAAATCACGATGATTGAAACTTTCCAATATTTGATCACGCATGTTGCGGCAGTACTGGGTTGGGAAGGAAAAGAGTTTTCAGCGAATGACTCACTCTGCATGCTTTTTTGCTACCAGAATGGCATACTTTTAAGCGTTCGATCCGAATTGCATACTTTTAGGCGTTCGATCACCTCCCACCACCCGCCTGAAAGTATGCAGCGTCACAAAAGCAATATTTGCACATACTTCTAGCTCGATTAAATTACCATAATTCAATTCCCCGTTCTGCACTCACACTAAATCGATTCAAGACACACACACACACACACACGCTTTACCTGAAACGTGTCCAGATTCCCCATGTCGTACACCAGCACGTACGTGTGGACCGTGCGCAACCCTAGCGGGTGGCCATTGTTCCACTCGGCCAGATTATCGATCGGGAAGTACTTCTGCGGCGGCACATCCAGTACCATCAGCTCCCGTATGCAGGTATCACAGACCAGACAGCTCCGGTAGACGGTCCGCCTGGCGGTGCGGATGTGGTCCTTCGGGAAGTCGTGCTTAAAAAATTGCTGCAACGAAATGAACAGGGGGAAGGTGCCGACGGTTTCGGGAGCCGTTAGAACCGGTGAGAATGCGGGGCCGGCGCACGTTCACTACCTGCAGGATGCTGGTACGTCCAACGCCGGAGGCCCCCAGAAACGCAACCTTAAGGGGGCCTTGCATCCAGGGCGGGTCCGGGCCTTCCAGAGTGATACGCTATGCTGAAATACACTTATTCTGTATTCGAATTTCCATATCGATGGACAGGATCTTGTTAAGCTTATTGCTAGCAGTGGTGCCCTTGGTGATGGTGGAGAGTGGTTTAATTTTGGTGGTAGTGGTGGTGGTGGTGGTGGTGGTGGTGGTTTTGGTGGTGGTGAAGGAACAGTTAGTAGAGAAAGATGCTGCACTAGCGGCGCCGGTCGCAGCGAGGGCGCTGGCGAAAGCGGTAGAAGTGGTAGAAGTAGCAGAAGTAGTACGAGCAGTAGTAGAGAAAGAAGTAGAGCTGGAAGTGGTGGTGATGGTGGTATTGGTGGTGTTGGTGAAGATGTCGATAGAGGTTGGTTTGGTGTTGGCAGTTTGGGAAGGTTTCCGGGTTGTTGGATCGGGACGGGCCGGCTGCGAGCTTGCGTGCTTGGTCGGGTTGGGCGTACGGGGCGCCTTATCCGAGGACTTACTGTTATGACTGATTTTGAGTGGGTTATTGCAATAATCTTTACCATTATCGTGCAACAGTCTATTGGAATTGGACGGCGAGAGACGGTTCCACATTTTAGCGGCAAGCTTGAGCAGGCTGATGGCAAACACGGTTCCGTGCCGGTGGGTCGTAGTACTGCCGCGTCCCAGTACTGCTGCGATACAGTTCTCAGGCCTTCTGTTCTCTTGTTACTGATACTGTCTGTGCAGTGTGTGTGATTTTTATTTTTGTTGTCTGCTTGTACAGTTGTTACTTGCCTTACAGCTCTCAAGGCTTAGGCTTGAGTTATGGTAATGCTTTTATTCAGATTTACAGCCAAACGATGCTCCCGGGAGAAGCCGACAGTGAACCCGTGCCGTTGTTTAGCATTACCTTGAGCGCAACGTGTCTGGCAATCGAACAGTACATGGTAACAGCACGGTGTAGCTCTAGCATGAATGTACCGGGTATTCGATTCTGCTCCGCGTTCTGCTCCAACGGAACACCAGATCCGACCGACGGTGAAGCTGCAAAACACTTGGAACTACTCTAATTATCACTAGTCCACTTCGAACACGTTATTGTCGGCCAGAACCATTATTATAGCAGCAAACTGTCTCGCCGTGTTTGTGGGTGCGTCTGCCAGCGTCCAGTCAAACCGAAACGGCTCACCGTACACATCCTGCAGCAATGGAGCTGAACGGGGTGGAAGAGAGCACGAAAAAAAACAACAAGAAATTATTTTTGAAATACGAGACAGGACAATTTTTCTAATGGACCAATGGCTGCAAAAGGGGTTCGTTTTGCTGGGACGGGTTACGAAGGAGCCGGAGCAGGACTGAACGTAGCACGGTATAAGAACAAACTAGAGTCTGGTGGCTATTTTATACGATAGAAAGAGGGGTAAGCCGTTAAGTAGCATGATCCAGACAGCTTTATATGCAAGGTGTGCTCTAGCGTTGGAAATGGAACCGACATAAAGCTATCAATTCCACCGGCTTTGCCCTGGCTGCGGCAATCCATCGTGCATTTCCATTCCAATAAATCAAATCGATGGATTCAATCATACATTAACTAATTGATTTGCAGAGTATGCTCTCGAATGGTCCGTCCCTCCCTGGTCGGGACAAGTGTTTTCCCCTGAAGCGGAACTGCTCTGAAAGCTTCTCGATCCTGCACGGCGATAGAGAGAGATCCTGAAGTGCATCTTTCCTACCACACTGACGCTATCTTACCTCGGTCTTCGCACCGAGCCTCGAACGTGCCCAAGACGACCACATACATGCAGAAAGTCAGCATTCGTGTCGTGTTCCTATTGCGGCTTTCCTTCTGTGCTCTCGAGCATCGTCATCGGTTGACGAGCATAAATATGTTTACGTGCCCCGAACGTACCGCCCCACACACCACTCCTGTCCCATTGGCGGCCTCGTGTGTCGTTCACACAAGTGCACCCTTCGTCCATGTGCATCGAGCTTTTCGGACTAAAAATACCGACCTCTTGTCGGTTTGCTGTTGTCGTTGCGGTTTTAGCTCCATTTCCAGGGCAGGTCCCTTCCAAAGCCGAATGTGGTGGTGTGGCAGTGGGAGACAACAAAACGTCCCTTTCTCCTCGTGCCCGAACAACGAGCATGAGGCAGAAACGGTCAAGTTGAATGTCGAGCACCAGCAACGCTAATGGTGAGTCGAGATCGTAATAGGCTTTTGTGAAAGTGAAAGTAGGCCAATGGGTGTAGCAACAGTAGCGCAGATAGTCAAGTGCCTCCATACGAGGGGGTGTAGCTCAGATGGTAGAGCGCTCGCTTAGCATGTGAGAGGTACCGGGATCGATACCCGGCATCTCCAGAAAAAAGGAATATTTTTGTTGGTGCAGCACTGAATTATCCGAAAGTGGCGGGAGGAATCCTTGCTGTGGAACAAAAGAATCAGTCTGGGGAGGAAGGGCTTTATTACATTTTGTTTAAAAGATAATTTTCAACAAAAACAAGGGGTAAAATTGTGCTTATTTTCTTCCGCTAAACAAAATTCTTATCCAAATACATCCCTACATCAATGACTCGGTTCATTTGCTCGCTTCTATAAGTTAGTTTTTCTTTTCACCCTCACGCTCCATTTCATTCCTACTTAGCGATTAGAAGATTATGATTTATCACCATCCAATGTATTCGGTAGCATAGAAAACAAAAGCCCACAAAACAACATCCTTTCACCGAACCCGTCACCCGGCCCCATTGTATCGCTGCATCCAAGCGGAACGGCAAAGATAACACCGACTGCGGACGCCTCTAACCCTGGTGTCTAGAATTAAGTTAATTAACATCCCTTTCCACCTCTTAATCAGGATATGTTCCGGGATTGAGTTCTCGGGTGTCTTTTTTTTTTTTTGGGAGGAAAAAAACTTTATTTTTTCATCCGTTCCCACCGGTACGCAAGTAATGTGTCAACAAAGTGAAAAGGTTTCGGCAAGTCTGTGTTTTTTTATGGTTCTATTTTCCTGCCGCTTTGAACGAGACGATAAATAAATTGGGCCGGTGAATTGACGGCAGTGAGAAAATAGATAAAATGGCTTCATAAAGCACCAAGTTTTCACAAACGCCGTTGGTTAATAGGGGCACATTTCTTTTTTCGGTTCATCTAAATGCTCTCGCTCAGTGCGCGAAGTACTGGCAGCATCGAAAGCAAATAAATTTGGTTCCATTTTTTGTGACGTGTTATTACGCCCGTAAAGTTAAAGTGTGCGTGGGTGTGTGTGTGTGTGCGAGAGGAGTCGTAAAGAATGTAGATAAAAGTTGTTTGGATTGAAGCTGGTCTGATCAATTGGTTGGGGGGGGGGGGGCAGGTTCATAGTTTGCTCAAGTAAGCGAAAGTTTCGCGGAAGCACTTGTTAAGAAACACGAACAAGTTGTACACAAAGAAATTGCTTTTGCGTCACGTAGCGCGAAACGTGTTTGAACGCTATGTGTTGGTTGTTTGTCAGGGTGCGAAAAATAAAAAATCGCCTAAAAGTATGCAACGTTTCGCACAAATATGCTTATCGGGTAAAAGGGAACAGTGCCTTTGCTCATTACAACAGTGTCAATATAAAAAACAGCTGTAATCCCAAGAAAAAAAAAATGTGATAAATACACTATTATCGCTGAAGAAAATCTTTCCAAAATATAAAATATTAAAAGCAAAAGTTTGAAATAAAACAGAAGAAAAAAACCTTTAAAACAGAAATAAAACAGAAGAAAAAATATTCGTTACTACTGTGCTTCAGTAAATTATTGCTATATTAACTGTGCAGATATCTAGAAAAAAAAACTCAGACTATTAACAACATCAAAACAACTTGAAGAATACAAGAAAAAGGTTTTTCTATCGTGCTGTATTGAACAGTACTGCCCCACAGCAAGCAAATGTCTCCGTTTTTATACGTTCTGTAAACTGCTTCGAATCAAACCAGCAAACGCTGATGGCATTAAGTTTAAACCGTCCTACATCAAACGATTAAGATTATTGTTTGATCAACATTGCCAATGGTCGATCGATCAACTCGATATGCACTGTAAACTCACGATGAGCACTGTACAGGACGCAACGTACAGCGACGCGTCAAAGAACCTCACTCTACTAAAGATGACCGATTGAGGCAAACATTACCCTTGCAGCCCATCGGGTGGGCTCCAGCGAAGGTGCAGAAAGGGGCGAATTCCGACGGAGGGTTTCGTCGGGTAATCAGTACGGTACACAGTGCCTGATTGCAAAACCCATCCGCACGATGATTAGATGAAAGGATTTCCGGGGACCTTCGAGCGAAACTGTCGGGCGCCGGCAGGCACCGGCTATCGTCCAGTCCCGGTCCAACGGTCTGGCCCGTCGGTACGATGCTTGGCTAGGTGTTACCGTATCCGTTGCGTGCCATCCCTTTTTTTCTGCCAAAATACCTCATGCCGTCGAACGGCGCTTGGAACGGGGTCGAAACGCCAACGAACGTAAGTAGATCCGTGAACTGGCCTTACCACAAACTGTACAGTGCACGCGTGTGTTTTTGTGATGTTGATGTCGATGAATTCCTACAGTGGTAAAATCATCTTTCCAGCATATAGTAATACGAACTCGTTAACTCACTGCACCGTATAGCTTTTGGCCATCCCGCTCACTTTGATGTTCTAATGCGCTTGCCTTCCCCACGCCGAACACGTTCCCGATGTCTGTCTGTTTAAAATGCAATATTATGTGCCTGCAGGCAGCATAAGCACCATATTTGCGCACCGTCTATCGTGTTCGCTTGCATTTGATAAACGATACGTGCTATTTCATATCCATTACGGTAATGAGATAAAGTCGTTACGGGCACATTTTCTATCGGAATGGTGCAGTTCCGCGCGGCTGGTGCAATCCGATCGGGAATGCGGTCGCCAGGATGCACCGGAATCGATAAATTTATAGCTCAATTTACAACGCTAAGTGGATTATGGGGTGAGGAGCAAGGGAAAGAGTGGTGGAACATAATTCAATAATCTGTGTTGGATTTATTTCTAATCATGAACGCTAAAGTGTTCCGTTTGCGCTGCTAATGGAGGATGCCCGAAAGTTGAAATTCAAATTGCACACAAACGTTTGCCATTTTCCAACGCATTGAAATTCTTTACAGCATCGCAAAACGACCACTGTGTACCGGCAATTTCTAACATACCAAACCCCGTTGTTGCCATTCAATGAAGGGGCCCAACCATCAAGCTGTCTTTTTATAGAATGCTATTAGATCACTCGATGGATTCTGTTCCTCCCATTCGCAATCCCTTTTCCCACAGCACACATCTCGCGACACATCGCTGACAATGCTCCCGGCCTGTCTGCTCACACACACAACCATTCTGTTGACAGTTATTTTGGGGTTTGCGAAAGCCGGCAGTTCAACACGTTCGCAGGGCCGGCCTGCTTTCGGAAGGGATGAAGCCCTCCCGTTTCATTGATTATTAAAATTACAATCCGCACGTCGCCTTGACAGCCGGGTTGCCTAAGGGTTTTCGCTAACGGCGAACGCTTGGAAATTCGATACACTAAAGTAGAAGCCCACACAAACACACATACGCTGCAGTGCTGAATTATTGAGTACGATTGGACGGACGGACTGTGGTCACGAAGGCAAACAAAGCATCATCAGATGTTAGCCTGTTAATTGTGTCGTTGAGTGAAATGATGATGAAAGGACAGGAACATTGGTTCGTTTATGATAACCGAACCGGTTTTGATGTAAATCAATAAAAAAGGACATCACTTTAAGACACCGTTAAGGGCGTTCTGCTGGGAAGTGGTGAATCGAATCACTGCCTGCCACTGAAATTCAGCACCCAGCAAGAGAGCTTCTTGCTTAACACGGACGCCTTTCACAATTTGTTTGGAATATAAATATCGTAAAGCAGCTCATTCTTGTGCCAGCGTACGGCGATAAAAAAAAGTGTGTGAGAAAAACATAAGTGATGAAGTAAATCCATCACACATCGGGTGGACGGGAAAAATGGGAAGAACTATCAGGCGCTCTGTACCAGGGGGCCGCCGACACACCAGGCTCGTGATTGCATAACACAGCCTCGTGATGCTCCTTTGTGCGGGATGTGTTGTGGCTCGAGTGCCGGGGCTGTCCCGTTTTCCTTCCCCCCTGTTTGGGAGCTTTCCCAAGAAGCTTCGGTGAGTCACTCACCGAACGGTGCGCGTTCGTATTCGTCTGTCGTTCTCGTCGTCGTCGTCCTCGTCGTCGTCGTCTATCGTCTGAGCGACTGTGGGTGAGTCTGCGTCTCTTGCGCCCGTGTTGTGGGAGGGATGCCCCGAACGCAGACAAATTTGTAACATTCCATCCCACCGTTCGCTTTGTGTTCCATCCCTGTTTCCGCTTTCCCACGAATGTGCCGGGCTTGCAAGCTTTCGTTTTTTTTTTTATTGTGGGTGAAATATTCCTTCGACTAGCTGCTTCCGGCAGTCTACGCTTCCTTTACACACTTATCCAAGCACAAAACCAGCAGAAAACAGCAACAAAAAACAAACATGCCCCATTATCGTGCAGCCCTGTCGCAAGCGATCAAATGTGATAGCGCAAAACCCATTGGCAGCCAACCACGTGCTCAGCCGTCCGGACACGATTGGCTTGCGACATAAGCCGATTAACGGTGGATGCTTTCGGTGCTCATATTTCGAACAAGGTGTAATTCCTAGCGACATCACCGTAGGCCTCGTTTGTATGATTAATTAGATTGTTATTCCTATCGCCTTACTTCTTGCCCGTCTTAGCGTCCCTACGACCCCTTCGCCGTCCATTTGCCGGTACTGCCCGAACATTGCCACGTACACCAAAAAAAAGTAAATGAGAAATTCCACTAAAGCTATGTTTATTTACTTTGCGTCTTTACACCCTGGCCGGCTGTATTCCAAAGGATTGTAGGGCTTAGGTGAGGATTTATTGTGAGACGTTGCTGGTTGGCTTTCCCTTCGACACCTTTCCACTCGTTCACTACGTTGGAAGCTGGTTTCAGTGCGCTTGCAAGCAGCGTACACCGTTTTCACTATTTTTATTTCACTCGCACACCGCACACCACTAAGATGCAGACCGTGTACTTGTTGATCAATTTAACCACACAATAAGCACACAAAGCACGTGAACGATTATCACTACCAAATAAAAACACTAAACGATTACCATGCGGCCACCATGCGCCTCCACCAGCAGGGAAATCGTTTCGTTTTATTTTTATCCACCCGTCTGCTTTCGCATCGATTTCAACCAGCCTGCACACCGTAATGGCTTAGAACACCATCACCACGAGACGCGTTCGATCGAAATGCCTTATCAGTAGCACCAAAGCAGGGGGGGGGGGTAAAACGGTGCGATTACGAAAAAAAAAACTGAAAACAAAAACCACTTACTAAACGCACCGAAAGACCGGGACGCTTCCGAATCTATACACCTGCAAACGCTTTTATGTGTGTCCGTGCTTTCTCCTGTCTCTTTTGCTGTGTCGGTGCATGGACGCTGGCAGCAGGAAAACGCCGTTTTTCGCCAAAACCCGTACCGTGAGGACACGCCGAAATCCTGCAACCTGGTGGGCTAGTGCGTCCGCCTGAAGGCAAGGTTCATTTTCGACTAGCTCAGCCGTTCGTTCGCCTCGGTTACTGACACTGCACGCTGGTGGTTGAACGGTTTTATTGAGGGGGGCGGAAAAGCGGCACCTCCAGCGCCGAGAGTGCCACCCCGGAAACGGACGCGCGTACTCTCACCCTTATCAGAAGAGTTCCCGGCTCGCGCGAGAGAGAGAGAGAGAGCTTCCCGGTAACTCACGGGCTCGTGCGGGAGAGCTTTTTCTGCAAAAATGTTGTAAATAATCGCACACAAAAACCGCCGCGAAGAGGAACGAAGGGAGTATTGGCAACGAAACAACAAATAGAGAAAAAGAAACGGTTACAAAAATGCTAGGAAAATAGCTCGGACAATTTTCCCGGAAAACAGCTGAGAGAAAGAGAGTGCCAGCCAGCGATTGAACGACGGCACGCGGAAAACGCGGCCATGTACACCAGGGGCGTACATGTGCGCTCGGCTGTACCGCTGCGTGTGAACCAGTTAATTGATTTTTAACTCCTTGTGTATCATTTTATAATCTCGGCAGCCGCACGCTAGCTTCTGCTGTTTTTTTTTTTTGGGTGCAGCCTTTTTATGAGCCTTGCCGATGTGACGTTTGTGTCTTTCGCCCAATACAGGAGCGTGTGTGTTTTCGCGCAGATTATGCCCTATCTGAGAGCAATGAATTTGAAATCATCCGAGCTGAGTGACGTTTTATCGTGTATGGTGTGACGCATGGAACGCGCTGATTTGGAATTTAAACGACCCTTACAACCCTTGCAGCGAAACCATATTTGAAACAAATTCTCAGTGGAATTTCATCTACGAATCCTTGCCTTGCCGCAAGTAAAACGCGTTCCCATGTTTGATTAATGACCGTATACGATGGCGGTAGCTCTCGGTGAGCGAAATCCATTAAGGGTTTAATTAAAGTGGCGTCCCACGAAACACCAGCGCAGTTTCATTTCAGCACTCCACGACGATGACGATTATTACTCCTTCGAGCTCATCATTTCTGACGGTCGACCCGGACGGCCCGAACATTCCTGGGCAGAAACCGTAGACAGGCGGTGAAAGAATCTGCTCTCAATCATACCACCCAGTGTATGCGGGTTTGATAAGGAGAACGCACACCGGTTTCCCGGATTTCCTACCGGCTGTTCGGTTTCACCGTCCTCAGGACGCAACTTCACCGAAGACGGAAAGCGATGAAAGAATAATATATTCCCCAGGACGACGAAGACACGCGCGCGGTTACGATGATCTTTCGTCCCGACAGACAGACACAGATTCTTGCCCACTTCCCTCCAGGCCGTCTTCCCACGGCGCGTCATCCCGTTGGGCGAAAGGGAAAGATATTACCCCTTTCGGGTCGTGGCACTGCCCAACCATCTCTTGGGTGATAGTTACGGTTTGCTTCAAGTGTCTCATAAAACTAACCGTCCTGTCACCGGCATCGTTTCCCAACTCAGCCTCGATGAAGCTGGCGTATGGGAAAGTGAAAGTTACACAACACACACACGCACGCACGTCCACAGGCGGGGCCGTTCATCATGCTTCTCGATGCGATGCGGCAGAACAATGTCCCGGATGAGACTCTTTTTTATCTTTCTCTTCACCTCCCCCGTCCCCAAACCGGTGTGCTAAAGGAAAGCGAGCGTGTCCCTAGCGAGAGAGAGAGAGAGAGAGGTGTATAAAATATGCCTATTTAAGCACTGGCAGGCCTGGCACCGGCCGGCTGGTGCCCGAAGGCGTCCAAGTGTGAAGGTCCTAAATTGTGTCTTCAGCACCTACAATCCGTTGGCCCTCCCCAAACGACCCTTAGGTAGGGGAGAAGATGGTTCACACACACATCGACAGCAAACCGGGGCGAGGTGATAAGCGTTCTGTTAAACACAGCGATTTAGTGTGATCAGCATGGTGGAAGACATCCTGCCGGTCGGCTACGGTACGTACGTACCGCAGTAGCTCATGGTGGCATTATTGGCTCATTTTTTATCACCAGTGCATGGCGGGTGTGCACCACCTTCCCCCCTCCCCCTCACCCGTTCTCAAGGTAAAGGTCGTTCATTTTGGGTCGAGTTTTAATTTTAAACCAACATTTGCGTCACTGTCTCGTAACTGACCCTTTTCCCCACTGCCGGGGGAGGGTGAGTGTGACGTTGAAGTTGATATGAAGAATAGTTGGATTGGTGAGGACAATGAGAAAAGCAAGGTAAAAGAGGCACAAGTTTTTTCAGCCCCTTAATGTGCTCTAGTTCCACACATTTTTCGGGAAGGTAAAGCGAGTCCTCGCCCGTCGTTAGTTGACAGCGTTTAATATTTAATTGTGGGATAAGCGTCCGCTGACAAAAGGGGGAGGAGGGGGGGGGGATGATTACCCCCCGCAGCAAAGATGGATCTCCCAAGGAAGGGAGCTCAGTTTTGCGGGTTGTTATATCCTTCCGTTATATTACACTTTCTTTTAAACTTATCTTTATTAAATAGCAATGTACTTCCGTTACAAATTAATATGCTACAGTCTGACCTTAGCGACGGTACAATGCCAATTAGCAAGCCTGCCGGCGGCACACCAAGCCGTCCCTTTTGTCTTTAAATCCTCGCCCTCTTTGCGCTCGATCGATGCGACCGTCCGATGTGTGGTATCGGGTGGTTGTTAGCATAAAAGATTAACGCACTTAAAACTCCCACCCGTCGATTTGATAAGCTCTTGCGTGGCGCATCTAACCACACACACACACACACACATATACACACACACACACACGCAGCATGATGGTGGGAAAATGGGACCATTAGCTCCGCAGACGGAACAGATGTTACACGGCGGGAAGCTTGGACAGCTTGTTGAAGTTCGGTTCGCACCCCGCACAGAAGATGGCCCTCCGGTGCATATGTACCGAGGACACGTCCTCCCGACGATGTGAGCGTATTCCGGGCGGCCACGTAAGCGACCCATCAAGGACATCGCCTCGGGCTGCTGACGGGAAGATCCAACCTGTCGGCCCTTCTTACATTCGATTGATACGCTGCGCGGAAAGGACGTATCAAGTCGATCGTACCGTGTTGGCATCTGTGCTCTGAACCTGGCAGCTTGAAAGCAAACCTATAACCGCCAATCATAAAGCGTTTTTCCCTCTCTGTAGAAAAGGTTAAGCAACGACAAACGTCTTGACACTGTGCGGTTCGGAACCAACAGACTTTACCCCAGAAACTAGTGATTGGATGTAGTTTTTTTCCCCTGCGCACTGTGGCCCGGCTCAACAATCGCAAACGCGGCAACGTGAAGAACGCTCGCAAAAGTTCACAAAGAATCATCGGAACTGACAGTGTTTGACTTTGGTTCGCGCGCGGGTGCTCGTGCTGAAAGAAGCGAAAAAGCAGGAAAACGCATCAAATCGTACTATTTCCCTATCGCGCGATACTTTTAAGCGTCTTTGATTGGTGGGTGAAGAATGAAGAAAGTTCCCTTCGGTTCGGTAGTCGCGCTCGCTACAGATCTGTTGTGAACGTTTCGGTGCATCGTGGTAGAACTTCGAGCACAGGACGATAAGCTACAGATCGAAATCGAACACACTTTCTAGTGATAGTGATTGTGTTGCAGGGGAAGTGTTTGTGTGTAGCATCAAAAACGCGAAAAAAGAACTAACAAAGTGAGTATTGTGGATGTGAAGCGAGCAGTAAACGTGTACTTAACGAGCTGGAATTTTGATCTCCAAGAAAGAGGTGTAAAACTACTTCTCAGTTGTTTTTTTGTCAAATTTTTCTCTCACAAATATTTACTCGTCGTAAATCATGTCAAAACTATGCTCAATGTTGGCAAGCTATCTCACAGCTATCTCTTCATTCCCTGCATTGAATCACAGCCAACCAGGTTGTTTGTGAAAGAGATTATGTTCGGCTTGCAGACTCCCAGGAAACCATTTGGCAATGCCGTACGGTCAGTTTGCTGTCGCTTCATTTAGTCCTCTTAAGCACACAGCCCTAGCTTAACTGCTCTCTGATAGCTGTGTGTGCGTGTGGTGGCACGGTCTGCCAAAAAATCGATAAATCAATTAGTTCTCTTCCCGAGTCAAACGAGACCTTTCAACATGCTTCACTGCTTTGCCCCTTTTTCCCCGCCAGATGCAAGTTCAACCGACCAAGTACGTGGGCCTGGTCGCCGACCTGATGCCAAACATTCGGCTGATGCAGGCTAGCGGTCACTTTCTGTTTCGCTACGTTACCGGACCGATACTCATCCGCAAGGTGTACTCCTGGTGGACGCTCATCATGGTGCTGATGCAGTTCTTCGCCATCCTCGGCAACCTGGCGTCGAACGCGGACGACGTGAACGAGCTGACCGCGAACACGATTACGACGCTGTTCTTCACGCACTCGGTCACCAAGTTCATCTACTTTGCGGTCAACTCGGAGAACTTCTACCGGACGCTCGGCATCTGGAACCAGACCAACTCGCACCCGCTGTTTGCCGAATCGGACGCCCGGTACCATTCGATTGCGCTCGCCAAGATGCGGAAGCTGCTCGTCCTTGTGATGGCTACCACCGTACTGTCGGTTGTCGGTATGTATGCGTGTGTGTGTGTGTGTGTGTGTGGCTTCCATTCCCCAATCAACTCTCACGGATGACTGAGTTTGGGACTTTTCGTGGGGAGGGCGATGGGATAAACTATCAGAAAGCATAATTGAGTCTACCTACCGGCCCAGGGAGACATTTCTCTCCGTAGCTCTTTTTGTGTGCATGATTTATCGTCTTCACGCTTCATGGGCAGCTTCATTTTTGCTCTGTTTCGATAAATTACTCATCGCTTTACCGCTTTCTTTTCCCTCCCAGCCTGGGTAACGATAACGTTTTTCGGCGAAAGCGTCAAAAATGTGCTCGATAAGGAAACGAACGAGACGTACACGGTGGATATACCGCGGCTGCCCATCAAGTCCTGGTATCCGTGGAATGCAATGAGCGGACCGGCGTACATCTTCTCCTTCATCTACCAGGTACGTACCAGGTACGGGCTGCCCGACGGAACGCCACAGAATGTCATCCTGACAGTTGGCAGTGTCAGTCCAGCGGAGCAGCACGGCAGTCCCAAAAAAATGCTGGCTTAAAAGATCCTTAACAACGAGAATACATTCCTAAAACAAATTGCATACCTTTAGGCGTTTGTGAGACTTGACAGTTGTTGGCTCCAGGAAACCGCCCTGAAAGGTATGCAATTTATGCAATGACAAATGTAGCTTGTTAAGATGCTCGTTTTAAGGAGCTTTCAAGCTTGTCAACGGGGATTCCTTCTCCCACCGCGCGATGCCTTCCGAAGGTCAATTGAGCGGATGAAGGGAGCGCGCAATTCATTTTCTTCTATGTACTGCCCACCCTAGAACTTAACATTTTCCGCATCTTCGTCCGTTCAGCTTGCTGCCCACACCATTCGTGCCAGCTGGGGAGGGGGGGGGAACGAAACGATTATGGAGACGTCCAAACCATTTCCCGTCCCGAAGCGTTATCTGATGATTTGCGGGATGGCTTTTGTCGCCTTCCATCCCGGTGCACTTTAAGGCGACCGGAGCTGTAGGGAAACCACTTCATTTGAAGATGGGTACTTAAATCGAACGATTTATACACCCTCGAAACGGGGCTTTTTTATGCACTGTCTCACATTACAATGGCAATTATTTTCTCGGCCATAGAGACTGCGTTTAATGTCGTAAGTTTGTAATCGTGCAACGATCCGTAAGACAACGTTTAGCTCTCGGTAAAGTGATTCTCTTCTTCGCTTTTGTGCGACAGTGATATGTTTAAGGACTTGAACAGTAGCGTATTAAATTATTCATCACATCTTGTGCAAACTCGTTCCATAATTAATTGAAGCACAATAACTTTAAGCTTTCCACTGCTCTCTGTGGGTCTGCGAGTGTTTCTCTATCTTGCCTCTATTGCGTTGGCGAAATAATTTATTCCATCGTTTTAATAAAGTCGTTTGTGCATTTTAATTAGCAAAAGCAATAGAAAAAGCGGCCACCCCGCCATTAAAGCAGAGTGCTTTCGGGCAATTGTTATGGCGCGAGTTTTTCTTTGTTTTTATTTGCCAAGTTTTCCGTTTTCCACGTGGGTGTAGCTGCAGTATCCTTGTCTTGAGGGGCGAGCGTAGCAAAAGCGTAAAGCGAAATCTATCCGAAACCGTCCGCAACGTAGTTCGGGTGCCGCGATTCCGAGGGTGTCATAAAGTTTGATGGGTTGTTTTTAATATTATTTCCGCTCTTAAGCACTTAATGGACTTTTCATGCTTGACTAAAGCTAAACCTGCTTACCACATGGGTCGATTTCGGTGGGGCTCATCCGTCCGGGCTAAGCGCGCCAATATTGCCCTCATCAATCTGCACCTTCCGCGTTTTGGAAGACCGAAGCGGGAGTGAGTCCTCATCGTTGTAATGCACCACCATGCTGCGCGATGGGAATAATCCGTTGGGACAGGCAAAAGCTGCCCCATCTTCATCGCTCATCCTCTCACTCAAGCTTTTTCTGTGATGCTTCTCGACAGATTTACTTCCTGCTGTTTTCGATGGTCCAAAGTAATCTCGCGGATGTGATGTTCTGCTCCTGGCTGCTGCTGGCCTGCGAGCAGCTGCAACACTTAAAGGTGGGTACTGCCGAACCGTGCTGAGGATGGTTTTACAGCCACGCCTTTTGCGCATCACTTACCCCTTGCCCGTAGCCCATGACTCCACATCATCCTTATCGACGCAGTGCTAAAGATAATAAAGCAAGCAAAAACAACGTTTTCTCGCACACTCGCAGGGAATTATGCGACCCCTAATGGAGCTTTCTGCCTCACTGGACACCTACCGGCCCAACTCGGCGGCACTGTTCCGAGCGATTTCAGCCGGCTCCAAATCGGAACTGATCATCAACGAAGGTACGTAAGCAGATGTGGGGGGGGGGAGGGAGAAGTGGAGCAGGTCGTCGAAGCAGAAGAGCACATCAAAACAACCGTGGCTGCTGTCGGTAGTCTATCTCAATGACCTTAACACTCGGGAAGTTAAGCGAGACGGCTCCCTCCGCTGACTCCCGTCCTCCCAAACTGTGGTCTACGGATATGCCAGGACGGAAATGAAACACGGTCCAGATGGAGAGAGTGACGGCACAGGGAGAGACATGGCAGGAATGATAAAACAATCCTGCCGCCGGGCGAACGGATGTGGGATGCGAAGCAGCGTGCAGTGCGAACAAAAAATCAAATAAATTGAAGTTTAAAAATAGATTTTGCACGTCCATCGGTGGGTGGTGGGGCGTGAAGCCCCATGGACGACTCGAACGGGGCCGTACAGTGTACAGTGCTGTGCTCCAGTTGTACAACTAGGGCAAAATCATGAGAGATAAGGTTTTTTTTAAAGTTTCTTTACCATTGATCTGCAAAACAACCTTAAAGAGTTTATGTATTGATTATTGCCTGCTTTTTTTAATCCCCTGGAAACGCGAGGGAGAATAATTTGCCCAATTCAATCCACATCCAACACGCCTGCATCTATGTACCGCGATGTGAAGCCGTTTAGCCGTCGTGCGGAAAGTGACCACGCCCGTGGTGTTCGCAAGCACAACGCGAAATGCATATTAAAAACCGGTGCCTACCACCGGTGGCCCGATTGCCCTTTCTCTTGCTGTATGCTGTGTTGCAGACAGTTACGCTTTTTTTTTCAATGTCTCTTGCTCAGTTCTTGTTCATACTTTCATCGCATGGTCTGGTTGACGATGTGAGATTGAAAAAAGTGGTTTTGTGTGCCTCGCAGTTTTAACCTAACAGAGCTAGTTTATTATCAGCTTTAGTGTTGATCCTACTTCAAAGGATATGAGAGAAAGAGAGAGAAGGGCCTAAGTCCAATGTAATTTACCGTGTTTCTGTGGCTCGTCACCTTCTACGAAGGAGGGAATTTATGTGAAGCTCCCACCTAAAAAGACCCTCAGCACGTTCGAATGTGGCTGCGCTGCGCGCCAAAAGCCTTCTTATAGCCCTAGCAACGGTCACCGTTCACCGAATGGGGGTGTAGCTCAGATGGTAGAGCGCTCGCTTAGCATGTGAGAGGTACCGGGATCGATACCCGGCATCTCCAACCCAAGATTTTTAAGGGCATGATCTGAAAAGAACTGATCCTTTTCTTCGCTTGAAGATATAGATAGGGAGATTCTGAAGTGCGAAGATGGCAAACAAAAAATACCACAACAACAAAAGATCTTATGTGGTATCATTTCAATCTTTCCTCTCATTCTCCTATCTTCAGGAAGGTTTTTTAAGCCTCAGTTCTCATAAAGATCCTTTAAGTGCTCTTTATTTTTTTTGTTCTTTGTGCTGCTCCTTTTTTTTTCATAACACCTTTCGTCACGTTAAGAAACCTTTGCGTACTTCCTATTTTCGTAATTTTCTGTTGAACGTCATTTTGAGGCTCGACACACACACACTTTACACGATTGCTTGATTGTTACACAGCCGTTTACATGGTTTTCCTGTTCTTTACTTTCTTTTCCCCGTAACCACAGAAAAGGACCCGGACGTTAAGGACTTTGATCTGAGTGGCATCTACAGCTCGAAAGCCGACTGGGGCGCACAGTTCCGTGCGCCGTCGACGCTGCAAACGTTCGACGACAATGGCAGAAACGGAAATCCGAACGGGCTTACCCGGAAGCAGGAAATGATGGTTCGCAGCGCCATCAAGTACTGGGTCGAGCGGCACAAGCACGTTGTACGGTAGGTAGGATAGGAAATCCCCTAGGTGTCATGGCACCTCTTTCCCGGAACGGAGCTACCATTTTACAGGTGCAGATTTTTTATATCCTTCTACCATACCAACCAGTTCGTTTTACAGGAGAATTATAATCTGAAATTTTACACTAAGCTGCACCCATTCTTACAACCAGTCCAATAACCTTGCCTTACTCGTACCAGAAAACCTCAAAATACTTGTAAGCTGCTGCCTTCGGAGTAAATTCGTCAAGCGTTCACGTGACTTGTTAGACATTTCCATCGTCCCTCCCCTTTAAGTGAAGTTTTTTATTTGAACGATTTCACCCGTATCGATTTTCCACTAAACATGCTTAAATCGTTTCACAAAGCTCCCCGAAATCCCATTTCACCCATCTACCCATTGGAAGTCTATCGTCCTTTGTGTACGTTTTTTGCTGTCTGCTAGGACTGAGGAAACGTGCGAGGGAAGCAGAGATTTTATCGGGAAAACAGGCGGGAAGTCTCTTGGCGTTGCCACGACACCGTAAAGCAGCTAGATAAGCGTCCCTTTTGGTGTTTCATCCTCTGCCAGAGATATCTCGATCCTTCTTCGAGCAGGAAAATGTCGACTAAACCGACTGACCTCACCCGGAGAGTGTGGTGTGATTACCCCGACAGCGTAGAGTTTGTGATTTCTTCTTCCTCGCAGTTCCATAAATCGCTGACGGTTTCCATTACCGCCTGCGGAGAGCACAAACGTGAAGAGAAAGCGAAAACGTTTAGATTCCACCAGCGGCAGCAGCAGCAGCAGCAACAGTAACCGCGCAGCAAATTGAATCATCCTGACGCGATGAGTTGTCTGGGTTTCGGGGTCGGTAGCTTACAGCATCACACCATCTGTTGGAGCTAATACAGCTGTAAATTTCGTTAGACATTGACTTGATTTTGTAATATAACACACACACACACACTTACCTACACACAGCCGGAGATTTGTCGCCACGAGCGCTCTGCTAACCAGCGATATGGATCAACGAAGCCTGCGAGATTTTTTGAAGGTCCTTATCGATGACCCACTTTTGGTGGGTGTGTTGAGAGGGCTAGCCTCTTTGGCGCCTCTCAGTTGGAAAGAATGGGCTCGATCCAACGATGCTTTCTGCCAATTTTATTACAGATAAAATCATGTATTGCAAACATTGAATTTACATATTATTGATAAAAACAATGTCGATATTCTTTTTCTAGCTCGCCTGCGTGAGTAAACAGAAAACAGTAGAAAATATTATTATCGCCGTTAGATTGCATACCATAAGGCGTAACAACATAGACGCCTAAAAGTATGCTATATGGCAGACATAAGACATATTCAACCCATTGGTAATTCGTTGTTCATCTGTTCATCTGTTAACAATGACTCTACCAAGCGACGGCACTTATTCCATTGCTCAACCTCTCACCGTTCTTTTTCTCAAAGCATTCTTTTTTATTTCTTTATAAAAATTACTTGTCGGTCCTTTTCTGCATCATTGAGACAGCAAACATTCTCGCTTCTTGTTCAACTGTTTTAAACGTAATTTCCGATTCCAATTGATTGAACACAAACACACTGTACGCTCGCGTAATCGCAGTTTTCGCTTTTATTTTATTGGATCCTGCCTGATGCCCGTGGAAACAACAGTGTCAAGTTCAGCCGTTAGCCATGCATGTAAAATGCGACAGATTTCAGGCATCGGTCTACGTCTCTATACGCATTCTGGCTGGGAGGCCTGCTTGATTCTATACTTCATTCTCATTTCCCCCATGCTCCCGTTGAAGCATCCTACTGAACTTAAAGCACAGTGTGGAACATTACGCAATCGAAACGAGCCAGAAAATGAGCACGCCAAAAGCAAAGAAAATCCTCATTTTGAGTGGTGCTCCCTCCGTGCACCCTGTCGTATCTTGCGGGAAAACCACTTCACCTTCCCTTCGCAAAAATCGCTACGCTCATGCTAACTATGCCTTCATCCGTGAAGAACGCGGCGTGAGTCGTCGTCATCCTCGCGGTGACTCACCTATACCGCCAACAAACATCAACAATTCCTATTCAAACAGCCAGCAGCAAGCCCGCCACCCGACAGTGCACCGTACACAGTGCGTTGGAAAGCTTCCGAACATATCGTCCCACTGTATGTGCCCTTTCGGGGACTGCCTGCCACCACCAATGGTGTCTTCTACCCGTGGATGTGTATTTTCAGAACATTACACCGAGCTGAGTTCCGAGGTTGCTCCTACGCGCGCTCCTTACTCGCGACGGGATTTTTGCGATTTTCAACAACCTTCAACAAACACGCAACATCCGCAACACGCCTTGGAGCGATATTTAACAGAAAACAAGCACATCCCGCATCCCTGCTAGGCGGCAAAAGCCCAGGCACATTACCCCCGAAGGCAACCGTCGTGATTTGAATGTCGCTACTGGTGGTGCTGCCTGACAGAATGGCGGACCTTTTCCACATTTTCTTCGCAGTTTTTCGCGGAAAGGAACATTTGTTCGGGATGCTTTCGTTAGCTTTTCGTTAAATCTTTAGCTGTACTTTTCGTCGTCTGCAAAATGAGTACAACGGATCAGAACGGCTTTTCGCGAGAAACTTAATAAAACGATAGCAGCGTTCCACTGTGTCTTTTGAGCGCTGTTGAGTTTTTGAGTGTGGTGTGTGAGATTCTGCGGAAAGCACGTTTCCCTTAAACGGTTCAAGTGGTTGTAAGGAATGCGATACTATTCATTTTCAACAAAAGAAAATAAATTGGCAAAAACGAAAAAATTGTAAAACCAGCATCGGTACCGATTACGCCTAAAAGTATGCAATATGCGTCACAAATTGTTCGGGATGAATGCATTACAGTTTTGCTTCCTGAACTGTGAAACGATTTTGGTAGTGAATTTGAAATTCGAAAAGCGCTACCGTATTCATATTTCCTTTCCAACTACCGATTAGTGCTAGATATGATCTTTGTTAAATTTTCATGCAAATATGCCACCTCTTCCCGTTCACCTGAGCACTGTGCTACGACCATCATGCTGTTGTTTGCCAACTTTCAGCGAACAGAATAAACATGAAACTTCACTACACGCCAACATGGAACGTGCGCTATGTGGAGCTTCATCGGAATCGCGTTCCAAAATTCGATTTGACGCATTTATCCGCGAATAACCGCACGTACCCGTGGAGTGTGTTCTTCGAATTTCACCATGGCAAACACAATCGAAATGTTATCATTTGCCTTGTTTTCCTGGTACGAAGAGCGTGCAGACCTAGAGCACGCATCAAGTTCCCTTACCCCATGTGATTGATTGTTAACGTGAGCCGAACGGCAGCGGCATTCAATTTCCTTCCAGATCCTTCCAAACAAACGACATCTGAAGCTTTCTACCCAAATTTCAAGACGAATGCCTACCAATGTCCGAAAGGGAAAGGCAAAAAAAAAACAAACACTTCTGTTCCCGTCGATCGATCAAGCATGATGTGATTAATATTTGTGTTACTCACCTGCGTCGCGTGTCATTCGATTTCCGGCGGGACAGGGAAACAGGCCGGCTCGTAGATGTGTGATGCTTATGGAAATCAAAACATTCGCACAAAGCACAAAAAGAAGTACCATCTCGGCCGGTTTCGATTGTCTGCCGCCGTGCCCATCAGTTGATGGAATGTGTCATCGCCTTCTATTTCCTTTCTGGTTCCTCTCGTTTGCACAGTCTCGTTTCGGCCATCGGAGATACGTACGGGCCCGCGCTGCTGCTGCACATGCTGACCTCCACCATCAAGCTGACGCTGCTCGCCTACCAGGCAACGAAAATCGACGGTGTCAACGTGTACGGATTGACCGTAATCGGATATTTGTGCTACGCTTTGGCTCAGGTTTTCCTGTTTTGCATCTTTGGCAATCGGCTCATCGAGGAGGTATGAGTTGTACCCCACTTCTACCCCCCCCCCCCCCCCCCCCCTTTTCCAACATTTGCATCACAAAGCCGCCACATTTTCA
>KB671576.1:419184-435477 GCA_000349105.1 Anopheles epiroticus | reverse complement strand
ATCGGCTCATCGAGGAGGTATGAGTTGTACCCCACTTCTACCCCCCCCCCCCCCCCCCCCCTTTTCCAACATTTGCATCACAAAGCCGCCACATTTTCATCGCTTTCAATCACCCGAACTGTGCCATGTTTTCACCCCACCAAACAGAGCTCATCCGTGATGGAGGCGGCCTATTCCTGCCACTGGTACGATGGGTCCGAGGAGGCAAAAACCTTCGTGCAGATCGTTTGTCAGCAGTGCCAGAAGGCGATGACTATTTCCGGAGCCAAGTTTTTCACCGTTTCGCTGGATCTGTTTGCTTCGGTAAGTGTGCAATGGTAGAAAGTCACAGTATTCTCAACGGCGAGCGTCTGATCTTACCGATACGGCTCTTGTGCTGGGTGTTGTAATGCGTTTTTCGCTCATCCATTTTCTGTTTCTTTTTTGCCAGGTACTTGGAGCCGTTGTCACCTACTTCATGGTGCTGGTGCAGCTGAAGTAAACAGACAGAGTCTGGCAGCATATTTTGGTTTAGTTCGTTTGTTCGTCTGTTTGTTTGTGCACAGATCCTGCACAATACTCTTTTGCAATGGTTTTACAAAACAAATACACCTGAAAACAATCTGGATGTGACTATATCTTCAAAGTGATTTGTTTTTTAATGGATATAGATGACTTTAGTGAAGATCGATGAAAGAATCAGGGTTAAGAATAAACATTCAAGATTAAAAATTCAAGTAGAAAATGGGCGTTATAGCATGAGACGGTAGCAGGAAGATATAAATTAAAAATTCTTTAGGAAACTATGTTTGTGATTTGCGCTCATTTAGCACGGGTATGTGCCTTTCATGAAAAATACAATAACGTAAGTAGTGTAGCAATAAAGAGTACAAATGTTTCTTAGCACACAGTAGATTGGTGCACTTTTATGACATGATCTATACATCCTGAATGAATAACAGAGAATTTAAATGAAAGAAAATAGCCATCAATATATCTTTATAATAAAAGGCTGGTATTATATGAATGTTGGTAAAAATTAATTTAAGGTTATTTTAGGTTAACGCTCATTGAAATGATTCCAAGCCATGATGACGATGAAGATGATGAATAAAATGCAAGCAATTAGCATAAACTATCACCGCACTAAAACGAAAATTAATTTTCCTCTTTCCCTCAACCATCTAGAACCAAACCGAAATGAATTACTTTCCAACTTGCACGCAAAAGCCATTATCAAAAGTCCGTACAACTTCAAACAATCCCAAATTGTCTCTTTCTCTCTTCATCACTCCATTCTACGTGCTCATTCGCTTCCCCAACGGTTTTCCTCCCACCCAAAAGCTCTTCCACTGTGCGGCCAGCGCCTTCCTTCCAAAGAGTGGGTGGGAAGAAAAAATTGGAAATGCATAAATTAACCGGAAGAAATTCGCAACCCACCGCCAACGAAACGATCAGGCGGTGCGCGCGAAAGAATCCGCTAACAGCCCCAGTGGCATGGTTTTTTTTTTTGTTTTTGCTGATGTTTTTTTGGTGTTGTCTGCTACGCTGTGGGATGAAAACTTTCCCGACCACTTTTATTCGCGAACTTTTCTTTCATTGCCAAATTGGGTACCCCAAATCTCGTATCCAAAGCGGAAGGCGTAATTGCGCAAATGCAGCTTTCGGATGCGCGTGGTGGCAGTGGACGCAGAAGAAAAAGGTAGTTAAAATTGCATTCGTGAAATTGTGTGCATACTTGGCCAGCGTCGCACATGGTCGCTATTTCCGACATCGATAGCGTGGTCGTGTGTGTTTTCTCCGAAAATAATGGCTTTTCTTATTTATGATTTTCTCACTGGTGTCTATCACTCAGCTGAGATGATGATTCGCATCAGAAAGATGACCAATTTCATCAACTTTGAGGGAGAGACCAGCTTTATATACGACAGCTTATCTATGATGAGTTTAAAGCTAATTTAATTAAAATTAAAAATATTCAATTGGGATTATTTGACAAATAAAAATTAATTTATCAACGGAATAAATAGTCCAAAAATTGTTCATTAACATCATTGTAACAGAATAATAATGTAACACATAAAGCCTAACTTTGGGCGCTTTTCCTATAAGATGGTGGCTGCAATTGAACTATCCGAACGTCACAGTGACGCTTGCTTCGACACTAACATTTGTTCATTTTTTGTGATAGTTTTACGTACTTGATGGTTGCCATGGTGAAATGACTATTAGCCAAGCGAATAGGTACGTGACATATACTGCCTTATGTAACTTCAAATGAGCGTCAAACGTTGCGGCTGCAAGAAGATTCAATTATAAAAGCTAGTTTATTCAATTGAACCGATATTTGGGTTTTTCCCTAAAACATGCAATTCTACGAAACAATAGAAGCTGGAAAGTGGGTACAGTTTGATTACTCCTTATCAGAATACATTATTACGATTACGATTAAAATAACTTAAATTCTTCAGTCTTTCCAGTTCACCAATCAATAGAAATTATTCTATTCTTGAAACAGTTTTTGACACACAGAATTCTACCTCCACTTCACTGGCACCGGAAATAACTGTCTCTATCGATCGCAATTGTACTGCACACCTACAAACTTCCACCAAGTGCTAGGCACTTACCGATAAACTCACCCTCAAAACCACCCCTTCCGCCCAGGAAAAGCGACTGATCGGTAAAAAGAAAACCATGTAAAGATGAACAAAGGCCTCACGCGCGGCCAAACTGTCCAAAGTGACGTAAAGCTCACGCTCCTCCCTGCTGCCCCTCGTCTCACCGGTTGCGTCAGCATGGCCACAGCCGAACGCTACCGGTTATCTATTAGTCGGTTTTGTTTCCTGCCCGGGCCAACTCTCGCGCCTACATATGCATGCCACTCTGCGCGCCTACACCAACCAACGCTCGAATAATGAACAAATCATAAACATGTGTTATATCAGGAGCGGCCCGAAACCCGGGCTACCATAACGCACGGCATCGTGCGGCATCGCCAGGGAAAAGAAGCGTTTCATGCTCGAAGAAACAGTGCAAGGTGCAACAGTGCTCGAACAAACGTGCTGCCGAATAGATATACTGATTTGATTCGTCTAATGTTTTATGCTTTTCGGGGTGGCCGGTTTTCCTCCCCGCCAGCTTCACTGCTAGAGCTTGCTGCACAAGGGAGGCTGCACAGCTGTGGCTGCAACGGATGCGGTACGCATTTACCATCAACATACAGGCACGCACTAACACACACGCACACACACACACGTGCTTGCACGAGCTCACATAAAACAGACGCACGCGTACGCGTAGTTAGAGACGGAAACCGCGCCAGACCGTAACCAATGTTCCAGTATCGGGAAGTATAATTATCTCGTTAGCAGGAAGGGAGGGAGGAAGCGCGGTACGGTAAGGTGCAGGGAAGTAAATAATAAATCATCTGCCACCGAAAATGTCTCAACGGCAAAATGGGTCCGTGTCTTTCTGCGGATCAGAAACCTTCGCAAGGCACAACAAAAGGAAGCTTCCACGCTGAAAAGGGCGATAGACGGTTGCCCATTGTTCGTGGATTGAAGCGCAACACTTGTGCTTTAAGTGCGATTATTATTGCCACCTGTACTGCCCTGCACCGGCATAACGCCCGCATGCACTTTTGCGTTGCCTTGCGAGCGTCTCTAAAATGCATTTCTATCGACCTGTAATGTACCGTGGCATACACCTGAAAAAAAACACCACTACGCCCCGACACAGAAACACACAGGAAATGATAAGTTTGCCGTAATGCCCCTGGTACTGTTTCGTGCAATGCTATTCGCCGACGCCTTGTTTTCCTCCTTCTGCTATTTTTCCTTTGCCATTTTTAATGCAAACACCTTTACATTACCATTACGAGCGTAGCCTTTATTGCACCCTTACGGTTCGGAAATGCAATCTCCCCCACTCCTACACCCCCCCCCGCGCCCCTCCTCCTCACCGGGTGGTGTGTGAGTTCATGATAGCGCTTCCGTTACGCATCATGCTTCTATTTTGCGCGAGATTTACTGGCCCTAGCGTCGGAAAAATCGAACCACGCTCGTTGCGCAAAGACGCGGTGCCACCGCGTGACCTTCGCAGACCCTGTTCGATTTCGCTCTCGGTTGGAATTGGGGCGTGCAGGGATGTTCGGTTGGGAAAGGGCCGCGCGGCGTGTCTGCCAGGTGTGCAATCGCAGTACAAAAAGGTTTCAGTAGAACGTTAATCGATAGCTCGTTGCTTTCCGTAACGATTAGTGCAGAAAGCAAATCATTTATAATTCTCCAATTCGTTACGAAAGTAGAAAAGCAAAATCGTTTGAAATGGTTATAGCAAATGAGTTCATCATTAAAAAAATAGTCAACTCACGATTGCATACTTTTAGGCGTTGTTTTTCTCAACGCTGACATTTGACCTCAAGTTATGCAATCTGAAAAACAAACAATCAGTATTTGATTAGTTATATTTTAGGACTGTTTTGAAACGATAGATTACATCAAATAAACGTTATCAACTTGTTCGATGAATGAATAAATGAAAGAATGAACGAACCAGTTATTCATGCAAAATAAATGCAAAGCAGAAAAACTGTCCAGGGCTGGTCAAGGAAGCAGAGAGCCGATACAGAAAAGCATTCCTTTTCTCATCAAATATTGAAATCAAACCCACGAGCTGCTCTCATTTTAAACAGCATATCCAGTGCGGAATGAAACACACCATCACAGCTCCACAGCAAGTGATAATACGCGTCCCCGTGAAAGGCCTAAAAGCTAAAAAGGCTAAAAGGCCGTGAAACTACGTCTGTCAGCAGTCAATTTCGCTCATAATCACCGATTCCTTCCGCAGGAATAAATATTGCACAGTGTGGCTCAACGACTTAACTTTCGTACAGGGCTTAATCCTTGATTCGTTAATAACTGTGGATCATAAGCAACTGTAGCAGCACCGGCCTCGATAAAGTAAAGCACCCGTGACAAATCCCCGTACCGCTGGGTCTCAAACATAGATTCACCGTGCCTGAACCTGGGCACCAACGCACATCGTTTATGCGTGCTGAAAGCTGTCTACACCAGT
This sequence comes from Anopheles epiroticus, assembly GCA_000349105.1. Classification (NCBI taxonomy): domain Eukaryota; kingdom Metazoa; phylum Arthropoda; class Insecta; order Diptera; family Culicidae; genus Anopheles; species Anopheles epiroticus. The sequence goes on along the minus strand of KB671576.1, from coordinate 430,422 downwards.
ATGGATGGGTAAAAAGGAGGCGAAAACAAAAAACAAGGAATTGAAGCGGTATAGATGGACGGACGGATGGTGTCAAAAATGGAAAAATAGAAGACAACACAAAAAGGAGAAAAGAAAGCAGCAAATAGTTTCGGAAACGGTCGAATCAAATGCGGCTGCAAATAAATGTATAATAAAACACGAATCGAGTCGGACAGCCTGGTGCTCGGTGTGCATGCAATGGCTGAACCAGCACCAGAGTAGTGCAAGCGAAATAACAGCACAGTACGGCACACGCCATACGCTTTGGGGATTGCGCGTTGGGAAAATGATACTGGAATTTTAATTGATAGCGTAGCAGCATAGCACATAAAGCTTTCAGGTGTAATTACCAATCGAAGCACACAGGGCAAATAATAATAACGAATTCCGGTCCGTTGCGTGTGCGCGAGTGGTGGTCCCCTGCGGGAGTGGGTGGGTGGTTGATCAAATTGAAAATCAAATGCTGAAATGGCACGAAAATCCACCACCGGCACCTCATTCACCTCACCTCACGCTTTCGTTTGATAACGCGGGGGCAAAGTCTGCAAAAAAGCTCGGTGCTGCCATGCTGTATTTAATCCATTTCCACGCGCTTGTTACTGATTGTGGTGCAAAATAAAGCAGCTTTACTGAAGGTTTTCTACACACATTTTCTTCTGTGTGTTTTATTTATGAGAAGCTCGCTTCAAAACGCATCGCATATGTATTTATGCTCTTTATTTTGGTTCGAAAAAAAAGCCCGTGTTCGTCTTCTTTGCGGAAACAGATCAACAAAAAGTTTTCTTTTATAAGTTTTCCATCCTTTTCTATTTCCACCCACCTAACGGGTGGCTAAAGTTCAACCGCTCTCGGGTCACTTTCTCCGCCGAAATCACTTGACTGTAACAGCCGCTCGTCGCACCATGATGGATGGATGTGTGTATGTGTGTGTGTGTGTGCTTTTCTTCCGTCGTCCCTCTTGGACAATCATTTCCCAGCACGTAATAACGTCAAACAAACGGCACCACTCTATCTAAACACCGCCACGGCCATTTGCATCTTCGGAAAAGTTTAATCACTCCCACCGGCTCCGGTGCCGGGCTCACAGAATCCGCCAAGGATTGCGTTCGTTTCCGCTTCCTTCTCCGAGTGGTGCCGCTGCAATTAGGCCGGCTTAAGACCCTTGCGGTGTGTTCCGATACAAAGCTAATCAATAATGGCGGGCTCGGCCCGCAGTCTGTGGCTTGTTGCGCGTGAAATGGCGCCCGAAACAATTGGATCGATCGAAGTGAAATTGATTGATCGTTCGAGATGCGATTGTGGGTGTTACATCTGCACTTAGCGGTGTCGTAATGGATGATGTCCGCGGTTTTGATGGCCACATGTCGGGAAGGTGTTGAGGTTGCTGAGAGCCTCGGTGCTGGCTGAAAACAGTTCCTAGCTTTTACAATGTTTTGGACATTTATTTGTTGAGGCGAAATATGGTGAGGATGGAGAAGAGTTTTAATGGAAAAAGGGACACGCAACGTTTGGCGGTTTTGGAAAAGCTTAATTTTGGTTGCTTCACGATAAATCTTTATGTGATATCACAAACATACAATATCGTTAGTGAATGCCGCTAGCGTCATTTTCCATGGATAGCTTAATAAATGATTCAGGATGAAATGTTTGCCTATCTTTAGGCGCCTTTCTTCATTTGTATGATGAGCAGCGTAAGATCCATTTTTAATGTAATTTAGTCAGCAACGAATTAAAATGCCATTTATCATCACTTTTTTATGATCTCAAGTCTAATCCAAAACTCATTTCAACGGAAACCATTATCAATTATTTAACTAGAAACTGTCAGTGTGACGATGCTCGTGTCTGCACAGGCATGTTACTGATTTATTTGCTATGCTCAGAAAGCATCCCACAAAACCTCCCAAACTAGTTTATGTACTGTACCGTTCAATAACCCTCAAATTGAGCTTATCCAGCCGTTATAAAACATACAATCCATCACTTTGCACCCATTAAACCATTAACCTTTTACACCGTTTGCGGGGAGAAAATGGTCTTACCGATAAAAATGAAAGTGCAATTCGGTGGGTAGCGTTGCTGTTTGTTGCTTTTGCTTGATGTTTTTTTTTATTTGATGCTGCTTCTCTTTGTTTTATTCGATTTTAATTTTATGCGTTCAAAGCTCCGTTATGACGAAAACCGCTGAAAAGCGCACACTTTTCCGTACAGCAACAGCTGCAGGAGCGACGCCTCGTGAATCATTCATACCGGGTCAGGACGGTTCGAGATGGGCTGCTGTGATGAGTCATGTGGCTCGACATGGAAACATCATCGCAACGCTGCAAACCATCACAATTGCCAATACAGCACGCTTTATGCATTCGGTTTGGCTGGTGTGTAAATCGGCAGCAGTTAGCAACAAACCCCGACACGTGTGGTTCGAAAATTTGCAATCTCAACCCGCTCCTTGTCAAGGGTGGTAAAATTCAACAGTTGCGAAAGGCTTCCAAAACTTTTGATAAACACGAAAAGCCCGTGTCTACGACTCGTCGAAAACTGCATACATGAGGCAGATCAAGGGCCAAATCTTGTGCTTGTCCTTCTCCTCTGCCCGCGCTGACCGGTGAACAGAGAAGCGAAAATGTAACTCACACACCCGTGTAAAACGGTGTGCACGCGCTCGTCACGGGTCACGAGCAAACTTTATCACGTGGGTGCATTAATTAATCATTGGCTTTTATTATTTTGATTCGCTGGCCGTGGACGGTCGAGCGCACGGTGCGCTGCATCGCACCGTCAGGCAAGGGCAACAGCAAGCGATATAAGTCACCCAAAAGGAAAACAATTAAATTTCTATCAAACGCACAGACGCGCGCAAACTGCAGCACCGTCAACAAACTCACTCCCGTTTCCCTGCACCGCGGTTGTCTTTTACCCACCTTGACATTGCATCCGAATGCAGGGACTGGAAAAGTTGTATTTCCCGCTGCTTCGATGGCTTTTGCTGTTCCGTTGTGCTGTCCCGAGTGGGCGACAAACTGTCGTTTTAATGAACTGTCTGCGAGGACGGAATACTCTGCTTAATTGCACTACATTCACACTGAACTGTTACCGTTTCTTTTTCACCCGATGGCAAGGATTGGGGTGCCGAATTTAGTGGAAAAGGGAGAATAAAATAAAAACCTTATCTCGGAACGCTTCTTGCCATTGCAAAGGAGACTTCTAGTTTAGGGTGGTAGCCGGTGTCGATCGGGCTGCAAGAAAATGGGTTTCTAACAAGCTGTTTCTAACACTTAATTTGATGAAGCAAATCAGTGAACCGATGAAAAACGAGCTAGAAACGGAATGCTTCATGATTGCTATTTGGCCATTGATTAACGAGCGCCTTTCCAAGATTGTGCACATAAAGATAATCGGTTTCATTACCTCTAAGCTAACAGGTTTTTGTTCTTGGCAAGATGAGTTTTTCACTAAGTCGTTTTAAGAGAATGTTTGACCTTAATAACAAGCTTTGCATTAATAAAGTCAGCACGTTATTTGAATTTCAAGATAATTTAGATGATTTGGTCAAAATGGCAAAGCAAACTTATCAATATGCATAAACAGTTGCCATTTTTTTGCAAAATGAAACCAAAGGTCAAAGGCCTAAACAGAAAAAAAATAGGAACACTTGGTGTTTCAACTGTAACTGTTGAGAGTCTTACTAAGAGCAAATCAACATTATAGCACATTAAAGTGACTTGGGTGAACCCTTACGAGAAAAGGATAAGCTTCAAGCAAAGGAATGGAATTGAACTCAATAGGCGTGTTTTTAGATTGGAGGACTACGGAAGCCATTGGAAGCCCGTTATTTCACATCTTACGAGACTTATTTTATGCCATTGAGAGTTGGATACTCAAGTCCTCACTACGAGGCAACAGTCTTGATGCGATTTGAACTCCGATCCTGTCAAGTGTAAAGACCGGCGGAGCAGTCACCTACACCACTAGTGGAAAGCTAGTCCTGTGAATGACCGACCGTACATATTATCTGAAATTATTACAAATTAATTATAGGATTTTAACTACAGGCTTTTCAGTTAAACATCAAGCTCAATGATCATTTAATAAAAATAACATTTATTTCATGTTCAATATTCATCAATTATTTTTATATCAACCTAACAAACCAACACCATTTTTATCAATCTGCCCTATCGGTTTGTTAGGTTGTATGAAAATAACACGCCAACTGCTAACCGCTATACAAACAACGAACTTAGCTCACAAAACCATGTTCCCTGCCCTAAACAGGACATTACATTGCTAATAACACTCAACCTACTAGCCTCGGCATGCCGGGCCTATTGGAGGAAATTGAGCCCCGAAAGCACATACCCTTCGAGCAAAACAAAGAAACCCCCGTCGGCACTCGTGCCATCTACATCTTTCCAAATTCCGCAACCGCGTATACGCAATCCACAGCCCCCTCCCCTCTGCGGTGGCTTGTACAGAGGCCACACCTGCCCAGTATTTAGAAACATCCTTTATCCGCGCCTTACCCGCCGCACCCTTTCCACCCTGTAGACGATGACAAAACTATTTTGCCTGCGCGCCTGCATGCAAGTGCGGCTGCCCGAGGGCCGAGGGCGATCGCGTGTGGCACCTCACAAAGCCCTTTCGGGATTCCCTTGGTGGCGGGGCAGAGCGTCACCAGTGCACCAGTGCAGCTACAAGTGTGGCGCTTGTCCAAAAAACTGTTATGCGCACCTTTATGCGCGCGCGCGGGTCGAGTTGGTTGGGTCACTGCCGCACGGCCGCGCCCGGCGCCACCGACCGCGGGCCTGTGCGTGTTGTGGGGCACCGGCCAAACCAGCTAATGTACCACACCGCCCGGATGATTCACCGGCGTGCGCTGCTTGGTTGCGTCTTCATGCATTTTTCGCGCATCGCCCTCCACCTTATCGGGGTGATAGAGCCCCCTTTTACCTACCCCGCACGCCCTTTCCCAACGCATGTGGGGAAAAATTGAAACGCGAAATCGTGCGTCCATCTCCCCACTCGTGTTCGCTCCAAAACGGCCGCGCGTCAGTGTCTGTGTGTGCTGGCTGTTGCTCGGCGTGATCTTCACCGTGCGGAAGATCGCTGGTTCGTCCCCACCCCGGTGCAGACGCGGGCAGGTGTGCGCCTGTATTGGAGCGTTACCGGCGGTGTGTGTGGGGTTCTTTAAATATTACCTCCCGGCACACCGAAAGCATCGTTCAGTTCGGTCCGAGCGGTTCAGCAGTGCAGTAGCAGCAGCCAACCTTCGCAGCAAACTCTAGTTGGACGATCGGACAGTGTGCCCGAAGAAACCGAAAGATCTCTACCACCACTTTCCCAGACAAACCAAAGAGTGTGAACACCGTCGTGTTCTTCGTGTGATTTCATCTCGTTGTTAGTACCAGCTAAACAAACCAACCCCTTTTCCAAGGTATGCATCCGCAGCAGTAGCAGCCGCAGTAGCTTGGTTGCTAAAACGAACGTGCCCTTAGAGTGAACCCACCCGGTAGAGAGTGAATAGTTTTCCAGTTTTTTTGCACATCCAGTCTCGCCCGTCCTCGCCCTTCTCGTGCACTCCAAGTCGCCAAGACGGTAGGGCAGGCGTGAGATTTGCGGGAAATCAGTGGAACACTATGCAGTGGTTTTCTGTGCGGGACACCAGCCCCGGTTAGGTGTCCCGAAACCGGTTAGCGGTTGCGAAAAGTCCCACTCCCAGCGATTTACCGCCACAGCCAGTTGTACGGAGAGGCTGTACGCTTACGAAATAGATTCATCTTTGTTCGGAGTGTGTACTCGTATGCCAGTGATTGAAACGGTGAACTACTTGGTTTGCAACATCGTGATCAAGTTTTGTATGCAGTGAGGTGCTCCGTGCTCCAGCTGTGTATTTGAAATGCTCCCGGAAGCTCCCCCTTACGATGGACGGCTTCCTCTTGCGACAGGTTTTTTTTTTCTCTCAAGAGTTGGTGGCTTTTCGGATGGAAAGCGCTTCTAATGGATGTGACAATCAAAGTGTCTTTAGACCTGAGCTTTGTGCCCCCTCTTACTGGTGCACTGATTCCCTTTCCAACCTCTTTTATTTCTATCTTTTCTTTCTCAGCAACGTGAAAATTCTTCCCTCTTCTAGCTCGAAAACCTTCTCTAATCTAATCCTACCTCTTCTCTCTTCTCTACCGACACAAACTATCGTTTGCAAACGTTTTGCAATCGCAGGCCTCTCTAAGCCAAAGATTGTACCCTAAAGATGCCACCGACCGTGCACAAGGAGACCAATTTCTCCACCACAGACCTGAAGTGGAAGGTATGTTCGAAGGCCAACCTGGTGTGTGGCCAACGTGCTTTAACCTAATACGGTCGCTAGCAGCAAAAAGCCCCTCCGTGCTTAGTGTAGTCTAATTGTACTTTAACCCCTCAATGTCGGGAATCCAAATGGTTCAAAAACCTGCCCTCCTGCAAAGCCCCCCCAGTATGTGTTTAATACCCTCATTCCATGCTAAGTTCAGGTTAACACCTTGTTTAAACCTTCCCCCCAAAAAAACAACACGCTTCCTAAAACTAATTGTTAACGTTAACTGCCTTACCACGTCTTAACCTCGGGGTAGTGGACGGAAAGGAATTAAACATTATTTACGCTAATTCTAAACCCATTCAAGCATCCGGCTAATCGCCTTGCAAAACTGCATAACGGTGTAAATGGAAACCAAAAATCGCAAACAGCTCGCCATCGTTTGCTGCTGGATCGATCATACGTGATCACGTTCGGTCTGAACTGCGCTACAAAGCCCCCTTTCTATTCGCGAGCTCGATTTACGATTCCGTGGCATTTGTGGTAGGAGTTTTCCTTCGCCGCTTTTCTTTACCCCCGTTCACGCCTTTCACCCACGTACGCGGGAGGAAGAGCAAGAGAAGGCGTGCTAATGGATAGCAGATGGTAGCTGGAAAGCGCAGAAAGAAAAACCGTTTTGCGCAGTTTTCTCCATTACGTGGCGCTGACCCCGATGCCTGGACGGATTGGATTGGTCGGGGCGGCGAAAGAGGAGCGCCGCAATTAACTCGACCGGAAACACCCCAAACGCCGAACGCTCGCGAAGCGCGGAAAACGAAAGAGCTTTCATATTTTCATCGAAATATTGGAGCGTGGTGAGCGCGGCGTAATTGGATGCTGGAATTATATATTTTCGAACCCCGTCAGCGCGATTATTCCTCTCAGTTCCCGCCCCACCCCGGCTGAATGTTTGACCAGTGCCCCCGGAGCAGGAGTTCCAGTTTGGTCGGGCGGGAGATTTATTTCACGGTCAGGCTGCGTTTGCAATCGCTTAATCGTTTCTTCATCCTCCAACCCTTTCCAAACCTACGTATTGCGAATTGCTAATGCAGTTCGTGATCGTGACGCTACCGGGTGCCTCTAAAAATGGAAATCAGAACGGCACACATACATCGATCGTACCGGGCGTTAGTGCCATTGTTGCCCGTGGTTTACCTAATCGTTCCTGAATGCCATATTTGAGTGCAATGCAACGCACTTGCCAGCGGGAAGAGAGCAGCCACGTCGAAAGCACATAATCACGTCGATTCTTTAAATTGACACTCAACTCCCGCAAACTTTGGGATTTGAAGTAATCGATCCAAAAGGGCATGACTTATTGCAGTTTGCGATGAGCTTCCGAGCTGCTGGTGAAGTTTGCTTTCGTTCCCTCGCCAAACTCCATACCATAAATCTATTCCTCCTCAGCGAGGTGAAAGATGCTAGAGAAAAACTGCATTTCCCCGCAAACACTTTGGTGCTTACGGAAGCGAGAAAAAGAACGACCGAAACTCTCGAGAGCCTCCCGAGCAACCGTGCCCCAACAATGGAGCACAAAAATGGAACAAAACAAAAAACAACTGCCTTCCGTCCCAAAATGGACGCAAGCAAAATAACTTTTCAACTACTGCTAGCGAAGGGACGGCTCCTATCGATCGAGTGCATACAGTCGTCGTCCCGAGAGGAAATGGCAGAGAAATTGCAAACTATCATAAATTTAAATAGGAACATCGCTGGTCTTGCAACTTGTTTACAGCGCCCGTGTACGTTGCGGTGTTGGTCTTTTTCTGAAAACGTTGGCACTTTTATGTGGTACGTTGAGCGTTCGTCGCCAGCTCGTTCTCACCCTTTCAGACATCTCCCTTTGTCGTCGGAGCGTTCGGTTTAGGGAATAGAGCGGTTTTGCTTTCGACAGACCGCTCTTATGCTTAATGTCCAAGTTAGTTTTTACACATAGTTTCCCGGCGCAAGCATAATGGTCTTACAATGCTTGTACGATGTCCCTTTTCGGGATTACAAGCGAGTTGTTTGGTGGAAGAGTTTGCTAAAATCCCTACCATCATTGCTGGATATTAGGATGCCTTATGGAGCAATATTGTTTTAATCTTCTGGAACCTAGGTTCAATGCCTTCCGAAATTGTAGACTTAGCAATTTCTGATCCACGACACGCCCAACATATTAACGACATCCAGTTTTTGGTGGTACGATGTGCACACGACAGTTGCGTTAGCTTTGCTGAAGCATCATCAGCTGGGCACTTCAAGCCCGGACCGCTCATCAGTGGCTTCTCCTGCCCTGGCCCCTGGCTGCCATAGATACGCCATTCGTTAGCAAATAGGGTCATGATGAGCGCTCAACGTTCAACAGCTCCGCTTATGCGTGCAATAGAATGTGACCTCGACGCTGGACTGCCCAAACCCAAGGGCTGCTCAAAAAACAAGTTGTCTCCGTCGGAGGCCTTTTTGCGTTCCGAAATTGCCTTTCGCTCACCGCGGACGGTAACGAGATGCCAACCGAACAAATGGTGACGATCAAACGTACCGAGACAACCCGCACACCAGCACAGCTTCTCAAGTGAAAAGAGCGAGACGGTGCGAAGAAAAAACCTACACAAGCCCTCACATGTCCGTTGCATAACTTTCACCGTCAGGCCTTTCGGCCGACTCGCTGGGCCGAGTACCAAGCGCCAAGTGTCCTCCTTCTGCCCTCCTTCCTATCGGAGTTTTCTATCGTCATCATTATCGTCGTCGAGCGTCGGCCGCGAACATATGGGGACACCAGCCCCGGGGTGTAGCGTACGGTGCTTGAGGCCCGTGCCTCAACCATGGCCAGCACAAAAGTGCAAGTAGAAATATTACGAAACCCGTCATTACATTCGTCGTCGTGTATTTGGAGGGAATAGGCTTCTCTCTATTTCAAGCTCTCTGTGAGGCGCACTCACACAGCCTCGCCTAGCATTTTCCTTACCCCTCCGTAACCTAGTAGCCCCGGCGTTCTATTACGGTAAGTGCTTTTCGCCTTTCGTTTGGCTTACCGCGTCCGTTATCGCCTTTGCTGTGTGGTACAGTGAGCGAGAATCATCATGGCAGGAAAAACAAACCGAGCGCAATGGACAGCCACCAACGAAAACCTAGCCTATCATCCTTTTGCTGACGACGATACTTCATGACGGGGATACTTCATGTTTTTGTTTTGTTAACCCAACATATCTATGCCTATGTGGTAGTGTTGAGCAAATTTTTGTGCAAGACAGATATTCTATCACTTTGTCCTTTCGGTTGGACAAACACGGGGAATGGAATTGTATGAATCAAACATGAATGATTCTTTCTGTTTGATTTGGATCCCGTGCTTTCCCAAACAACTCGCATTAGGATGGGACGTTTTAAAATGAAAATTTCAAATATTCATCCGGACCGACATTGGGTTCGGTCCTTTCGTTGAGCGTCTGGGCAGAAGGAAAGGCTCTCGCAAATAGAAAGAGCAACCACACAACTTTAAGAACCACAGCTTTCAAAACCCTCGAGAGCAGTACATTCTATCCATCTCTGCCTTACCGTCCACCCTTTTCGCATACATAAAAAAAAACTTTTCAAGGTTATGTGGGCTTCGTTTTGGTCTTAGAGTCAGAGCGGGTTCTATCTCTAATGGAGCTAAAGAGCCGGGTCGAGCAACTCTCTTCCCTCTAGCCGTAATAGCCACTTGAGGCGAGAAAAATTAAGTGAACCATTTCCTGCGGGGTGTTAATTAAGAAGTAAATTGCGTTTGGAAAGAGGTGAAGCGAAAAAATCCCACATCCAAGCCAAACGCTACCGTTGCAGTCTTTTTTACAGGGTATAATTCAATCCGAGAATAGAGAATAGAGAGAAGCGCATCTCACCGCTCGCTGAAAGTGCATTCGCAACGCTTTCTAGCAGTTCGATTTCCGAACTGCCTTGTACCCAAACCATCTGCAATCATCATCGTCATCACGACCGCGATGATGCTGCTGCTGCATTGCTGCGGGTTCATTGCAGAGAGAGAGAAGCGCTTTCTAAACGTTCAATACGAAAGCCAGCACACTTTCACGTTCCCTTGCTTCCCGCCCCGCTCTCCGCCCACAGAGAGACGGGAGATTTATTTCTCATTGCTTTAGCGGGTCCACTCTTTTAATGATCATCCGACAATCGCAAGCATTACGTGGTGGATTATGAAACAGTAATAAAACTTCAAATTAACCAACCCGAGGGCCGGGGCTTGCCCAACGCGAGATTATCTGGCCACCGGGTGGAATAAATTGAAATTATTTCACAAACGCCACGCGTTTGCGTCATCGTGCTTCTGCGACGCTTGCACGGTTTATGTGGCTCTTCCTCTTTTAGCTTCAAATTAGTCCGAGACGTGTGTCAAGGATGTTAACATTGAAAACAAAAAAAAACAAAAATGGAACCGAAACAGCAAAAGAGAACCCTCTTTTGGTCACTTCTGCACAGGAGGCTCCCGTTCTTCCCCTCTGTGTCATGAGAAATAGCAAAGCATTAATGATAATTTAGTCTTTTTGTTGCAACTTTTTTCTTTCTCGACTTGCCGCGTCACTAAGCAAATCTCTCAAGCAAAAACAATACTGTCTTGCTGTGAGGAAAACTCGAGAAGCCAACTTTGAAGGTCCCTGCTCACAAAAAAGCGTTGCAAACCCACCTTCCCCCCCGAAGGTTGTCTTGATAAGATTAGACGGGGTTTCGTCCCAGCTCGCTCTATTTTAGTGTCTGTTCGGTTCACTCAGCGTCCGCTCAACTTTGACACGGGTTTCATCACACGCAGCCCTGAAAGCTTTCTGTTTTGCGGGAAACCCCCAACAAAATTTATGAAAGCACGACCCCCGTAGGACGTTCGCGTTGACATTGATTTAATAATCTAATTTAAGGGGTAA
>KB671576.1:361684-414184 GCA_000349105.1 Anopheles epiroticus | reverse complement strand
CAAGACGCTGTTGCGCCACTGCCAGGACGTCATCGAGGTGGACTCGCGCGGATACGTCCTGCAGGAGGTATTCCGGGAGGATCTGGACAATGCGCAGGCTACGAAAACTATCTCCAAGCTGGACCAACTGTCACCGGCGCAAAGCTATCTGATGGAGCTAGCGCCCGAGCTGACCTGCGTGATGGAGGACTGCATTAAGCATCATCTGCTGCTGCTACGCTTTTGCCAGCTGCTGGAAGAGTGTTACCATCCCTACGTTCTGCTGAAGCTGTTTCAAATTCTACTTCTTTTATGCTTTCTTGCCTTCATGGCAACGGTGGTAAGTGACAGAAGCGGCCCCGCCCACACACAACAGGGCGCGTTCATTGCCTCTCCTCCTTCCGTTCCCCGGTTTGCAGGAAAGTTTGTCGACAATGAAATTAATTAACGTGCTTGAGTACTTCATGCTCACGATGACGGAACTGTATCTGTTCTGCTTTCTTGGCCAGATCCTCACGAACCAGGTATCCGGGCGATGGTCCTGATTTATGCTTCGATTTGTTACCACCCAGTGCTTGCATGTGTTGCGAATGGTACATTGATTTTCATGTTGTCCTCTGCAGGGCTTGAAGGTGGGTGACGCACTGTGGAAATCGCCGTGGCATCTGTGTGGGGCTTCCTATCGACGCCGGCTGTTGATTATCCTGATGAATGCTCAGCGACCCGTACGATTGACTGGCTTGAAGCTGTACGAGCTGAACCTGGAAACCTATTATGCGGTGGGTTAGATGTGCTTTCGAGTTAAAGCCTCTTTATTGAAAAGCATGTTCTCTCTTTTGCAGGTGCTGAAGGCCGCCTTTTCTTACTACACTATTATTAAAAAGTTTCGTTAAATTATTGGAAATTCACTCTCGCTTAGATTGTATGGCTTATCTCATGTTGAAATAAAGTTAATATAACAAATGGAAAATATCTTCCTTTCGCTGCGTTCTGCAGAGCGTAGTGAGATTTGTTATGATTTTATGTAATTCATTCCCCTTGGAGCCGGAAGAATACTCCTTTAGGTAATTCAGTATTCATCCTTAGTTCACCTTAAATCGTACCAAGAATAAATCTTTATGTCCTTCATTTTAATCTTGAAAGTCTACAGAAGCACGTTTGCTACATAAACAACCACACAACATCACGAACGAACCGAAATCAATCCAGACGAATACAGAAGAACCTCAATCTCATACTTTATCCTTTATGGCTCACATTCAGACCATCCTTTCCCGAGCACCATTAAAGCACCATTTATTTAAATCTCCCAACCACGATCCCATCAAGGCTACCCCATACACACAAATGCGAAATGATTCTGCCGCGAAAGCCTTACCTCACTCGGTATCTGATTTTAATGAACATTTCCGTTAAGCACTCTCCACACGCCACATGTACCGGTGTTATCCCTCATCAAAGGCTCACACATCTATCAGCGAGGATAGACGGACGGACCATTTTTCTACCGAGCGTTTCTTTGCCGTTTCTTACCGGCTGAATGAGTGGTAGCTTTTCTTTTTCTGAGCCACTGTAAAAATGGTCTCGAGGCAGGGTTTTAAAGGCACGCTAGGGCAACACATTTTTCCACAAGTAAATTTCCCTCGCTGATCAACACGATGTTTTGACCTGTATGCTCCATGAACCGGCATATGGCATGCCAGGGGGATTCCACGCACTATCCCGGGCGTGTTTGGATGTGCTTGGAATTTGAAGATAGCTTCATTGATTCTAAGCACGTGTCTTGCAGTCTGTCCCCCTGATGTCTCTTGGGAAGGGATATAGAAAGCGGTGTCATCGTAATAGGACGCTTTAACCCGGAAGGGTGTAGATATTGGAGCGACGAGAAATCAACGTCCGTACGTTAAAGCTAGAACTTTCTGGGCGTGCAGCGAAGGAAGGAAGAATGTATCCAGCGGATGTAAGCACGTTCGAGGCACGATTCCATTGCGCCATGGGTAGGCAAAAAGAGACACGTCCAGGGTGGAAAAACCGGTCCCACTAGGGGTTTTAATTAAATGATTCGAAAACATAGTTTTCTATGGCAAATGCTTTGATGTTTTCCAATAAGAAAAGTAATACTCTTTTCATTCCTTTCCCGTTTCTCCAAAGGGTTGCTTTCTGTACAGCTCAGCTGTCAAAGTTTCTCACGATTGCTGGTGGAAATTCAGTTCAGGTTCCCTCGTCCCACACACATTTCTTCCTCATGTTCGTTCTTTACCGTACAGCGCGTTCTTAACAAACTTTACAAATGAGCCAGGCGGATTTACAAGCCATCAAAACCTTATTATCGCTCTTTCTGTGGATCGAGAAATTAATTGAATCACGCCCAGCGCCATAAAATCTGCTTTCGTTGTTATAACAAAGAAAATGGAAACGCAGCTACCTATCGTAGCCGGTGTCTGATCGTCCTTGTCCTTGAGCCACTTTTGTTCCCCTCGATTCATATCCTCGAACAAGGTTGAACCGATGTTTTCGGGCATTCACAACGAACACAATGCATTTCTTTCTTCCACCCATTCTTTCCTCTCGGAAGGTGCGTGGGTATGTTTTATGATTGAAAACTGTACAACTGCGAAACTGTTACAATGCACCTAGAAAAACAGAACCATCATGGAACAATGCCAACAGTGTCCTGTAGCTTTCCGTGTCGCAATTTTTCCGCACGCCTCGAGCACGATAATACTCGCGCTACTAAAAAGCCCTCGCCTATTGTTAATGGCTCTTTGTGTGCGGTACAGTGAAGGGAAATTTTGCGCGCTGCATGTTCTTCGCTATAGGTTTGCTTCAACTGCATTGACGGTTTTGTATTTTAGGTGTGTGCGGCACCGCATGGAAACCATTTTTGATGACGTTTTTTTTTACAGCGGCACAGCGGTGCGGACGAGCGAAAGCTTCACACAATGCAGCGCGACACTTTTGCCATACTTGTGCCGAAAGAAGTCTAAAGGTAAATGACTGTGTTTTTTTATCTTTCAGCAGAAAAAACCGTCAATGTCGGGATAACCTGTCCCAGCTAATGTTTTACTTTATCATTACAAGCTCCGTACAAATATTGTGAAGTTTAAACCGATGGAACAACGTGCACAAATAGAAGAACCGTGATAAATAGAAGGTCCTTTTATTGATCACACCAATAAATTATTATGCTTCCTTTGCTCCTTCACTAGCCTAGACTAGCCTGCACCAACATCCCAACACAAGCGGGCCAAAAACCTTATTAAACATGCCAAATTGCTTAGAAAATATTTGACCAAAAGTTGTCGCTATCTCGACACTGCTAAACACCTTCCGTTTAGCTGTTTTCAGGCAGGGGAGCTAAAAGCTTCCCAGTGACCCTGCTTCAAGGCGGCAACTCGGAGAAAAGCCTCCCTTTTTTTAAATCACCACCTCCCACCGTTTTTCCTTCCTTGCAGTCTTTGGAGTTCGTAACTGCTAATGCTGTTTGCCCTTCGTTTGCTAACACTTGAGTAAACTTGGCACCAAAACTTTCTCCTTCCAATGCCCCCCGCCCTCTCCACCATTTGTTAGGTTTTTCCGACCGGGCTGATTTTCCGGCACGATAATTTGGTGCGTTAATTTATACGCCCCGGTTCGGTTTCGGTGAGGAAGGATCTTCCGATGGTGGTAGAACAGTTGCCTCGAAGCTCCAGTGAATGCTGCTTCGGTAAACAATTCGTTATACCCTTGTACACACACACACACACACACCTATCAAAGCTTAACAGTGACGTAGTGCCTTCCAACTGGCTTCGAACGGACGCTTTCTGCGGGTGCTCTGCTCATCGTTTCCAAGGACGACTGGCGACACGACCCTTTCCAGTCGACCGCCTTCCGGGGACGGATTTCATGCTTCGCATGCCTGAAACAACAAAATTATGAGACAGCTGGTTCGCATTCGTATTATCTTTCACCCAAATATCCACCGAATCCCTTGCTGCAGCGCTTGTAGATATACTGTGTCCGGTGCTTACATCCTGTGCCGCGTACCACGATGGCCGGAACAATGCGACAAATAGAAGTTACACCCAGGCTGCTATGGTACAGCATCCGGTGGCCTTCGGTATGATCCAGCTATCCATCCATCCATCTATCATCAGTACGGAAAGGCAAGCTTTCTGCATCGAGCTTACGCCGACGTGCGATGTTTTGGTTTATTATTTCTCCCTGGGTCGGAGGAAGCACAGTGCTGGAGCAGTTTAAACTTTAATTAGAATCAGAGCACATTGGCCGGCGCTTGGGTGGCCAGCGTTGGGCGGAGAAGTTTGTCGGCTATTTTTACTAGCTTTTGTCGAAACAGGGTCGACACAGAGCATTCTCATCATAACGATGAATTATTAAAGCAGATTAATTAATTTTCTTCTCCTTTCATACACTAGCCGGTCTCGGCTGGTTGACTGTAGTTTGCCGGATAGTAGCTGGGTGAAACTGCATCCATCCAGATTGCAGAGCGGGAACAGGTTGCCATTGTACGGTGATAAAAGGTGATTTAAGGAGCAACATTTGTCGTCCGTCATTGCAACATGTAGACACGGTTTTAATAAGCGCTTTTAACGTGGTTAGGTGAAGTTTACTTGTACTGTGTAAGGTTGCTGATAGGGTCGCTAAAACACAGTTAGAACATAGATTGAGAAATTATTTCTCATTTCGCATGAACGATAAGAGTATAACAACAACAGTTAATTTAACGATCATTTGACAAAGACTCATGACTTAAAATCTCCTGCGCCTAGCTACGCTATGCAATCCGCATCACGCAAAGACTGTGGGACCTGATGTGGTCATGCAAAAGCTTAGTGAACAACGAACAATGATCGTCGTAGTGTAAGCTACTGGTCATAATTAAAACAAAGTTGTAAAATATTTCGTCTATTTATTCCTTATTCGCAGACGGGCCATATTGAAGAAGCTGTAGAAAAATATTAAAATATTAAAAAAAAAACGCTTCATTTCAGAAATAGTGCAGAAAACTTAGTGATGCGTCACAAAAGTTTTGGGTTTTAAAAATTGTTTCAACATAGGGATTTTAAATGTGGAAGTGGCAGTTTAATCGGTAAAACATTTTAATTTATTTTTTCGTTTGATTTCAATGCATCTTGTATGTTCTACTTTTTATGTTTTACCAAACAACCATTTTTAACACGAAAGTGCTGTTGGTTTCTGAAAATGATGTAGAATGGTTGCATTGTTAAGCTCCTGCTTAATGTCAAATCATGCAACAAATGGAATTCAATGGTTAATAATTAATCATTTTAATACTTAAATATTTCTTTGATTTGTTCCACCTTGTTCCTCCACCTGTTTCTACTACCTGCAATGTTCCACATCCACCAAGTCACGAACGCTAGCCATCAATGTCAGATTTACAATCGGGAATACCAAAACAGAACGTGCAAACGACATTTGTTTATTTACTATTGGAAATTCCTAATCATTGCCAGCAACGAAACAGAACCCTCCCGTTTTGTCTGATCGCTGACCAAACTACCCCGGCAGTCCAGTTTTACAGCCGGTGAAGATTGACGAAGCATTGATAACGAAATGCCAGCTTCCAGCATCAGAAGTTTCGCATGTGTTGCACGAAACCGTGACTGCGAATGGATGGGCCTGATGCAGCAACCGGCACTTCTCACGTGTGCAAAACCCACCGATCGGTCGTTGATTAAACAAATGCAAAGCGAGCGGGGCAAGAGAGCGGTAGGCGGAGGTAGGCTCCATAATTACAATGTGCGAAATTCTTCTCCCTTCGAAACGAATGTTGGCAAAGCGGTGTGTGCCGTTTCCCCTGGCACACAAATCCCGGTGCGTGCGTGTGGTTGGCCAAATCATGATGGATTTCCCCGGCAGTGGTGGATGCTCTCGATCGCTTCCCAAGAGCCGGAGCCGGAATTTGGTAATGAGATTAAAATGGTAACAAGACGAAGAGAGAGAAAAAAGAAACATCATTGCATTGAGTTTCCTCATCCCGTCTGCTTAATCTTCTTGTTTTCTACAGACAGGGAAAACCTCACGCAGAAGAGTTGCCCCGGTTTGAATACGACTTCAAGCACCTGCAGTACCACCTGAGTAATGGTTATTCTGCAGCAGTCGAGAACTAACCGCGTCAAAGGTGGCTTTAATTAATCGCCACTTGACATTTGTCTCAATTCGACAGCGAACGGCATAACTACGCAAAGAAGCCAAGAGGCACAGAGTGCTCCCCGCGCACAGAGGGAACAACAGGGATCGAAGAGGTTCGAGATTCGGAAAATTGGTCGTTATGCTGGCCCACGGTTCCATTGTCACTTTATTGTGCGAACCTCTTTGTGAAGTGATGATGCAAGAAGGAACGCTCGGGACTTGTAACGAACCCATAAAGCTCTGTCCGATTTAATTAACTCCGATTTAGCCGTTATCAGCGGGTCCGAAGATGTTAGCTAGCGTTGGAGGAGGCTTAATTTCCGCAATAAACACTGTTAAATAATGCTCCAAATAAACCAATGGCATAATTAAACCGTTCGGGATGGAACGATAAAAATAGACAACATGGCAAATTTTATTGGAAATGTCATTTTATTTGGGAGTTAACGGATTTTGTGAAATATGCTGTTTGTAATTAAAATCATATTCGTTTTTTTTTTTTGTGTAGCTTCTTAAAGCTACTTTATATCTTCAATTACAATCATCTTTCAAAGCTTTCTATTGTGAGTAATGCTTCCTCTCTCGACCTAGTTTTTTTCCACAAATCTAAAATTAAAATCCGGTTCAAACAACCTACAATAGAATATCAATAAAAAACATCGGATTTGTGTGATAAACCCACTTTAAATCATGGTACATTTTCGAGTCTTAATCAATCAAAATCCCTTCGCTCTCGAAACAACAGCAAGCGAAACGAGAACGCAAAAGCAACGCCGCAAAGAACCAGCAGCGAAACACACTCACGAAAGCCATGCGAAGCAACGATCCCAACGTAAGATACCTTCGCCAGCAACACGGTGGGCCTTCATCCAGAACCCGCAAGTTCAGCCCTTTCGCGCGGGATCGATCGCAGCAGCACACGCGGCCACTCTTGTCTCGCGTCATTGAAACCGAAACACACCCGAACCCGAAGGCGTGATAATGCAAAAGCGTGCGCAAAGAGAGAAATAATTGCGAAAACCACAGAGAAGGGCAAAAAAAATCGGCCGCCACCTCTACGCTACCCCGGACCAACGGCCGGCCCGATCTTGTGTTCAAATCCCGGCCCAAGCGAGAGCGAGCGAGCGAGAGATGGCAAAATGGGGTGGGGTGTTGTGTTGTACCACCCGGAGAGCCACACGATTGTTAAGAAACGCCGAAGAAAAGTACGACGCACTAATAAGCCACCCCTCATTTGTTGGCCAAAGCTCACCAGCGAGACGTCGATTGTGCGCCTGCTGGGGATATCGTAGCAGATCAGCTTCGCCAGGGCTCGGAGTTGTGTTCTTAAAAGCTTCCTAGCTCGTATGCTTCTCGCCCCGTCTGTGACTGTGTGTGAGAAGATCAGTTTCGTAAGTGTTTGTGTGTGTCTGTGAGTGTGTTTGCCTCCGAAGGTGGTGAAGAATTTTCACTCCGTCTCCCATCGTCCGAGGAAGGTCCGCGCGAGAGGCCGCACCGTCCAGTACGCGCACGATCGAGCTCAGATGAGCTGGTGAAGTCAACCGGGACGGTCGCTGTCTGCTGTCTGTGCTGTCCTGAGACGCCTTCGTACTCCTAGCTGCCCGAAATCGCGATCCTGTGCCATAGTGTCTGCGAGTGCGTGCCAAGTGCTGTTACAGGTGTTACGAGCGGTACCGATCGGCAACGATCGCGATACCATCACGGTGACGACGGTGCATTTGTAGGAAGCGAACAGCACATTAGAAGCTCGTTAACGAGCGCGACACACTCATTGTGCAGAGACAATACGGTTCCACGATCGTTTTGTGTTTCTGGTGACTGGATCATCACCACCCATACACCCGAAGACACACCGGAAGAGCGCCAGCCAGCAAACAACAAACATCGCAAAGTAGGTGAATTTTCCGCACTTTCCATTTCTAATGCGCTTCCCTGTTGCTCGTTGTACGCGCCAACAAATTCCGCGTAGGCTACGTACGCACCAGCGGCGCGGAACTTAATAACTTATTAGGTGACTTGCACGCTCGAAAGATGGTACCGACACCGACCGAGTTTAGCACATTGCAAGGCTGTGTTTTGCGAGTGTACTGTTGCTTTATGAATATTCCTTTACCGTTCCGCGCCTAATGCAAGCTTGAAAAAGCATGAGATGGAAATTGAAAACAAACCAGCAAACAAACGTGGTTGTCGGTTGTATTTTCCCTTTCAAAAGACGGTTCATTTTCATCTTCCAACCTTCCCCCCTAACCTTTGCGACCTGTTTCATACGCTTCTTTGTGAGTCTATCTCCGGGTGTCGTTTGAACAAACCACCCGCCGGTTACGCCGAAAACGGAACACCCAAGAGAAAGAAATGACGGAGCACAAATTTTTCAGCAAAGGTTTGCACAGCCGCGATGCGGAATGTTGTTGTTTAGTGAATGCTGCATAATGAAGCGGCACGAGCGAGGCATAGCGATTGTGTGGGTCCGGGGCCGCTTATCAGCTCCCAGGGGATTTTCCCGCCTTTGCCATCTGCGTGTAAGACAATCGAAAGCGAAGGAAGATGGGGCGACGACGAGCTCGGGAAAGCCAAATCCCCGGCAATGGGAAGCTGTTGAATTAAAACAGAAATGTACGTACACACTCAAATAAAAGGTAACGATCGTTTGGCAGCAAAAGGTTAGGGAGGAAAAGCCACCGACATCCGGTTTGGTGGAGGAGGTGGAGGAGGGGGGTATGCCAAAACGGGCAGCGGTTGGAATATTTTTAATCCGGTAGGGTGTCTGGAAGCTGTTCCCTGCAGTGTGAAAACACGCACCTCAGCGGGGGTTTCCTTTTGGGGGCGCAAAGTAATTTGATGCATTTCCACCCCCCAGATCTTCCGAGGCTGCCGCTGAGAGGCAGGGGAGGAAGTGTTGGGCGGTAAAGCTCGTTGAATTTTAACCCAACGCCTTGGGAAGTTTGTTTTTTTTTTTTTCGGAGGTAAGTTTCTGTTTGCTGTCTGAGGCACATCCGCTGCCGGCATTCGCAGCAGGAGGAGAAAGATCATCTCGTGACGTGAGTTAATCGTGAGAGCTACCTAGCCTGATCCATCACCTTCCGTTTGCCCCCAACAGGTAGTGGGCTACGGGCGAGGGAAAGCCAAGTCTGTCTGGATGAGAAAAGTCGTGCCGCTATGTGGAGACGCTCCCGAAACAAACAGGAACCTCGGTGCAGTCATTATAGAGAAGGTTGGCTGCAAGAAGAAGAAGGAGCGGAATGTGTGGAGTATTTGCATTTGTTTTTAAATTCCATTTTTCATGGTGCACGACCATGGGAGATGATTTAGCATTAGACCGACGGGCGACGTGCCACAGCGACGCAACAGCCCGCACCGTCTGATTATGGGGCTTTGTTTATGGCATCTGCTTCAATTTCGTGTCATCGTCTAAGCCCCGGCCAGCGACCAGTGCGGCGCTCTTGCCTTGCGAAATCGTGCCCACAGGGCGGGTTTCGGAATTAAAAAGCAAAGCCAGCAATGGTAGACCAAAACTAACGTTCGGCACTTTGATTTGACCTCTCTAAATAGCAAATAATAAGCCAGACCGGGGCCGCATGCCTTAGGTAATCGTGCTGCCGCTTCTGCCAAGGGTGATGCTAATTTTCCGAACGTAAATCCGCCACGACTGAACCCGCCGGGCAAGGCCGATTGTTTTTTTTTCGTCTGCAGAAAAGGGCCTGAAGAAGTCATCCCAGCGGTGAACATCATAAACCGAGCTGAAGAAGAAAACAAAAACACGAGCAGCCCAGCATAACCGTTACACTGCTGATGGCTGTGAAGCTGCCCGAATTTATAGTGGCAATAGAGACGCCACTACCCTCTTCGGGGGTCCCGGGGGTGCTTCGTTTGTGTGGTGTGATTGTTTCGTAAGCCTCGCGTGTCTCCGGCATCCCTTTGGCGCCGAAACTCGAGCTCGCTAACGATACAAGGATGATTATGATGATGGTACTGAAGGGCTCGCTTATCAACGGCTTGCGAGACACCGACTGTCTCCACTGGTAATTGAATGAAATACTGTTTGCTCGGAAATGAAAGAATAACCTACGGCGAACAAGCTGGTGGGCGGGAAAACAAGATACACGTTGATGGGAAAGGAGGGAAAACACTCACACAAAAGAGCCATATACACAGAGGTCGGGAAAGGGCCTCCACCGTACCGGACGGAAAAGCTGCTGACAAGCTGGTACCGAAAAGTGTCCACTTTGTTCCCCTGCGGACCAGCACTTCAATCTGTTTATCATAAACTCAATCCAACTTCTGCCAGAGCAGCACTCTAATGTAATTGGAGTTTAAACTTCCACCCATACGAGTTCCAGCCACACCGTCACGCTTTGTTTGTGAGGTCCGCCCCTCCACCCGTCCGCCCTCAAGGTGGAAGTTATTATTTTATCATAAAAAGTATTTACTGTCCATTTCATGCTGAACTCTCGATGGCACATCATCACCATCAATGGCACTTTCGTTTGCCGTGGAACGACACTCCAAGGAAGTGTGCGATGGAAAGAACTGCCACACCCCCTCCCCCTCCCCCCTCTCCCGACCCTTTTCCTTCCAACCACAGCAGAGTATGAAACTTGACGCATTTGCTTAACGTTTCAACTTTGCCGATAAAACTTTTCCCTTTCTTATTGTGTGTTTTCCCTGGGGAGACCCATCTCACCGCCACCACACACCGGCGAGCAATTTCCTTTCCCCTCCGACTTCCTGCACGTAACCGTTCATCACAAATAGCAGTGTCGAGGCGTAAAAGTTGGCTTCGGAAAGTTTTTCGTCTTTCCACCCAGGCACAATCATTTCCCCTGCTTCAACACGGCCTGTCTTGACCCCGAAACAGCGTGAGCGCGCGAGAATACCTGCGCCTTAGAATGAAGCTTAATTACCGAACCTTAAGTGTGCAGGGGAGCCCAGGGGAAGTGCTCCTAATTCTTCGCAGGACGAACAATTAGCGCGCCCGGTGGGACAAGGCAGTCGGTTTTTGTGCGGAAAGCAGCTCGCGTACCTTATGATTTACTCATTATCTCGTATCGGATGAATGTCACCGCTAATGATTTCGCCGTATTGTTGCTGCTTATGTTTCGGACACGAAGCTGCAGCTGGGAAAAGGAATAATGTGTGCGCCACGTTGATCTCTCTATCTCTCTACTTCCAGCTCTTGTGTAACCTAATTATGAGCTTCCGAGCGGAATGTTACAACGCTGAAAGCGACTTTACAGCTTCTTTGTTTTTTTTTGGAGCAAAGCGCGAAAAACCGTTTCGTTTCACAACAAATTATGGCTAATAATTGCGATCAATGGGAGCCACAATTTGTTGGCACATTGCGCAACATGATGCATGACGCGTTCATCCTTTCCCAAAACTACCACCTTTTCCAGCAAGAACACCGGACGTGGCTATAAATTGCAATAAAGCATCCGTGCGTCGGTGTTTGTGCGCTGGATCAAACAGGGTAAAAAAGAACGTTTTGATAAATTGCCTCATCCGTATCGATGACGGTGCCAAATTGAATGTTTGGTTCTAGCTGAAGAGAAGAGACGGCAGGGTGCTGGCTGCGATGTGCAAGATAAATCATCACCGTGATATTAATCGCTTCGTCCAGGGTGTGCGGATTGGGCAATAATTGAGTTGTTATTTGGTTCGAGAATTTTATAACAAAGATGGTACAATGAGAGAATCAGCGTAAGCAGTATAAAAAACAACACACTAATAGCTTCCACGAGGCACAACGAGATACGATCAGAACGCTCAATTAAAAGCTTCAAGTTGAAATAGAGGTTAGGCCAGAAACAGCCACGGCTTGCCAGAAGTGATCTCACGACGGCTTTTATTTTCCTTATTTTCTGTCTGCCTTACCTTTTTTCGCTTGCTTCGTAAATCGTTTCCCAAAATTAAACGAAAGCGGTAGGAAACTTTCTTTCAATTTCCCATAAATTAACATATTTATTCTTCCCACACGAACCAAACACGGCACAAACGCGAAAATAGCACATCTGCTAGTGTCCCCAACTCGGGTCCGGCACTGAAAGTGAATTGACCCAAAAACAGGATCCCAAAAAGCCTCCCAATCAAAGCATCGATAAAAATGCAAAACTAACTCCCCAAACGGTTTCCGTCACAGTTTATGACCGTGCTGTCATTGCCAAAATTGGCTGATGTGATCAAACAATCGAGCAACGAGCTCCCCCATGTGGGCATGTGGAGAGCTTCAAGAAATTTCTTCTCTATCATCGTCATGTTGCATTTGCAGGCACGGTCCAAAGTGTCCTAGAAAAAAAAAAAAAAACAAAACTAAACCAAAGCTGATGGATGGAAAGCCATCGCCCATCCCCGGCAGCTGGAGTGTCTGAGGCAATATTTGTTTTGAAGCTTCTAGGTCACTGGGAAACGAGTTTTTTGTTTTCGGGAGCTTCAGATTATTCCCGGTGGGGTTGACCGTATCTCGTCAGCTGTCACAGCTGTCCGATGCCCGAGCTCAAATCCCGAAAGGGTGTCTAAAATGAATGTACAGTTATCATCCACCGTTTGACCGCGTTTTGCTGGAGGGATCTGTCCAGGAGTCGCCGCCAACGAGGCGCAAGAAAGCAAGAAAGCGTAAGCGCCTCAGGTACTTGTGACTCGCCAACAACTCTCTCCGCTGTCCAGCGTTGTACACTCGTGGATAGAATGCGAAGAGTACAAAAAAAATTAAAAAGGTAGAGAGAGAAAACAGGCCCCCGCGAACAATGACCTCGCTATGTAGACAAGCATGCCGGGCGCTGTGTGTTTAACGTTGGGAACCAGAGTGACATCCAGAAATGAATAACATGATCCTAGTCCGTCTGACCAGGCGTAAAGGAAATGATTGAAAGGGGTTAGGAGTAAAAGTCCCTGATAAAAGTTGAAGCTGACGTCCCCGTTGGGGAAACGGTCCTGAATCTGTCACATGAGATTCCCGATTTGGTTTCGGTTTGTACGGTGACCTCTAGGCACGAAGCAAGGATGATAAATTGTTACCTGAAGGAGGGACCTTCAACGCAATCTAGGGCCGATATAACTAAACACGGTCATCACGGTCATCATCCCTCGGATCGCCCATCATCGCAGCATTCACCTCGGCACGGTCCGAGGACTCCACACACAGTTGGTAACCCTTTCGGCTCATTAGTGGCTTAACCTTGAACTTGGAAAAACTCGACGGGCTCGGTTAGTCACACGGGCGGACCTGTGCAGATAACACGCCGCACGCTAACCGGTTCCACCGCGTGAGATGCGGTGTGCTAAAGCGGATCCGCCGCCATTTGGAAGCCGGTTTATCGATGGCGTTGGCCCGTTGGCTCGCAAACCGGTTGCTACCTCCGACCCATCCAACCGTCTATCCGTACGTCCGGCGCGAAGCTCCCCGAGGGGGTGCGAAACGCATCTCCGCACATCTCGGTGTGTCCGCATGCCCAGCAGGCCGTATCTGATAATCATCAGCGTCACAGATAATGAAGCACCTCAGTGTAATCTTTGTCCGTGTCCAGTTCCGGAAACGGTGAGGTCAGCCGTGTGCAACCATTCGCGCTCCTCGCGAGTGAGAGATGAGGAAAATCAAGGACACAATATCGCGGTCACAAATGCCGGAAATCGGAACCAATCTCTCCGCGGGACATCGCATCGACATCCGACCGTTGCGGAAAGCTAGCTGATGATGAACATTTCAAAACGACAGTACAAAGAGTGTTGGAATAGGGATGGCAAGCGTTTTATTGTGTCGGCAAGGATGTCCGATCGTGATTCAACGATTTCACTCTCGCCGTGCATGATTTCTTCCTGCAGGCACGCATGAGAACATTCACTCACAGGAATGATCGGTGTGCAAAGCCACACACTGATTGGAAATTGGTGTGGTTTCGGTCTGGCGGTGTTTAAGCTGCATCCGATTGTGCCGCCTTGTTGCATCCAGCTGCGACTGTATTTCGCTTTATTGGAAATGCAGTTTATGGCTTTCCGAGACTTCAACTCTACAGAGCACACAGAAATCTGGAACCTGTTCCAGGCTTATGGTTGAATGTCTTTCGGCATTTGGCTTAACGATAAATGCCCACAAATGTCCATAAAATTGCCACCACAATCTAACCAATAATCCGCTTTTAGTGTCTTGCACCAACCAAGGAAAAAGTCTCATCTGTAGAAGAACCTTCTTAATCAACCCCCAACCTGCCGTTGGTTCCAGGTTCTCGCGAGCGCCTTCGCACGTACGTGCCCGAAACCCTCCCATATGAACGTTTGGCAATACAGTAAAGAAGCTTTCATCCTCCGCGAACAGCCCGCAGGGCATTACGTAAGCCTCTCACGTGTGCAGGTAAACAGGCAAGCGCTTTATATCTCCGTTCGCGATTGTTCTCCGCAGCCCAAGAAGTCATCGGTCGGTTGACCCGAGCGCTGCAGGGTTGAATGATCTTTTCGCGTCGCTCTAGCGTGAGCTTTCGCACCGAAGTCACGGGCGGCATGTTTAATCAACCGATACGCTACCCGATTTGCGCCACACATCTCAGTTACATTGTGTCTCGCAGGGGTGTGGCAGGGAGTGGAATGGGATTTTTCGTTTCAATACGCACTCGAGACTCGAGACAAGGCAGACAGGAAAAAAAAAATACCAAAAGAACCATAAATTTAATCTGATTGTAATTCTCTGCGGATTCTTTTGCTCACGCTTGCCATCTTTTGCTGCCAGCGCGACTTTCTTGGTCGGTGTGTTTTTATTTGCGTGCTCCACTTTGGGGATGGGAAATGAATCATAAAGCGTACGAATCGGAAAATGCTCTATCTGCCTTCCAGCGCTGGCCACAACAAATCTTCCCTTCAGCATTGAAAGATTCACCCAACAATGCCAAGTTTACTTTATCGGGCGTTTTATTTTTCTACATAAAGTCGTTCGCCTTTTCTCCACCTTGAATTTATTCCCGGAACAGAGCAGCTAGCTTCACCGTGGAACGATGGAAGAAAAGTAACACTCCTTGAG
This sequence comes from Anopheles epiroticus, assembly GCA_000349105.1. Classification (NCBI taxonomy): domain Eukaryota; kingdom Metazoa; phylum Arthropoda; class Insecta; order Diptera; family Culicidae; genus Anopheles; species Anopheles epiroticus. Next base: position 399,045 of record KB671576.1, on the reverse strand, counting down.
ACGTTACCGACTGAGGGAAAGATGCACTTCCAATTACCACCACACCGCTAGACCACAGCCTTCACCGTGTCGTTCGTGGTTGAGGGAAAACATGATTTTTCGCTTTGCTAAACCACACTGCAAGGGGATGCGGTCCGATCTCGATACAAACTCACTCAGCCCTCTCTCGACAGCGTGATGATGGTATGTCGGAGTAGATTCGCTTCCCATTGTCAGTGCCGCCCAGCCCAGGACAAAGATAACCCTGACTCTTTGTTGGACGGATTTGCCTTCCAGGATACAGTCGCGCATCTTTGAATCCATCCTCCTGTTTTTCCTCTTCCCAACTTGTTCGAAGAGAGCAACAAAGAAACTTTTACCATCACACAACTATTGCGTGAAACATAAATCTTTTTCCAAACGCTTTTCACTCTGCTGTTGCCCTACGCTTCGCGCGTTCATTAATATTCGAGCCGGAATCTGTGAAACTATGTTTCAAACGCTGCACGTACTGGGTGGCGCACGGAAAGTGTGCGTCTCAACTTTTTCTCATTCTGTAACTAGCTTTTTGAACTCGGAAGAGGGCGAAAGAAGTTTCATTGCAGCGATTGAATCTGGACGCCAATTAATGACGCGAGAATCCAGACGGAAACGTTTAAAGGATAGAGAAAAACTGCATCACTAATTGTTACCTTGAGTGTAGAATTGAGTGGGGAAAGTGGCCTTCTAGTGTTTAGTACGAGTTTGCTGAATTTTTTGAATCGCCTTACAAGTTTTACATTTCATTCAAATTGCGAATCATATGATTGATCTTTATCTTTATGAGGTTCATGAAAAACTCCTGGATAGCATTTATATTTAATATAGAAAATATAGATCGCTCAGCTACTACTGTATAAGAACAATTTAAACCATATTTAAGTCATATGATTTTTGTGGCACAAATACCATCCTATCCGCTTTGCCAATAGCTCGACTCGAAATCAACCATTAAAGCCATGCCAAGATGGTTTCGTTTTACTTAAACAGAAACACACAGTTCTGGTTAGCTCATCCCAAGTGTTTTTCCAACAAATCTTATCTTCCAATGTCCGCCGAACCGTACGCTTGCTACACTCGCACTTCCACCATCCTTTCTATTCTAAGTACAAAATAAAGCCTTTCCTCCTTTGCTCTATCTTCTCATCCTCATTCTCATGAACAGCTTTTACAGCTTTCCCGTAATTTCTTTGAGGATTTAAAGTTCGAACCTTCCCCCTTTACTGCAGTCAAGGTACGGAATGAGCAAAGAACCCGTTCTTACGTTACGGTGTCGGTGTCGGAAATTGATTTTATTCCACTTTCTTTACCCAACCCCCCCGCTCTCACCGTCCCACCAGCGGTTTGGTGCTGCTCAGGCAGAAAGTTTCACCGCAAATCTTTAACGCTGCACTCCGGTCACCGGTTCTACCGGCTGGTGTCAGCTACCCAGTCCGGAGGGCCACAACCGCTTACCAACAGCCCAACAAGTGTGTCGTAAATGATTTCCCTGACAGGCGACACCGAGAAGCATATTTTTCTTGCCCACGGCCCCACAAACCCGATGCTGCCCCCTTAGAACGAGCCACATCCCAGAGACATCTGGAAGCTGCCTGCCCCGGTGTAAATACAACCGCCATCGACTCCATAAGCTTCGGAGCTTTAGTTTTTCGCCCCATTCTGTGCCCGGTTTGCAGGCTCTGGTGTCTGAAGCTAACGTCACAGCAAACGCTTGAAAGTGTAAGCGTCTTTTCCCTTCGCCCCCCTTCTTACCTTTCGAGCGTACCTTTATTGGGTCGTTGAGGTTTCCTCTTTTTTTCAGCTCGAGACAGCAACATTCATTGTCCGTACTAAACGGCGTGTCAGTGTGCGGTTGGGTCACACACTGTGCATTTTTGTGGCGAATGAGCACGAGGTCTGCGTACCCGTTCGGTCCAAATGTCTAATTTGCAACAGATTTGACCTAACCGTGTTTGGATCTAAAATACGCACTGTCGCATTGCAACCATTCCTCCCCCCAAAAAAGGAACGCTCAAAGTGATCGTCTTCAAACTCGTCTGGCTCATCCAAAAGGAAGTGTAATTGAAAGCAGGCACCTTGCCCGCTTGCGGCCTTTTGCGGTGTCTCACCGAGCAGCGTGCCACAATCTTCCATCAATGTCAATCACTATTTGCCACCGCCATTGGATCGATGCTCCAGCACAGTGATCGTACGATTCCCATCGAGTGGAATGCATTTAATCCGGCCCCTTGCGTCTACTACAACTCACTCTGACACAGAACATCTTGTGTACGTCGGAAGATGCGACTTATCCAGGGCTTTGCTACCTTACCGCTTCCGTACGAACGTAAGACACCGGCAGCGGCACGGAAGCGGTAATGCAATTTTCACCATCAATCGTCTTAATGAACGCTTTTCCGGGATTTTCTGACACCGCACATCCCGATCGTAAGCTAGTGGAGGCAGCTCGGTGCTGCAGCTCAATTACCGCCCCCGCAGCATTCGGATTCGGACTGGTGGCCGCGCTTGCAGTGGAGTTGAGATAAAGCCACAAAAACACAGCAAACGGGTAACTGATCCGACCGGAGCCTAACACAAGCCCGGTGGGCACATGATGGTAAAAGTTAAGCCGTAATAAAATGAAATTACCACCCAACAGTAATTAATGTCGGATCAGTTTTAGGGAGCTGCGAGCTTCTCGGGAAGAAAAAGCTGTCTCGCTTCCTACCGCTTCTTGTCAAACCGATATTTTGTAATCGATAGCTGTTTGCTGGCTTAATGGGAGTTTTATTTTCAAGAGCTCACGAACGCTTGCTTGCCAAATTATAAACGCTTGCTCATTAAAATAATAACCTAAAAGATAGCTTCATTTATGTAATTTTAATCAGATGATAGAGAGCAACCTTTCACAGACAATTAACATGTTCTGCAGGCCTTTCGCCGAAAGTAAAAAAAAAAGGGAACCATCTTCGATTACGTACCCACGCGGCATACTGTCTCGATTTCCTCCCCGGGGAAGACAGCAATCTATTCTCGTTATCTAATGATTTATCCTACCCGATTAAAGCACAGAACTGAGTCACGGGGCACCGGAGCGGTGCGGTAACAACAGCGGCATCTTGTTATCATCCCGAATCGATCTTTCTCTCCCTCCTAATTGTTTGCGCATTTTGGTTCCCAAAAGAATGCATTTGCATTTTATTTTCGTCCAGTGGTGGATGGAGAGGGGTATGGGGTTAACATCGACGGTTCCGCTCATTCATTTCGTTCCCCACTACCACCCACCTTGGTGGGGCTGGTTCGGCTGGGGAAGAGTCACGAAATTCACAGCACTCCGCCACAGCAATGGTGTAACCGTTGTGATTACACAAACATTACCCTCGCGAAGCCACGAAGGTAAGAAAAACTGGTGGAAATCGACGACCTCGACCAGACCGTACCAGAGGCTCATCAACGTCATCTTGAAGGGGCCTTTATTTTTTTTTGTTGCCATCCAAAACCAGTAATTTTATCAAATCTCTCAATTACCCTTCGATGTACTACTCCGCACGTCGTAGAAGAACGTTTCCATGCTGTTTGGGGCAATCGCGAGAAACACCCCGTTAGCGTGGCTGCATCTATGCTGTTCTCATGTTTCGCATTTTCCAACCGGGCGGGTTTTCATTTATTATTGTTTCAATTCGCAGCTCGGTTGAATTTCGCATCCCTGGCTCGCTCGCGCTAGCGTCTCGTTAGCAGTCATGTTTCTGCATTATCGCTATTATTTTTCGTGCAGATCCAATTTATTTCTTCCGGCAGCGAGTCAGCGTCCGAAAAAACAACAGAAAAAACAACGAACCCGACGAATCATGATTGTTGTCTGTTTATTGTTGGAAGGTTTTGTTTTTTTTTTTCGTACACTGATGAAGACGCCACGATAGGTCGGCCGGGCGGACACGAATTGGGAGGGCAGGTTACACGGGCTTGTTATTCGCTACCGTCGCTTTGTTCGATGCTGCTCGCATTGCAAATTGAATCGATTTCCACACACACACACAACCTCATCCATGTCCGGAATGTGGAGCTGCAGAGTGCAGTTGCAGAAGCCCTCCTTCCCCCGAGCGGGTACGACGATGCTGATTGATCGATGCTGTTCGAATGCCAACAAGGTGCTCATCTTCCTCTTGACGGTAGAAGCTGAACGGCCGCGTATGAGCTGCTAACTTCGCAACGGTGGAACAAACAACAACGAGCCTACGCCTGTTCATGCGACAAATGATGGCAATAGCAACAAAAATCCTCTGGCATGAGTTGTTTTGCACCACTAGAAGCAGATGCACTAATTGGAAGCTGCAAGACAAATAACAAGAGATAGACGTGTGGTTTGCGATAGAATTTGTTATCGTTCTGTTCCGTGACATAATTAGCACAAACATTGCGCACTGCAATCAAACTGGACGTTGACGGTGGTGTCCATTAATCTCGTGATAATAATCGTTATTTTAATAGCCTAAAACATACAGAACAGGCTATACTAATTGCCGTGTTATGTCTTTAGCATTGTAATTAATTTGATTGCACGGCTTAGAGGTGAAAAGGTTAGCTTGCTTTAAATGGATTTTATTGCTATTTTAATGCGATGTCTGAAAACATTCTAATATGGGCTGTTTTTACTGCTTGTGTTTTTGGATGGATCAAGTGCTGAGGTTCCTATGTGTGTCTTTAACAAGCACAAATGATTCGTTGTTTCTATATTAATTATTATTATAATCGTTGTTTTTTTCCTAGCAAGTATGTTTGCCGATGTTAAGTTCTTTATGATAAAAGTAACAAAATATATTATAAACGATAAAAATACTATCCCAAAACATATGAGTAACTAGCAAAACCAGTAGCAGGCCAAACACTCTTACTTAGCAAGGAAAATAACTTGAAAAACTCAATTTTGTTAGAAATATTCATTGCAAAGCGTGTGTTGCGTAACGAGAAAAAATGGTTTGATCTCGAACTACATTAGACGTTTTGTTTTATTGTAAAAAAAAACAATTCTTTCTATAATGCGAAGCACAACAACATCTTTGTGACCACGACAATTCAATTACAAATCTCGCTTTTCGTTGACCATTTGCCGCTTCAGTGCCACCGTCCACATACACTTTGCACTCCATCCCAAACATACACACACGCCATCTCCAGTCGCCATTCACTCTTACCTACAAGGTGTTCCGAAAACCTCCACCACATGGTTTCCGTGATGCAATGGCTGTGTGCTCTGCAAGCATTCGAGATGCTGCGCACGACACGCTACTGCTCTTCACCGGCGTGCGTGTCCTTGCTCCGATTATTACTACCTCTCACGCCGATCGAGCCACAAGAATGCAGATTCTGCCGCAACAAACCTAAACCCGAAACAAAAGTAATCGTGGCTTAACCTGGAACGTTTTTCACTGTTGTAATACTTGCAGACGTTCGAGCAGCGCACCCTTGACATTACGCCGGTGACAGGATGTCGTCCTGTGCGTGTCCTATGACGAGCCCCGTCGGGGCAACGCTGGCCGCACTGTGCGGCGGCACGCAGTACATGCTGTTTATGGGCCTGCTCGAGGTGTTCATAAGGTCACAGTGCGATCTGGAGGATCCTTGCGGGCGCACCAAGGTAAGTACTGTCCCGGTGAAAGGATGTTAAACCGGTTCCGGATGCCATTCTCGCTTACTCTCTCTTTCTCTTTCTCTTTTTTTCCGACGTCCAGGCCAAATCATCCCGAAATGTGGACTACGAGTATGACTTCATTGTGGTTGGCGGTGGATCTGGCGGTTCGGTAATCGCGTCCCGCCTGTCGGAGATCAAGAACTGGAAGGTGCTGCTGATTGAGGCGGGTAAGTCTTGGTGGCTGGTGGCGAAGGGAGGGAAAGAGAATGTCATCGGTTGACTGTTTCGTCCTCTGCCAAAGCCCAGCCGGGGGTAATGGTGGTGATAATATTTATGGCAAACGGTCGCGGTTCTTGTTTGCTAGCAGAACCAGTCTTGAAGACAATTCTCGAGCAAGAGGGGACGATGCACAAATGGAAGATTGAGCTGAGCGCGGTGTCTGCTTTCATGCGTCCCGAGAGCGGTGATGCTACAGTCACGCATGGTTCGGTTGATTTCGTGATCTTCAATCTCAGATGGGTTGTGCCCGCCGTCCAAAGCTTTTAAAACTTTATGTCTTTGCTGCGTGCCGTTTGCCCACACAAGCCTTCCCGGTCGTTCGACACGACTCGTCACTCCGTAATGTGGCCGGTGTTAGAACCTGTTGAGTGTGCCCAACAGTCGCCCGGAGCTCGTCGCTCGAACAGAAAGCCACCCCATCCCAGGCTCGAGATGTAAATCTCGGCACAACTGACCATGGCCTCGCACGAGTTTGGCACCGCATCGGGAGATTCGTCCGCTCGCCGCACAGACTGGCATTTATAGTCTGCCGGCAGTACGCAAGCGTTCCTGCTCGCTCGTCGCACGGTCTGACATTTACTTTCATAAAATACCGTTCACTGGGGGACGCTTTTCCACTTTTGTCCGGGCTGCAAACATGTGTCAGCAGTTACTTTTTGCGCCGCTTCGGGACGGGACAGGATGCGGGGTCGATTATTGCCAAGTTGACTTTGGCCTTTCGGTGAATTTTCATTTCTTTTTTTTTGCATGCGGACGAGAATACGTAACAACGACTTAAACGAAGGGATGACATTTACTGCAGATAGCTCGAAAGAGAAAATGAGAAGGAGGATTTCGCTTCATTTTCGGGGTCGACTAAGGTTGGCCTTTAGCGTTTTCTGGGGGTTGAGAATGAATGGTGTTTTCGGGGACCGTCCGTTCCATCGGGACCTTGCTCCATTTGCGTGCGTGAGCAGCGGGGATCTCTCCGGAGCAGTTAATAAGTCCGGAGAACCTGTTCCACTGCTGTCTGTTACTAGCGACTCCCAGCAGGACTTTATCGCCCAATTCGGCAACCGGAATTCGTGTCGATGGCCTTGGCTGGATGGAACGAAGTTTTTCTTTGCCTCAAGGCTATCAATTAACCACCTATGACGTACCGAGCGAGTTCCGCGACCACTTTCCAAAAGTTTGTTTCAATTTGAATTTCTCATCTTCAAATTAACGTACACAACCGTCCTAGTCACATTACACTTAGCATTACAAACAGCGAGACAGCGTCACAGCTCATTTCACACAAACGATTAGCAACGATTTTCTTTTCGTGTGCAGCGTGCAATTATGCGTCCGAACAATTAACATCTAATTCATTGCGCACCTCTGACCTTGACCCAAAATGTCCGTTGATGCAGGGGTTCTATTCGGAAGCGCGATTCTTCTCACACAACCATCGGGGAGGTTCTTCTGCGCCGTCATCTCATTCACAGTCGCGGACGCTTCGAGCGGACTGCAACATTCCGAAAGCATGCATTAGACGCCACAATGCCCCCCTTAAACCCCCCCCCCCCCCCCGAATGCGTTGAAGACAGCGCCGCTTGGTGTGATTTCGCGAGACGAAACACTCCACCACATCCACATCGCCGATCGCCCCGCGCGGTGGGGAGCGCTCACGAGGAAACAATCATCTCTTGCAGCATTGTGTGCCGCCGCGCGTTTTCGGTTCATCTGCACATTCCTCCCGCGGTTCGCCCGCAAGCGCAATGTAACCAACGCTGTTTGGTACAAAGTAGTGTATGCTGCTCTCGTTGCAAATATCGAAACATCGGCCAATTTTGTGTACTAACTGCCCGTGTTCCAGTCCAAGGTATGGAGTTGGCACGCTCGCCACGTTGGCTAATCGTTTTGGGGTCCATCTCGGCTCTCCAAAGTATCCCATGGATACCGTTTTGGGACGGGGGACGAGAGGGAGACGAGCGGTGCTGTGCATCGAATCGGCAATAGGAGAATGCATCCGGAGGGAGGCGTCCCATGCCACACCGCCCTCGTGCTCCCTGCCGCTTGGACGTATGTTTGGGAGTTAGTACCCGGGTTGAGAACTGGGTCGTTTATCGGCGTTTGATTCGGCCTGCAATTAGTGTGCCACCCGGACCCCCGTGCCCTCCGCTCACCGTACGAAATACAAAGAGTGGGAATTGCACAAGCTTTGTGTTTCGTTTAGCAAGCGAGGAACAGAGCTTCGACACTAATCGATAAATCATTGAACCGAGCTGTGAAACATCCATGAAAGAATGTCCACTAGCATCAGGTGGAAGGGATTTGGAAGAAGAAAAACAAAAAACACTCAAACATTCCCCAATTTGTACAATCAATTCGTTGCAGCTAGACAACAACCTGAAAACTTCATTCCGTTTGCCGATGAACAAATGAAGCTCAAATTTGTGTCGCTTGATGACTGGCGAAATGCAATTTTCACTTCCAAGCTGTGGGGTGGAGAGTGCAGCGGAATGGCAGCGAATAAATTTGCAACAACAATAAAAAAACGTTAAACTCCATTATATCCGCTCTGTCCCGAACACACAACAAAGCGTCGGCAACAATTTTTCGCTTTCATCACGTGCGCTTGACCTCTGAATGGACGCTAAGCGTTCAATTACTTTTCCCCACGCAAGTGCACCAATCCATTTCAGTGTTTCCAGCAAGCTGCACTTTTTTGTGTGATAATGGAGCGGGAAAGCCACAAAAAAGTGGCACGTTCTGGTGTTTAGACGGCTTTTTCTCTCTCAAAGCACGCACCCACACGCATGGGATGGAAAGGAAGGGGGGAGGGGGGTGAAAAACCACAATCCGAACCACATCCGACACGTTGATTGACGCTTGTAAAAACCGTCCGGACGCGTGTTTGTGAGGCTAAAAATTGCTTTTTCCTTCTCTATGCACCGTGGTGTACGCAGCCTCACAGTGCATTGCATTAAAGTGCAATCCAATTTTGTACGTTGAGCTTTAAATTAAGCTAACCGATGGAGCCGTTTTTATTGGTCCGTGTTTTTTTCTGTTTTAGTTTTGCTGCCATAGTGTCGAACGCCGATTCACGATCCGGGTGTACGCCAAAGCAAAGCGCAAAGGTGGTTCAGTTTTGAAATTGAGATCTTCTGCAACTCGTGCGCAGTGTAATGATGCGTCATTATCTCGGCCGCCGCTCTGCATGATAGTGTGCAACCCGCCACCACCGTGTGGAGTAATAATCGTGAATAAATTCAATTAGCTTTGCCACTCCACTTCACCCGACGCTCCTCAAAGCTCTGGTAGGTTTCCACCGCTACGGTGACGTCGGTGTGACGCATCACAGTTTCACGCCCAAGTGATCTTTAGCGTGATTTGGCACGAATTAGATGGTGGAAAGTGTTCTATTATTTAATGGAAAAGAGAGTGTATGGAAAGATCTAATCCATGGTACTGATGGGCGATAAGAGAGCTTTTCGAAGGCTCTCTGGTAGTACAAGAGCTTGTTGGAAAATAGGAACAGCAAGCCTCTCAGCACCACTCCACATCGAACTGGTATGAATCCCTCAACGAAACCCCCACCGCAGAGCAGATGCTACATACGTTACAAGCTCCACAACTGGGCCGTGGAGTTCTTCACAAACTCACACACTGAAAGGCCGCACGATGCTGGCAACACAATTGAAATAGGGCCAATCTTGCGGAAAATTCTTCATCGATGCAAACATCTCGCAAAGCGAAGAGGGCTCACCCCTCCGCCGCCGGGAAAGAGAACGCAAGGTACTGTTTTGTACCGATTACTTCACCCTCGTTCCCTCCACACATATCGTGCCGTCGGTTTCACATCTCTTCTCGCAGAATCAATTGTTTTCCAGCCGCCCTATCGGTGGCCAATCGTTTGCGGATAGTGCGCCACGCCAGTCCCGACGATCTCGAAAGACTTGTCTAATTAGCGATGTTTGCCAACTGCTTGTACTTGCTGGTTCCAAAACATGCCGCATTTGATTCGTGTTTGGTAATCATTTCTTCTCCTTCTTCTTCTTCTTCTTCTTCTTTTCACCCTCTTCTTCCTTTGTCCAGGACCGGATGAACCGACTGGCGCCCAGATCCCGTCCATGTTTCTCAACTATCTCGGCAGCGACATCGACTGGAAGTACAACACGGAACCGGAACAGTACGGATGTCTCGGATCGCCGGAGCAGCGGTGCTACTGGCCCCGCGGCAAGGTGCTCGGCGGCACGTCCGTGCTGAACGGCATGATGTACATCCGCGGCAACCCGCAGGACTACGACGACTGGGAGGCGGCCGGCAATCCGGGCTGGAAGTGGAAGGACGTGCTGCCGTACTTCATGAAGTCCGAGGACAACCTGCAGATCAACGAGGTGGACTCGAAGTACCATGCGACGGGCGGCATGCTCCCGGTGGGACGGTTCCCATATAATCCACCCTTCTCCTACTCGGTGCTGAAGGGCGGCGAGCAGCTCGGCTACCAGGTGCAGGACCTGAACGGTGCAAACACGACCGGCTTCATGATTGCGCAGATGACGAACAAGAACGGTATCCGGTACAGTGCGGCGCGTGCCTTCCTGCGACCGGCCGTCAATCGGGCCAACCTGCACATCCTGCTCAACACTACCGTCACGAAGGTGCTGGTCCATCCGACCTCCAAAACGGCGCACGGTGTGGAGATTGTGGACGAGGACGGTCACATGCGCAAGATTCTCGTGAAGAAGGAGGTGATCGTGAGTGGAGGTGCTGTCAACTCGCCCCAAATTCTGCTGCTCAGCGGCATCGGACCGAAGGAACATCTGGAGAAGGTCGGTGTGCGACCGATCCACGATCTCCCCGGGGTGGGCAAGAACCTGCACAACCACGTCGCTTACTTCATCAACTTCTTCCTGAACGATACGAACACGGCGCCGCTGAACTGGGCTACCGCGATGGAGTATTTGCTGTTCCGCGACGGGCTCATGTCTGGAACGGGAGTGTCGGCAGTGACGGCAAAGATTAGCTCCAAGTATGCCGAGCGTCCGGACGACCCAGACCTCCAGTTCTATTTCGGTGGCTTCCTGGCCGATTGTGCCAAGACGGGCCAGGTCGGTGAGCTGCTGAGCAACGATTCGCGCTCCGTGCAGATCTTCCCGGCCGTGCTGCACCCGAAAAGCCGGGGATACATCGAGCTGAAGTCGAACGACCCGCTGGAACATCCAAAGATTGTGGTCAACTATCTGAAGGAGGATCACGACGTCAAGGTGCTGGTGGAGGGTATCAAGTTTGCGGTGCGTCTCTCGGAAACCGACGCGCTGCAGGCGTACGGCATGGATCTGGACCGGACGCCCGTAAAGGCGTGCCAGGATAAGGAGTTTGGATCTCAGGTAAGCGCGGGCACGACCGAGCCATCTACAACAATCGAGCGATCTCTAATTAACTGGACTCTTTCTCCCCCTCCGTAGGAATACTGGGAGTGTGCCGTCCGGCAGAACACCGGGGCGGAGAATCATCAGGCCGGTTCGTGCAAGATGGGCCCGACCAGCGACCCGCTTGCCGTCGTTGATCACGAGCTGCGTGTGCACGGTGTGCGGAATCTGCGAGTCGTCGACGCGTCCGTCATGCCCAAGGTGACCTCGGGCAACACGAACGCCCCGATCATCATGATCGCCGAGAAGGGTGCCCATCTGATTCGCCGGGCGTGGGGCGCTCGCTAGAAGCCACCTCAATCCCTCCTACACCCTCAAGCCTCCCACACCACGTCCCATAGTTCACCCCAACTCTTCAACCCACTTCGGGGCGGCATCTTCTAGCATTTACGAACCCTCCGGGGGATAGATTCATTTACCATGTAAGCTACAAGACGTTTTTAGGCACCCTCCTTCTGCCCTTCCCTGATTTGTCTGTTTGCGCCAACACTGTTTTTGGGGCACGTTAGACATAAGCACGCCTTGTTTGGAGCGTGCTCGGGTTTTAGAAAGTATTATTTGCATCTTTTTTCCGAACTAGTGAGGATTTTGTTTCGCACCAGAATCGATGGCTGGAAGCGCAAAACGAATTCATTCTTTCAACATTGACATGGCACCCATGGGGCTACTGTAGTGCGCCCTTCTCCTCCAAGACAGTAAAGACATTCTCGTCGATCGAACAATCAAAACAGTGGCGTGCGCAGGTTCAAACATTTCTCCTCACGACAAACAACCCGGCGTGACAAACCAGGCAAGATCCCGCTCAAATTGTGTTAATGTAAAGTTAAATTATGAATATCAATAAAGATTAATTACGGTACGAGTCGGCTTTTTTTCGGTGGCGTGTGAAGTTCAAAGGCTTGAGAAACGAAACAGCACTGCGGTAGTTAACGAAATGTATTCCAATCAGTTTTCCTGCATCTTAAACAATATGGCAACGGGCGGTTCATTCTTAATGGTTGTTTGGTCGGTTGATACGGTTAGCGAGCCGTGTTCCCAGCTGGTTCGGCATGCCGCCAATGTTGGACGGCATGGTGGCGTTCTCGGCACCGCCGACACCCTCGGCCGGGTTGGCGGGAACGGTCGTGTTGAGGTTGTTCTGCAGATCGCCCGGGTTCGTCTGGTTTCCACCGACCGGCATCTCACCGACTGCCGGCGTCGTCATCGGCAGCTGGTCGAGCTGGGGAGCGGCATTGATGGCTATCGGCAATGAAAGAGTTGAAAATTGAAAGAGAACCCGACAAACTCGCCACACGCCAAAACTTACCAACAATGGTCAGCAGCACGGCGAGGGCAGCAACTTTGAAAACCATTTTTACGATGCGATGAAGCAGCTCGGCAGGATGTCTCGGTGAGTTCGCAATGACGAATGTTTGGTGTGGTAAAGTGCAGCCGACATTTTTATAGTTCTCTGTGTCTACCGGCTGGATAGGGTAGTGACAGTGTGAGATAGCAAGACAATTAGCTTTCCGCTATCATGTATAAAGTTTTTGAACAGAGTTTTGATTAATAATAGGAAAAGTTGGACGGCGAGTGTGGAATGAAATTGCAAGTTTATCAAGCAAGTGCTATGAGCAAAACAATTCATGTTCATTGCCTTGTAAGTGATATGCCTCAAGAGACTGATATAGCTGCGCTTATGGGTGAGCATTGGGGAGGAGTTATAGTATGTTCATGCTACTTGAAACGATTTTGAAACGAATTGCTTCTTGAGGTAAACGACAGAATTTGATAATAAAGGTCGATGAATATACCTCTTTATATGCATTGCTGGGAAAGGGGAGAAAGTTCGAACAGGAAAAAGAAAGTTTTTTTTCTGACGAAATTCAAACTACTGTGGAACAAAAATTATGCTTGAAGTTTCGTTGTAAGAACTTGAAACGTTTATTCGTATTCTTTTACTCTCGTCTTTCCTGTAATACTTCAATCATTGGATTCTTGTTAGGTATTATGCATTAAGTATATTTTAAATAGAAAAATCAGGGGAATTTTCAACATTTAATTCTTTATCGAATAATTTATGAGTCCGAAGATACTTAAAGAAGTTTTCACAAAACAGGATTTTTTCAAGCTTCAATTATTTATTTATTTTATTTAGAAATACCCCCAAAGCAAAGACTGACTATTCAACTACGTGGTAATTAAGTGTAGTAAACCGGATATGATATTAGAGGTCACTATTAAGCCAAGCAGAACGCATCAGAAATACATATCATCAAAAACCATCTGGTCTCCGGTCTTAACATTATTTTGTACAAGGTCATCACATGTGAAAGGTTTAGCATTCAATCCCAAAATATTTGGAACTCCAAAGATCGATAAAAAGGGCGTTGGGAAAACCGACCGAACAGAGTCACTCGTGTTATCATTTTACTGACACATTTTACATTACATGCTGTTAGGATACTCCGTAGTAAAAAATATTTACATTTTACAACGGACACAACTTATTTTATAACATTAAGGTTTTTTTATAAGTTTAAGTTATAATACTTGATTTTATTTAAAAAAAAAACAATGCCCGTCTCATTTTAATGCCTTCGTAAAATTTCTGTTTAAACTAACATTTTGCTTATTATTTTTAATATATAATATTAGGAGCACTAAATGCCATAACTATCTTAGTATTCATACTGTAAATACTAAACTTCTTTTCAAAGATAAATCATGGTGTAGACTATTTTGCATAATGAAAGAATCACATTAGCCGAACTCAAATTGGAAACTAATTGCACTACTACAAATTGGAGGATAATAAACGAGGTTAATGTGTTTGCGCCTGATGGTATGCAATCAGCTCAACCAGAAGCCACACCCTTGAGGAAGATAAGCATACAGACCATAATTAATATTGGTACAAGATACTGCACCATCATTAGAGTGCATGATTGGTTTTGACAACGTGAACTGAACTTTTAACATTTTTTGTATAAATACCGAAGCAAGTTGAAGTGTAAAGTCACATCACAATCAGCTCCTTTTCAGTTCCAAGCAATCAGCACCGCAAAACTGCCAACCAAACCCTCAACAATGGCTTTCAAAGTTGCCGCCTTTGCCATCCTGCTGGTCGTCGTCGGTAAGTAGCGCTCGTGTTGCAAGCTTCCGGTGCTTTTTCCAGAAATCCGGAAAAACTAATTCCCTCTCGTTCGACAGCCATCAATGCCGCTCCCCAGCTCGACCAGCTGCCGATGACGACGCCGGCAGTCGGTGAGATGCCGGTCGGTGGAAACCAGACGAATCCGGGCGATCTGCAGAACAACCTCAACACGACTGTTCCCGCCAACCCGGCCGAGGGTGTCGGCGGTGCGGAGAACGCCACCATGCCGTCCAACATTGGCGGCATGCCGAACCAGCTGGGAACACGGCTCGCTAACCGTATCAACAGTCGCAACAACAAGCACTAGACGAACGGGAGGATGAAATAGCTGCTGACCTGTCTCTTTCCTTCGCTGGAACGCCTGGCTAAAACTGATTTGAATTTGGAATTTGCAATTATTACCAAGCGTGCTGCCGGCGTGCGGGACGAACGTAGAATAAAATGAAATGATGAGACCCAAGCAAATATTGCGGTAGTTGTTACAACGCTTTGCCCGAAGCTATATCACAAGCCTCACCTCACCCTTAATTCATAATTAATTAATCGTACACACACACACATAATGCTCTCCATACCCGTATGCGTTACAGCATTATACCATCGACGATAAGGGCCAGAATTTACTGCGAACAGGGTAGCGCGCATGGATACGGACGTATCCCTTACCGTTGAGTCGACAGCTCCTCGTATACCACGTCCTTTGATCCGGTCCGACCTTAATGGGCTGTTTAAAATGCACGCATATTCCCCATACATTACCGATCCGGGCGCACTCGGGCGCGTTTAATGTGACAACAAAATTGATTATCCTGACAGTTCCCGTGTTTCGACGCTCCCGTCTCGCTTGAAGCACTGTTGAAGGTATGTTCCCGTACGACTTAAAGCCTTTCTCTCTTGCTATGATAAAACTTTACATCCGTTTTGTTTTTGTTTCGTCGTTTTCTCTTGATGTTAAAGCTTCGTAGTTCAAGTGAAAAATTAAAGCCAATAAAAACCCCAATTTCCCATTCGTGCTACACTAGGAGCCAATCGCGTGGAAAAGCTACACGCCTGCAATCATTTCCAATGCCATCAATTCATGACAATTTGCCAACGCGTTTTACCCCACAACCACACACACACACACGCGCGCAGGCAATCAAAGCGATTTCCACCCTTTTTTCCGTTCCGACACGGGAACAAACAATGGAGACAAAATTGTAACGAGAACCGTGTTGACCGTTTGCAGCGCATTGAAGGGTACAGGAATTTTCTCTGTTGCAGCTGTCGGAAGCAGCGTCCGAATCATAATTCGATCAAATTGTCCATCATGTCATCATGCCGGGGCCATGAATGTCAACCGGGTCCGGGCAGTTGGTATAAATCGACCCACAGCAGCTCGGGCAAGCTTTACTTCCGTGCGGAACGTGAGAGATTGGCCCACTAAAAGGTATCATCAGCGAAAAGTGTGAGTTTCGGGTGTGCTCCAGCACTGTGATACTGTGATATTATGAAAATGAGAATCTTGCACGCCGTGAGCCTCGCTTTACACGCTCGTCAGCAGTTTTTGTGCCGGTGGAAAATTGCAAACGCCGCATTTCGTTGCATGCGTACGCTAGGGCGCCGGGATCCGGCATTCGAGCGGATGGGCAAAGTCTTTCGGCCCGGGCACGAAAATGGAATTAGTGAACTTTGCTTGCCGGTTGAACAATTTCTCCACCAAACACCCGCTTTTCCTCCCAAAACAATAAGCCTGCCGGTGTGCCGGGTAAACTACCGGTCGGTATGTTGTGTGTGAAAATGATGCAAAATTCGCAAAACTTGTTCATGACATTTAGCCTCGAAATGAAAGGAGTTTTCAAAACCTATCCCCTTTTCTATCGCTCCTGTGAAATGAACCTTGCGGTGTAGGTTGAAGCTGCAAAACGACACACACACACACACACATCACGGTGGTAGATTCGTGGAAACTTTCATCAACCCATCGCAACTCGCTGATATTTTTAACTCACTTACAGCCAATTTTCTCCCGACAAACTTAACCATGAAAAATGTGTGTTCATATACGCTCGCCGTCCCTCGGTGTGTCGGCGTCGGCTTCGGTAAGCCCGGGGTCGCGAGCGGCAGCTGGTGTTAAGCAAAACTTATTGCACCAGGACGGGTGTGTCGCCATCTTTTGTGAATTTTTGTACCATCATCTGCCAGGGGGAGTGGAAAAAAAGAGCTCCGGAACAAACGATTGGGAAAGCGCTTGTGCTTGCGGCTCAAGCTACGGGGAGCTGCTGTCTGAGTTCCTTCCCATCATCCCGGCCACATGCACCACGCCACCCATCTTAGGCTGGAAAGCCTCCATAATTGATTGCCGATTCAGTGTGATTTACATGTGCTTACTCATGTAGTGAGATGTGCGCCAAGTAAGGGTTTTGGGTGGGAGATGGAGCGGTGAATGGAGATAAGGTTGCTTTGGAAAAGTGTTTTTCGGATTCGCCCGAAGCATAAATAATCCGTACGGAACACATTACGGGATTAGCTGTCATGCGGGGAGGAGGGGGGGGGGGGTGGTTCCTGAGTGGCATCTCCTTTCTACAAATGGTGATTTTATTCATGCGTGTGTTATGGAAACATTTTGAAACGAGTAAGCAAAGGTTCAATCCTTCCCCAGTCTCGACCTATCCTTCGATTTGAACGATAAGCATGAACGACTGGCCAGAATGGGCAGGTTGATTGGGCGTGTAATTCTTGTGCGATGAATCGATCGAAGGAATGAACGAGTCAGTTTATGGTGAATAAATAAGAAGCTCATAGGGAAGGGGAGAGAGAGAGAGAGAGAAGAAATGTTAGCAAGTCAAAAGTGTTGAAGAGCGGACTATAAGCGATTTATAACATAAAGTCGTACGTTGTGTATTTTCTGAACTTGCTTCGGTCAAGCTTTTTTGGTACGGCCTTTTTCGACAAATCTTAGATAAACTTGGAACAAGACATTAACTTCCGTGCAATCTGGATGAGAACAACTGTGAAAACTTGATTAGTTGAAATTTATTATTGAAATAGAAATTCTTTGTTAGTAAGCAAGGGTGTATCCCATATGATAAAAATATGAAAAAAAAACCCCAACAGAACGAGCATATGGCCGATTGTATTGAACATATTCCTTTAAACATCTTCAGTTGAGAGCAGATCCTAGAATTATATTTAGCGTATTTTAAAACGATTGAAAATATATTAAATGTAGTTCATTTCATATTCGTACAAAGGTAAGGAAATCATGGAGTTTGGTTCTAGACTTTAATTGTTTTACCAACATAACAACGCGTTTGAAAAGAAAAAAAAGTATTTCTTTACTGTTTTGCATATCTTTCAAAAAGATGATACGAAGTTTTTCTAATCCTTTAGTTTTGCTCTTATCCAGGTGTAACTGCATCTCAAACTGGAAATTTCTTTAAGGTTTTCTATTCATACATATCTAATATAAAACCATCAAACCACAGTAGTTCAACGGAAATAGTCAGAAACTTTACATCCAGAAAGATATCCATCATCATCATTTCCATTATATGCCAAGATGATCCTTTTAATAAGTCTGCTAACCTGTCTGTTAGAATCCCATAGGAAGGTGCTCTCTTCAACGTCCCCGAAGGGCAGGCAGAGTTTTCCATCCACACACAGAGAAGAAGACAGAAATAACACACACACAAGCTCTCCATCATGGCAGCCAATGCCATTCCATTCAGCATAAAAAAGAAGCACCATTAAACCTTTAAATAAACTCCCTCACAAATGATACGAGCGGGCAGGAATGCGTTGCTTTTGCAAACATTTCTTAAACAAATAGCTTTGCCAGCGCCGGTGGCATTAAACCTCACCCATTCCCCCGAGACAGAGCCCCCCAACGGCAGCGTGTGCCAGTCAAGGCGAAGCTCTCGTGCCGTCTACACTCACAAAGTATAATGCAAACAACGCATCGCAACGCTTTAACCACTGTTTACTTTAAACGGTTCAATCGCTGTTCTCCTTTTGAAATTTTCTACCTCAAAACAAAGTCCTGCCCTGGCCGCTAAGCATCCCAGGAACAGATTTAAAGTTCCCAAACAGTCAGACCCGCGGACGAATCGGCAGGGAAAGTTTCACTCCCTCATCTCGTGGCGGAAAAGTCGCATGAATCATGCACGCCACATTTATTTATGCTGCTGCTGCTACTACCGGCGGCCATCCGCCCAAACAGACGCTGGTGGGACCACGTTCGCGTGAAATTGAAACCAACCTTCGTTCGGTTCGCTTTTCAACGCACAGTTTCCGCGAGTGTTGAGGGAAAAATAACCCAAAGTGTGCATGATAAACGGGAAGGTAGAAGAGCGGGAGTGGATTGTTTTCCCTAAAACATTCAAAATTTGGCCATTCCAACGGTTCCGTTCGCTCCGCGCCACCGCTTTCCTCAAAGTTTTCTGGCATTTTTCACAGATTTCAACGCATCTTTTTGTCGGTTGCTGGAAGTGCCGAAAAGTGAGAAAACATTTCCCTTCGTTTTAGCGCGCTTTTTTTTTCTCCTCTAGCTCGCGTTTTTTTTTTGTCGTTTTCCACGACGTTTTCCATGCAAATGCAGTCCTTCGATTCGGCATCGGGTTTCCAGCAATGGTTTTATTTTGATTCTTCGCGCTGACGCCTCTTTTGTTTCCGATTCGCGTTAAATTATATTTTTCGCTTGCGAGTTTGGCACCGTTGTCAAGCGAAAAAGCATAAAAAAAGGACATGGAATGCTTCGCTGCGAATCGGAGCTGGAAGGTGAAAAACAAATATTAAATTTCCATCCCTTCAAGGAGCTCTTGGAAAACACAAAAAAAAACGCACACCGCGTGGAAAAACGATTCCCAAATCGAAACCAAATCAATTGAAGAAATGGGAAAGAAAATTCCACGCGCTTTGATGTGCTCCACGTAATCGACACCCACTCGCCCCGGCTCACCCGGCTGTTTGCGTGGAGTGGAGTCAAGCAAATTAAAGCGTTTTTCAACTCTACCGAATGCGAAACAGCGAAAACGGGACGGTGCGACGTGCGGGGACGGTGTGTACGGGAACTGCTAATTGTGTGCCAACAACAAACACTTTCTGCTTCAATGAGCTGTTTTTGCCACCACCTTCCCCCACAACCCTATTCAGCGTAAAGCATAAGCATTTACATTTACGTGATGATACGGTTTTCCATGCAAAATGGAAAGTGAACGGTAATTAGAGATGATGGTGATGTTAGCGTTTCTGTGCTTTGGTTTTTGCTGTAACGCTTATTTTAGTCTTTGATTTAATTAACCTTTGCAATACTCTGCCTGATTGGATGAATGATTTTAAAGCAAAAATCATTTTCATTCTGAGATAAAGATAGTAAAAGTTCAAATAAAGCGTTATACAGTGGGATACAGTTTCCCTCCCGAAAAAACATTCCAAATTTCCATTCCGAAGAAATCCTCACAAAAAAAAACCGACAAATTTCATAAAAGCAACATATTAATGTGTCGAGAAAAACATTTGTCCTTCGTGTTTTTGTCCCGCAGCGTACAATGCAGCAACGGTCCAGCGCCATCGCATCGTTCGGGAAGCTGCTGGTGGTAGCGCTGTTCGCCCTGCAGGCGACCATACCGGAAGCGACCGTCGAAGGCTGCAGCATGATGAACAACGACAACGCGGAACAGCGGGGCGCCCTGCTGGCAGATCCGGCCACCGCCAAACAGATGCCCGAAGTCACGATGCAGGACGCGGTGGCCCAGTGCAACCGGAGCTTCATCATCCAGCCGGAGTATCTGGCCGAGCTGAACCAAACGGGCAGCTTCCCGGACGAAACCGACAAGATACCGCTGGTGAGTGAGACGTAAGACGTGGTGGCTGAGCGGGACGGTTGATCATGAAGGACACTTTCAATCGCATACAGTGCTTCATCCGGTGCTACCTGAAAACGCTCGGCATACTGACGGAGGACGACAAGGTGAACAAGGAGGTGGCGCTGGGACTGAACTGGGCAACCTCCGGTGAAACCGTGGACGAATGTCTGGATGAGATGAGTAGGTGTTTTCGCACTTGCAAGAAGTTTGGTTTGGTTTAACGTTCTTCCTCTGTGCAGCTGGATCTGCTTGCGAACAGGCGTACTTCTTCACGCGCTGCATCATGACCCGCGCCCTGGTGGATGGAAAGAGCAAGGATAATAAGTAGGGGACTCCCTCGCAGCGATTCGGACATTGGACAGCGCGATTTGAACCCCGGTAGAACCTTGTTGTACACAGCTAACGGAGTGCTCACAATAAACTGCACCGCTTTTTGAAGTATCCAGCAAAAGGAACACTGTGCTCCCGTTGGAGGAGTTGCCTTTTATTACTTATTGGTACAGTGAGGCTCTAGGTATTCCGTCGCCGAAGGCGCACCGCATGGGGAAAGGCAAGGTTGAGCGATATCTGGTACTGGTACCGAATGTCCTCATAACGTAGCTCGGTCGTCAGCTCGTAGTTGCGCAGTATCTGTGCCAACAGTGTCTTCAGGCTCATCATCGCATACCGATAGCCGATGCAGCCCCGCGCCCCACCACTAAATGGCAAATGTGCGTACGGGTGTCGTCCCGCTTCCCGCAGGAACCGATCCGGATCGAACTCATCGGCCGTCGGTCCCCAGACATCCTTCCGCCGGTGCAGGGCGTAAAAGTGAAAGAGAAAAACGCTCCCTTTCGGTATGCGGTGTCCGTCCACCTCCAGCTCGGCCAAATTCTGGCGTCCAACGATGGGCGCGACCGGCATGAGACGCATCGACTCCTTCAGCACACACTCCACGTAGTGCAGATCCTTCATCAGCTCGATCGTAATCTCCTGATCGGGTGAGAAGATCAGTCCGGCCACCTCGTCGTACGCTTTCGCCTGCACTTCCGGGTGCATCGCCAGCAGCAGACAGGTGTGTGCTAATTGCGTTGCAGATGTTTCATTGCCCTGGAATGGGGAAGGCAAGCAAAGGTGGTCAGGGGGGAGGGGACAAACTTTACACAACAAACACCATGCGGGTGTTAACAAGCTACCGCAACGATCATCGTGTAGATGTGGTCCGATATTTCCTCATCGGAAAAGTGACGTTGTGCCGTTGGGTCTGCCAGGGGCATCTTCATTAACTGGTCGATGAAAATCTGTGGCTTTCGGTAGTGCTGCTCCTCTGCGGCATCCCGGTCCGGTTGGGTTCCATTTTCACCAAAAAAGCGAGCGATTTCCTCCCGCTTATCCTGGATAATCTATGAGCCGAGGGATTATGGAGGAGATTGTCAACGGTGCCAAATTCCAACAGCACCCCGTAATCCCTTACCTTTCTCGTAAACTGCTGACAAATGTTGATTGCTCGCATCTCGTTCCGATACAGCTCGGTAAACTGATAGATAAAGTCAATGTGCAGGAAAATGTTGAAAATTCGCACACCAATCGTCCTGAGTGCTCTGTTTGCAAAGATGAAGATTGGAAGGGTACTTTAGGGTGAATCCCTTTCGGTTACGTTACTTGACAAGAGTAACCCTAATTAACTAGCATCATAATCCGCCCTCGGAGAGTAGATCAATCGATACAATCTTTCCAGCAGTTATCCAATCGGTTTAATAGCACCAGATATCAAAAACGAATGTAATTACTGCTTTAGCGACCACAACCCCCCCTCTCCCTGAAAATCTTGCAGGTGCAATTATTAGCCCACGAAACACAAAACCGCAATCGATTACCATTTCGATTTTTCCTTTCCGAAGCATAATTGAACAAATGTCACACGCTAACGACTCATTTCAAATAGCGCTTTTGACGGTACACTTACACCTCCAAATTGGTTATGAACTGTTCGGCACCTTCACGCTCCAGAACTTTGCCACCCAGCGAGGTACGGCTGATCATCTCGAGCGTACAGGCAGAGATGTACTCCAGGATGTTGCACTGGGCACCGGTGCGGGCGTAACGGTCCAACCTTCCCACTAGCCGCTGCGTGCAGTCGTTAAAGATTGGCACAAAGCTCTCCAGAATGCGGGCATTGAACGTGGAGTTGAGCGTTTTCCGATGAAGTTTCCACACGTCATCTGCACAGACAGGAGAGACAGGAGCAACACAGACACTTACGACACATGATGAAAAGGAAAACCTTTCTTGCGTGCTTACATCTTGCCGCCAGCAAACCGTTCGGTAGACGAACCACTTTGTACAGGTCGGGCTTTGCCTGACAGTCGGGATGCGTTAACACTTTCTGCACCAGCTCGGGATGCGTGATGCCGATCGCGAGCTGTGATCCGAAGCGCATCGTAAACAGCCGATCATGCTGCCGGAAGTGCTGATCCAGCACGAGGAACACTTCGCCCGGGCTTTTGCCAATAAAATCACCCACATTGCCTAGCCACCGATTTGCGGGACGTGCACGTGGAATCGAATCGGCCCAGCGAAGACGCTGCCGCCAGTACCAGGACAGCGTTACGGTGCACAACACCACCGCCAATACGAACAGCCCGGGAAGCATACTGCTATGGATTTTCTTCCGTTCGAACGACCGTTACGACTGCACACAAAAATGCAACTGTCGCTGGCTGGCACGCTGCATGTGCATCAAACGGCCGCCTAATCAGTACCCTATACGGTGCATTTCACCATCACCACCACAAAACCATGCTTACTGTTGATTTTAGTTGTTAGGACTGTCTCTACCCGTTGCTTGGTAAAAGGGAAAACGCGAAGGGAGTGAGTGACTGATGGGGGCGTTTTCCGCCAACGAGCCAACGGTGCGTGTACAATAAAATCGAAAATTAGTGCAAAACCATTTCGTGGCGGTTTGCGTGGAGCGATTACCGTGGTAAGGAGTGGGGAGAAGCGCAGTTACGGAAAGACATGCGTACGTGAACATAATTTATGCTATTATTTTTGCGACCCTACTGGTGTGCACTATTGTCTGGGAACTAATCGTCCGGGCGAAATTGCTTGTTGTTGTTGTTGTTGGGCTCCACTTTTTTGTGCCCTTCCGATGTCTGTCCCCGCGCTAGACGTCGGCTAATGGGAGAAGGTTAGTGGCACTAAGGCATAGCGATTGGTTAAGAATTATGAAAATGAAAGTATGACATGTGGCCTCGGAAGATTATTTACGGAAAAAACAAATAATTTAAAATAATTGCTCCATTGCTAAATGAAAATCAGTTTTGGAAGTTTTGTTTCACTACTCAACATGAAGCAAAACATTTATGTGCATCGAAGGGTTAATGTGCTTTTTAGCTGGTGCAAGAACCTGCAGCATAAAAGCTTTCTTCCATAAAGCACCTTTCCATCATTTTCTTCTTTATTTATTATTGTCGAAAGTTTCGTATTATTTTATGTCTCTCCAATTCATCGTAGCACTGACATGTTAATAAGTAAAACAGGTGAAAATAATTAGAGTTTTAAGGACATCAAATGCAAAGTTTCTCCACCCGGATACTTGGAACTCTTCAACCCTGTGCTATGAACGCACGATTCACATTTGACAGCGGTCACCACATTTGACGGCGCGTGATAAACTCAAGAAAAAGAAAAAGTGTAAACAAAAGCCTCGTGAAAATTTGCTTCCCATTGCGGGGTGTCGTGTTTTCCACCGTTTTTCCGCTATAGTTTTCATCCCAATTCACTGGTGCGTGTGTTTGTGTCTTCGTTGATGTGCTATTCGATTGCAGGAAACTAAACTGCTTGACGTTCTTGCGATGGAATTTGGTGGTTCAAGAACGCCAAGCCGACAGATTTCTGCATCAGGAACTACCAGCAAACTGTAGGCAAGCGCGCTGACTGCGGCCTTTCCAGATTGTGTGTATCCGGCAAATCGGAAATCAATAATAGCGCTGGATTGCGGTTGCTGCGGCTGCTGCTCTGTGTATTTTCTGATTTTCTACCACCGACCGATGGGAGCGAGTCTCAATTTTTACATGCACAGTCCTTATTTTACTTACGTTGCATAGTATAAAGAAATTGATTTTGCTCCCCATTGGGTGGTTTGGTAGAAGATGTCAAGCGTCGATACACGAATGTCGTCCATTGAGTAGCATTTGTTTCGGGTTTTCGCTGTATGTTAAACGATATTATAACATTTGTTAAGCTTTAGCAAAGGAGTTATCATATACAGCGCTGTACGCCAGTTTGGGACGAAGGGAAAACGTGATAGAGACAAATATGGAAACTGCCGAAAGTGTGCTGCCCGGAAGTGAGACGGATATGCAAGAGAGCGAAAGCATTCCATCGACTGACGATGCAGCAAGCATACCATCTGGTTGCCCTATGGCTAAACGAAGAAAAATCGATTCGTCTGCCGGCAATGGGAAGGGAAGTGAATTGGATGGGGAGGATAACTCTACCGAGGCGACAACTAAAGCGACCGCTCCGGCAAACAACCTGCGCGAGTTTGACGTGTTAGATGAGGTACAGGGTGATAACTCGGAAGATGATTCGGAAACGGGTGGTAAGTGTTCGGATTCGGTTGAAAGAAAAGAAGTAAAACATTGGTTTTTAATCTTACACTTCTTATAGGCGCCGATATAGATGACGGTAGTTCGGAGGGATCGGATGTTAACTATGACGATATAGAGTCCATGCTCGATGAAGGCTTGCCGGAAGAGCTGCGCAACACGAACAAGAAGCAACCGTACGAGGAACGCTTCAAGCAGGTGCTTGAGGAGAAGGGCCGAAATCATTTCGAGGTGCTTCCGGAAGGATGGGTCCAGGCAACGCACATGAGCGGAATGCCGCTGTATCTACACAAAGCATCGCGCGTTTGTACCGCGTCTAGGCCATATTTTCTAGGGCCTGGTAGTGTAAGGGTAAGTGGTCTAAACTATGGCAAAAGAGAAATGTTATAACCTTTTCTCCCCAACTACACAGAAGCACGAAATACCGCTTAGCGCAATTCCTTGTCTGAACTATCGCAAAGCACTCGAGAAGGAGGAGGAGCTGAAAAAGGAACTGGCGGCAGCTGCTGCAGCTCAAACTGCCACAAATGGTGCAGAAAACGGTGAGGCGAGCAATGAAGCTACCGCCGAAGGAGATACAGTCACCAAAGAAACCGCCGAACCGGTCCAGGAGCGCCAACTACACAACGCTCAGCTGAGCAAAATGATTGCCAGCGCGACAACTACTGCCGAGGCGCAGGCCAACGCCAAGCTGCTCCCGCTCAAGGTAAGCGCCAAGATAGAGACGGTGACCGAGAACCTCAAGGCACAATCGCTTACCTCCGAGGCGGTGGTTGAGTACTGCAAGAAACTGTTCCGCTTCAAAACGATACGCGTGTTGCGCTTCAAATCGTGGGCAGCGCGACGAAAGTTCACCAAGCATCGGAAACACATAAAAAATCTGCAGCGCCCCACACTGCCGGACGGTACGAAGCTGATCACCTTCCCGATGCTCAACATCGAAGATGAACAGGGCAATCCCCACGCGCGGCCAAAGAAGGAATGGATCATGAATCCGAACGGCAAGAGCTACGTTTGCATTCTGCACGAGTACGTACAGCACGCGCTGCGCAAGCAGCCGACGTACGAGTTCAAAGAGCTGGAGAACGCTGCCACACCGTACTCGGCCACGGTTACGATAAACGAGCTGAAGTACGGCACAGGCTACGGTACGAGCAAAAAGCAGGCGAAAAGCGAAGCTGCCCGCGAAACGCTCGAAATTCTCATCCCCGACATGAAGGACAAGATTACAGGCAAGGACGGGAAGGGTGCCACGAATGGTGGTGGCAGCGGCTCGCAGCAGCAATCGTCCGATCTACGCGAACTGTCCGTGTTCGATGAGATCAAAATCGAAGATCCGCGTGTGGCAGAGTTTTGTGCAAAAACTACCGAACCTTCTCCCCATGCCATCCTGCTAACCTGCCTGCAGCGTAACTTTGGGCTGGGTGAGGTGCACATCAACTACGAGGTGAACACGATGAAACATCGCAAGAACGAGTTTACCATGACGGTTGGCAAGCACGTGGCAACGGTCGTGTGCAAGAACAAGCGGGACGGCAAACAGCGCGCATCTCAAGCGATCCTGCAGATACTGCATCCACACATCAAGACCTGGGGCTCGCTGTTGCGGTTGTACGGCAATCGGTCGGTGAAGTCGTACAAGGAGAAAAAGCAGGAAGAGCAGGAAATCACCGTGCTGCAGAGCAAAGCAGCCATTAATCAACCAAACTACGCGATTCTGGAGAAGCTGAAGCAGGAAATGTCGAAGCTGGAAGAACGCCAGCGCAACGTGCGCGTGATCGGCAAGTTTGTACCCCCGTCGGACGTAGATTTACCGACCGGGGCCGGGGCCAACTTGAAGAATGTCGATCTATAGTAGCATTTTCAATTCAAACGACTTATATGCGAGACTGACTGAGGGCAAAACAGTATAAGTAAGACACAGCAAACCCAGTTAAGGTAAAAGTCAGGCTGGTAGCCGAACAGTGCTGCCGCAGCTTACATATGCAGAGAAGCAATAATCATCACACATTCTACAATCTTCATCATGAGCCCGTTCCTTCCTTGTGGGACAGAAAACTACTTTAAATAGAATAATGCTTAATTCTTAGACTATTCTGGAGCAATTGTATATAATGATCGCTGTAAACCGTTGCCCTGGGTTGACCTGGGTATTTATGCTTATACATTGCATCCTGTCAGGAGCGATCTGGAGCAATACGATTGAACACTTAATCTCTCCGATTTTTTTTCTTCAATTAACTGATAATTTTGGAATCGGATCGGAAGGGAAGCAAAACAGGTCTGTCAAAAAGGTTTACATCGAACTGCAACCTGTAGCTACCATAGCTGGATTGAGGATGAATGCAAAGAAGAGACCATGGAAGCAATATAATATTATATTGCTTTTGTACGGATCGTGGTCAACCTGAAGCGAACCTTCGAAGCAGAGTAAGATACAGTGATGTGCGTTTAAGTACATTTGTTACATTACGGTAATTGATTGGGAAACTAAACGTAAGCCACGAAGAATGCATTAAAGTAAAGCCCATGTTTATTGCTGTACTTGGCTCACAGAAAGAAAATTCAAAGAGGGGTGCAACAGCAAAATAGATTCATCCAGATATGTTCCTTTCGGCAGTTTTTACAGTACTATTTACACACGGAACTCTGCGACAGTTTTGTTAGGAAACATTTGTGGTTTTTTATTTCAATTTGCAAATCTGTAGTGCTTCTCACCGGTATATGAATTGAGGCTTGGTCGGCCTAGCTCGATCGATCGAGCTGAGTGATAAGTTATAGATCCGCATGCACTGCGCCGAGCTACCGAGCTTAACCGTGAAACTGGCTTCTTTTGCTCTCTCGTTCAATCATTACCTAACTCTCACATGCCTCAAGGACGCTTCCAATTTGGTCATTTTGTTTTGTTTCTTTGTCCGTTGCAGATGTGTCGTACATACATGTATGGCCAGGCGTATCCTTCCCAGCGACAGACTGCTCTGTCCCATGAGATAGAGACATTATCATTTGTGCTTATTAATTTGTTTTGCTTAATTTAATGAATGCTCTGTGTATGTGTGTGGATTTCATTTAATTTTCCTTATGACATAATAGTAATAATTATGGTTCAACATAATCTTCTTTTGCTCGTCACATTAGCAACTTCTAAGCGAAGCTTAACACATCTACATCTTGTTCGAAAATTCATCTAATGAATCTTACCGCCACGAGAATGTTGCCGTATGGATCCAATTACCACCTTTGTCAGCCAGGTGGCGCCTTTTCTTACACCAAAACTGTTACAATATTAGTAGTAGGTGCACTGGGGGGGGGGGGGATAGGTGCGTTAGCATATTTTTATCTTATTTCATATTACATATACCTTCCATTGTCCCCTTTTCCTGTTCACTCTCTAGCCGATTACTCAGAGCACGGAGAAAGGTTAAGCGAATCGGTACGGATAAGTAGCGTACACTACCCGTCACCCGACCCGGATCTTCGCACATTGATTTTGTTGCATTTAGTTTATTTATTCTTTGTGTTTTTTTTTGTATTTCACAGCATCCCTGAAGCATTTTTTCGTAGCTTTGCAACGGTGCATTGATGCATTGCATGCTGAGTGTCGCATTGCTGCTCCATCGTTTTGATATCACATTTAAGTATATTTGTATGCTTCGCTGACCATTTATGTACAGTTGATCAGTAGTTTTTTTTTGTTGTTCGGTTTAAATAATGATTATTCTTCTCCTACCTTTACACGAGCACATGCGTCATCGGTTATCGAAACCATCGGAATTTTCCAAAAACGATTTGTTTGGATATGGAAGTGGAAGGTCAGAACACATACACATATCTATCTGCTCGGTTGGGCGGGAAAGTGGCTGGAAACACGTGTTGTGCGCACGTGTGTTACAAACGGATAAGCAGCAGCTCTTGTGTGGTGCACGTTTGTGTTGCTGTGCAGTACGTGAAAAGCTTTGCCTTTTGTACATCTCACCGTAACTAGGGTTTATGGTATGCGTGAGTGTGTATTGTGTGTTTAATTATACGTTTTTAGGCACTTATAATACATTTATTTGCGGCCTATCCTTGTTTGTAACACTTATCCTTTCCGCTCTTACTCGCTACCTTACTGCGTGTTGGTCGGTTCGAACTGTTTGTGGTTACTAAAAGTAAGCCGCCTGCAATGTGGCAGCTGGGAAAAGTAAAAAGCTTAATTCAACTTCGTCCCCATGGTTTGGTGGTCGCTTAATCCATTCTGATGCAACGAGGCTCATAGTGTGTCGTTCCTTCCCTAGCCTCCCCTCTCTCCATCGAACTTTCCCTCAGGAAAGTTGCAACAGACCATCGCTTGAAACCATCGCTACTGTGTGGTGCGTTCGCTTCGCTAGCCGTAAACCCGTCCAGCAGGGGGATGAGCTAATGCGCTTTGCGTACAAATGTTTACATCTAAATATTAACCGCAAACGCGGATTTCTTCCCATCTCGATTTACCCTAAATATTTATCTGTGCGATGAGAGCGTTTACTACATGGCTGTGGTGTGATAGAACATTAAAGGTTTGCTTCCGGATACTTGCTGGATGAGGAAACAACAGAAAAACGTTTCCTCTTTGAGCCGTTGTGAGTGGTACCCAACTTTGCTATCCTTTTTCACCGCTGCTGTAACCCACAGTGTCACACCCTAATAAATAAGAGCATTTACTGATGAGTTGGCAAATTCCGCATGCACACACAATGGCACTAGTCGCAGTATGGCTTCCCGAAATGAGGAAATAAATTTCAGCAAAGTCCGCTCGGTTTTGTGACAGCTACAGTGAAGCACAACAAAAATCTTTTTGAAGAAAAAGCATGAAACGTGGCAATGGCCATCTTGCTTGTATCGTAAACAGTTTTTGGGTTTGGTATTGGTGCAATATGTTGCCATTGTAGTTCCAGCATCCTACCACTCACAAATAAGATCTGATCTTGAATTACAAGCGCGGTCATAAAGTTGGATTTGTACGTCTAATGGGATTGCGGGTTTGGGGACGATTCCAACACCATCAGGAAATGCTACACTGCTCGGATAGTTTTTGTTTTATACACTGTTCTTCCTCGGTTGGTCCAGCACGGAACAAGGACAAATTTAATAGAACTTTGTGCCTCCCTAGAGCTTAGCGCTTCCACTAACCACTAACCACATTTCATACTTTGCAACAAGACGGATTTCTGTGTGATACGTTTACATACTAACAGGCCGCTCGCGCTATCATCTTTTCAATTCTATCTGCATTGCACATTGGTCACCGAAATTACGGCGCGTAGCGGAACATTACGGTACGTTCGCTTTACACGTTTAATCACCTGTAGTTCTGCTCTGTCGTCTGCATCATTTGCATTACAATTTACATGCTGTTTGGCTATTTGCTAGTCAATTTTCTATTTAGCTGACGCTTGAATCTTGTTAATAAAGACATACTTAACTGCTCTTACCGAACTGCTAGTAATTGGGTTTGCGGCTTTTCATATACTTTTTACGTTATTTTATCTGGTTTTGTTTTGTTTTTGATTTTATCTCTCTTTCTCTCAATTCAATAGCTACATTCAATTGTACGCTCTTTTTCTTTATAGAGTATTAATTAGCACATATTATCGCTCCTTTTTTTTTGCTGTATAAATGTCCACTACCATGTATCATTTTGTGAGTAGAAGGTAAACGGTTACTTCTTTGCTTTGTGGCTAGTTTTGAACTTCGAAAAGCAATTCATTGTGCACTTTGAAGCTGGTTTTTTCCACTTTGCTTATTCTTTACACGCTTTTAAATGCTAACAAAATCTAAACTGATTTCGCAAAATATCGCATCAAAATCAATCTGAACCTCTCGCCCAGAAACGACCCGGAGAGTGTGCGTGTGTGTCTCCAAAGCGATTTGGGTGTTTTTGATTTTGTTTTTCAGTATTATATTGGTCATAGTTGGATTAATCTCGCATCTCGCGATTTCTCTCTCAAACAAGAAAAACAGCACTACACTACCCACTGGACTACGATGAATCTGTGCCTTCATAAGACATGGTACGACGAGGGCACACCAGCTTCCCGTCGCCCATCTACCTTCGCCCAGCTCTACCTTGCCCCCTCACTTTGTTAGCTTCCGTTGACGGCGGGAAACCATCCGGACGGTTGAAGGGTGGACGCCGATCGACCCCCGAGCAGCGCTGTACCGATGACGGTCGCAATCAGCAGTACCAGCGACACCGTTGCCGACGGTCCCCGCGGCGGCGATGGTGCAGCATTACAGGCGTCCGCATCGTTGCAGCTCTGCAGGCATCCGTGCACGTATCTGTTCAACGAGAGAAAATGAACAAGTTAGTGTGTGGTGGCTGTTTGGAAAATCGATTACCCAGAACGGTGTGGCATCCACCCGTTCATCCCGGCCGCGCCGCTTACCTATCATCGTAGTAGAACCGTCCACAGTGCGACATGCGAATTATTTCGGTATCCGTCGTCAGGGTGCCACTGTCCAGGGCGCATCCACGAACGGTAATCGTTTCGCCGGTGTCATCTGTCCGTCCGTCACCACCACCACCACCGAAAAAGTAGATGGAAAGAGAAAAAGTGAGCTCACATCAAATTGGAATTGAATCGGCCCGAAACGGCTGATGGGCGGAGATGGATGGATATCATCTGTTTTCACTTATTACAAAATGGGATTTTCGGGGATTGAATGCTTCAACGCGGATGAGTGCAACACACCCTGGCGCGGTGCGCAATTGTTTGAGCTTTTAATTAAAAACCCGTACACACACACACACAGCCACATTGTGCAAAATGTGTTTCCCGTAGCAACACTGTGCAAGCAATTATTTGCACCTAATTCCAATTGATTTGAGCGCAACACTGTCCTCCGATGGCTGCAATTAATGGAAATTCCATGGTAATTCCGTTCCAGCCTCTTTGCTGTATCGGAAAAGCGTTGTTTTGTTTGTATTTTTTTTTGGTGTGTGTGTTCTGTCCTTTTCTCACTACACGCCTCAGTGGCTTTGCTCCGTGGAACGGTCAGTACATGCGTACCAGACAACATGCACTAAATTTCACACGTCACTTGATGGCCATGATGCGTCCGGGCAACGAGCGTCGGTAGAACATGCGAAGCTTCACTCGATGTCCTACCGTCCGGTGAGTAGAGCGGTAGGAAAAAAAAGGTCACAAAACGGGCCACCAGACCACACGTTGGCAACTGCACGGCATACAAGGAAGGTCTTTTGATCCTTGTTTTCCAAAGGTCAGAAGTGGAAAGGAAGGACGGGAAAGCCTTGGAAGGATTGTGTCGTGTGAGTAATTGACTTGGGTGAAACAGCAGAAGTGGAATGTGCTGTGGGTTCGTGGTCAGTGGACGCTGTGCCCAATAAAAGCACGATCGAACGAGAGGAAAAGGAAATGAAAGCCACTGTTTATTTGAAAAATACGTTGAAAGTTACAGCAAAAGTAAAAAAATGCTTCATCTCATTTGCTAGAGATAGGCCAACAAAACCAGTAAAAAAGGCATCGCTTTTCAGCTCTGGACAAGTGTTGCGGTTGTATGACTTTAGCACGATTGTCTACCACAATGTTAGCGTCAAACATCGACTGGATATTGACCCGTATATAATATTGAAAAGGTATAAACACAATCAAACTGCGCTGATTGTGCAAGGAAAGCTCCCCAAACGGTTAAACACCATCGATACATTGTAGCAACGGAAAGTTGGCATCGGACATCAAGGGCTAGGAAAGCAATATAAAAACCACCATGGGGCGAGAGAGAGAAAGCAATAATAACAGCATGCAACACGCGCCCTCCCCCAGCCCATATAATACTCACCATAATAGCCGGCAATTTTAATGCAGGACGTGGCCGGAAACAGTCCATCCCGGCCCTTCCGGCCGCCCATGCACGGTGACTCCAGGATCGCGGCCGAGTAGTTGTTGTGGAACGGATCATCGCACGCCTTATTGGCACCGTTCATTGAAACGCACTTAAAGCAATCGATACCGTGCACTGCCGGGACCGGGCATGAAGGCAGGGCAAGCGCGTTGAAGGTGAAAGAGGGCAAGAAAACCATTTAGCAACAAACGCCCCCGAACGAGCGCAGGTAAAAGTGAAGTTTGTTAGTGCCGGTGGAAAGCGGGACGGTGGGAGGCGAAGAAATGGTGTGCCGGTGTGCCGAAACTTGGCAAGGAAACGGATCATAAATCAAATTATGATCCCCATCCCTGCCCGGTGCTGCAGTCCCAGAAGACAATAAAGGAGTGGAGGTTTTTTTTCTTACCGGGTGCTTATTTGTTATACAACTGCGGCCCTCCGCATTACCATTGCCGGCGGAAATTCCACACCAATTGCCGAATTGGGTGGAAAAACAAATCCTCCTACGTGCGTCATTGGTCGATCGGTTTAGGAAAATGAAATTAGCTTTGGCAAATGAAACTGCTCTTATTTCGCCATACCGCTCCCTGTAGCTCGTCTTGTTCCTAGAGCTCGATCAGGGGACGGTGTTTTACAAAACATTAAATTCGCCTAGCATCGGGCAACACATGCGCGGGCGCAAGCTATGCAAATTCAAGATTTACGTTAATTGGCTTATGAATAAAAGATGGTTCACCTGTCCTCGGCTCGGCTCGGCCCAGCCCTGCCACCCACTAGCACTAGTGCCAAAGGGTGGATTGCATCCTTCGCGTTTTTTTTTAACACACCGCATCCTCTCCCCATCTCTGCCCTTCCACCGCCAATGGGGGCGGGGAGGGCGGAGCGTTCAACGTGAGTTGATTAATTACGTATTTTTGTGTGACCGAAGGACCATCGAATAATCAAGCGTCGATGGGGATGGAAGTGGCCCCGAAAAAAACATGTCCATGTGCTCGGCACGTTTCACCCGCCCGCGAAAGCTTCGTAAACAATTTGTGGCGAAAGAAACGGGCTGCATGTGTACCACTGTGCGCACCAGTTTTACTGCAACGGTGACAAACATACACGACATGGCTGCGGCATAGTTAGGGGGGTGAACAATGGACACCTCACTTTCCCCTCGGATGTTCCCCCTTACCAATACGGGTTGCGTTGGTTACGCCGCTGCGAAGTGCTCATAAATTATGGACAGCGTAAAGGTGGGAAAAACAATTTCAATGGATGCGCCTGGTTGTTTGTACAATAGCCTTTGCTTCGATAGGGAAAATGTTAATTTAATTGCCAATTGTTTTGACAAAGGTTGAAATTCTAAATTTGGTACATGATTTAATGTTTTTTTTATGTTGCCCAAAAGAATGCCTTTATACCACAGCGTAATCTATAAATCATGAAAATGGTACTAGCACGAATCCGCTTCTAAGCGACCCAATCCAAAATCTAAAAGTGGTAAAAAAACCTACAAACTATAGGCACAACGTAGCTTAACGATTATTTCACTGTAAAACATTAACAATCGACTTCAAGCCACACAAATGGTTTTTTTTTGGTTCCCACTTCAAACTCTCAGCACTTTCCACACGCAAGAGAAAAGAGCTTTGAGAGCACACCAGAAATAGCCACGTCGGAAATGTAAATCACGTCCGCGGATCTGCCTGCCTTTTCTCTCCCTGTCGCACTATTCACTCACTTCCGCCTTACACCTGGTGAATGGCGTAATCGATTTTCTGGTTGTAGGTTGTTTTTTTTTCTAGTTTACTCTCCCAACACGACCAATAAATTTGGAATTCTGTACCACCATAGACACACAATGCACACACACACACACACACACGATACCGGGCACTGCACTCGCTTACATGTCTGCTCATGCAATATTCAAACGGGATGTCGGTCAAGGAATCGGTAAAGTGGGTGTGCATAGAACACGCAAAAAAAAAAAGAATTCGATCAATCCATTCACGGGAAAGTGGGTTAAAGTGCCGCGTCATTGAATGGGAGAGCAATAAAATTACATTTTCCATGGTTTGCGTGTGTTCTATTACATGTGCAAAATGTAGAAATTTCATCCCTAAATGGTACGGAAGGTCTATTGTACTGCATCTCACGGCAACGTCCTCTTGTCAGTTAGGTGTCAGATCGATACACCGTAGGGTGGGGGAAATGAATTTTCTCATCCGTTTCGATGTACTCTACATGGCTGCCAGCTTTGAAAGCTTTTCTGAAGGAGAAACTTTACCCAGACGGATCTAGGGGATGTGTGACAACACCTTCGCAGGCTTCGAGGGCAAACACGACAAGCAAAAGACAACATGTAGCACCTGTATCCGGTAGTGCTTGTGTGGAGTGGTTTAATTAAATGAGTGCATCTACGTGTCGAGATGCAATATCTTTCCGATACAGCCTTATCTCGAAGCATTGGATCCTCGTCTCGCACTAAATTACTATCCAAACATGATAAAATCACGTCGCCCTTTAAGCCCCATTTCCCACATCTTGTCTCCTGGGGATTGGTTCTCCTACCGCAAGTTGTCTTACACCGGCACATCCACACCACCACCACCTTCCAAAAGAATACACTTGTTTCTTTCTAAAAAAAACGATGGCACGGCATTATACTTACCCGACGGGAACGGAACCACCACGACCAGTACCAGCAGCAGAAGCGAGAGGGAGGCGAGTGCCTGCGCCATGGTGCTGTTGCGTTTGCTGCCACCGGCACCGCTGCCGCTGATATGTTTCAATATGGCCGCCATATTGACTCGTCTGCCACGTGCCGTCCTGGAGACTGCCGTCATCAGTGTCTTGCCACCCCGACCGGACTGTCTTGCACACCCGCAGCAGGAAGTTGTTGCTCGAGGGACCCGTCCTCGCACCGATGGCACGGCCGAACCTCACCCAGCATCAACGGCGCTGGGACTGGCGCATAAAAAATTAATGTTTTATGGTAGTGTTTACTTTTCAGCACCGCCGACTCCAAGAAAGCTCGGGTCCTTAGCCCCGTTCGGTACGGTTTATGATATTTTCTAATTAAGGTATGTTTGCATATCCGACCATACCGCATCCAGGGGACGTCCTTGCCTTTTTTTTTCTTTGCTGTAACTCCCTTCCCGTTCGCTTCTTTCCTGGGTGGGCGAGGCGAAAATTTTCTCCTCTTCAGCACTTCAGCTGCCACTCCCAGGAGGCAGGAAGATTTTATTTCTCGTTCGCACACCTCCACACCCTGTCCGCGCAAAACACCCGGATTGCGAAATGGGTAAATAAAATCCTTGCAGGGCCTAATGCGATCCGTACCGAGGAATTAAAGTCCGCTTTCCAGGTCAGCGTGCGCTAAAACAATGGCGCTGCGGAAAGTGCCCCATTGGATGCTCGTTTCGGACAAGCTAGTGCGTTGTCCTTTCGCACGTCACCGCCTGGCGGGTTTTCCACGCTTCTGCTTTGCTTGCCGCTTGGGTTGCTACACTTTGGGAGACTTACAGTGGCATGCCGGCCATTTTGGTCGCACGATAACGTTTGTTCTGTGTCACTGAACCGAGTCGCGCTCAATGTAACACTGCGACGCACATCCTAGAGTCTTCTGGCGGTGATCTATTTCACTGTGCCGTAATCCTTCAGGCAAGCCGGGTTTGATGTCTCCGTTTAGTTTTCGTCCTCTTCCCGGCCCAGCGAGAACTATCAATGGGCGGAAAGCTCCACCACCGGAAATCGTTTGGTCGGCTGACGGCAGAAGGCGTAGCAGAGAACCACTTTGCCGGTCGTCGGCCGTGTTCACGCGATGATTGCGATTGCGGGTTTTGCCTTCCTTTGATGGGACGAAACGTTTCGGTCAGTTCTTTCCTCACTCACCACATCCCGTGACGGCTAGTGGAGCGCACCGCCAGCGGACATTTCAGGCCGGACTTTGTGACGCTGTCATGTTGACGTTTCCACTCGCTGCCCGCTATTATGCAGTCTTCACAGTGCGACGAGTACACCCATCATCATCGTCACCGTCGCCGGCCCGGTTCAAGCGGATATCATCCACCGGTCCCGTCTTCAGCCTCTCCGGGCCGTGCGCACTGATCGTGAAAATTGGATTTGATGGGTGGATTCCGCTCGCTCACCGAAAGCAAACGGCACGGACGCATGAATAACAAAATGCTCGAATTCACATCACAATTTTTATGTGTCCGTCTTCCCTTCCCTCTGCACGCTGGCGCTCGTTTATGGCCGCCTCTTCGGGCCGCTCCCACCGCTGCCCACGGATGGATGAATGATTATTCGTTCGGTTTCAATTATTACTGCCACACTGCGCTTGGGAACGCTGCGACACGCCCGCCGGTAGAAAAACCTGATGAAGAAAAGAGAAATTTATTAGAGCAAAGGAAAGAAAAACGCAACATGAAAGGAATAAAAAAACAACAACAACACACCAATGAAAAACCATACCCGCCACCACACTTGATGATACTCAAAGAACGAACAACAGCAAAAAAAACGAGCAGAACGACCTGGAACAACTTCAAAGCCGGTTTGCTGAAATGGAAAAATGGCCATTAAAACGTGCGGCATTAAAAGCAGATAACAATCGGCCGGGTAGTACACTTT